>OX388345.1:100429601-101029601 GCA_947579665.1 Sympetrum striolatum
ACAGATTTTTACCCTTTCATAATCACTTTTTACTAAGCAAATTGCAATTATGGACTAGCTTTCATATTTTCTGGCAGCTACTACTCATTTGGTTGCATCCTGAACATTCCATGTCTTTAATTTTAAATTTATTTTCAAATTTCCTTCTTAATATCATCGAGCTTGTTATATGATGATGTGTGTTGCACCCATTAAATGTGGCACTTGATAATTTGAAAATCCTAAAAGTAGATTTTGTATCAATGATGTTTTGGTTGGGAGGCAATCAGCAATATTAGATCTTTTGGTTTTTTCTTAAATTTATCTTAATAGAAAATGAACTTGTAAGTTCATAGATATTTGTGAACATAAATTTTTGATAGCAAAAAGGTAAAATTAGTATATTTAGTGATGTAATTGTTTATATGGATGAAAGTCACCAATAAAAATTAAACATTTGAAATATTCTGCTTCAGCTTAAAATGAACATATAGGTATTGATAAATACTGAATCACACTAGGATATAAACTATTGCATTAACTAAACCAAAATTCAGAGGATATAGAATAATATTCAATGCAAAAGTATTAGTAGTTCAAATTTTGAAATATCAAATGTTTATTTTAAATGCACAAAAAATCTTTCTAAGGCACATTCACAATGAATGATGTTTCTTATAAAATTGATGACAAGAAATCCTTCGTATCAAATCATCCAATATTAAAAATACCAAATCATAAAAGTCTTCTTTGTTGCATTCATTTCTTAAGAAGATCATTCTCAGCTACTTATGGATTTTTTGTTAGGTAAAATATTTTAGAAAATGGTAACAGCTTCAAATATCATTTGGTTCAAACTTCTATAAATGACAAATTCTACTGTGTAAGGCAACGGAGGACCTCATCCATACAATATAGCCCCAACTATCTCAAAACATTTTTGATCATAAAATGAACACATGAATACTAGACTTAATTTTCTTTTACAAAAAATGACAACTTGTCCCTAGTAATTTTCCTGAACTCTTTTGAGTGTGAGACACCCAATGACAGAGAAATCTCTCATATAAAGGCACTTCTGGCACAGAAATACTATTCTCTTGAATGTCTTTCAAAGTTGATTTTCCTCATTTCTAATTATTTTCAACATTTTAAATAAAACATTCTGTCTCATTATCTCATCTTTTGTAAACATAATTCAAATTAAAATGGTCTTTCACAACATATCGTGCAAGTACTCCAGGAAGATCTTTTTAATACTTGCTTTCATGATAACACTTCATGTCCATATAAATTTCTCAATCTCATGATGTCGTACTATCCAGAATATAATGAAACAATGTCTATTAATGAAGTATAAGTTCCTGAAACAATTCCTAGGAAACCGAAAAGCAAAATTAAAATGTTCTTCCAAAGAACCCACTTGAATCTGCCCAGTCCATGTCCTGGCTTTGGGCAGTAGTCAACCAACTGATAAAATTGATCAGGATCTCGTTGGTAGGGGATGTAAGATGGTTTTTCCCAGTAAATTATAGTTTCGATGACTGCTGGAAGTACAATACCCAAGACTGAGAAACACAAAGCTCCTATGAGCCCCATAAAAGGGCCAATTGCAGGAACAGCAACTGCAATGATGACTGAAAGTAAAAATCAATCACACAATTAATTTTTTATAAGAAAAATACTTCTATTCATCCTGTCATTGTTTTGAATCTTTAAGTAAGTTAGTATTGTATTGCATTGTAAGTGTTGTACTAAAGATTCACAGATTTTTTTTATTCTTTCTAATGTTAATTAAAGGATAAAATGGCCGTGTATTCTAAAGTATGGTAAGAGATGCTTTGAATACAGAGATTATTCTTATGGAGCACACCTTATATCCCCAATGGCATATGTGAGACAAGAGGTCCAATACAATAAGTGGCATATAAAACTAGAATCTAATGAAAATTAAATTTTTAAACTTAATGCTTAAATAAAACAATGATAATGGGCACGAAATCCTTAATGAGAAAGCAAATAATAGAAAAGATTAATGCCAACAAAATAACCAATTTCTATACAGAATGAAAACACTTCGTACTTTTCCACAGAAAATTTATTTTGCGACCGGTTTCATAAGCGAGCTTACATCTTCAGGCACTGAGAAAATATTTGTCACAGCATATAAAGGATAGTGGAAGGGGAAAATGGGGGGAGGTGTGGGTGCATCGTGGGAATAACTTGCTTGGTAGGGAGAGCAAGGATTCAGGAATAAATGGTCGTTGGCCAGCATACCATCCTTATCTCTACTTTCTCCAGGAGGTCTAGGCGGCGGGAATTCTCCTCCTGATGTAGGCATTTTGGTTTGAAATCGCTGGTATGCCCATTGTCTAGGAGGTAAATGGAGAAGCTCGAGAAAGGTTGTCCTCTCTTCAGGCGGTAGTCTCTTTGGTGCTCTGACGCACAGGTTTCTCCCAGTCCTTCCAATATATTTGGTGGGGCAGTTAGCACATGAGAGTTCGTAGACCCCGCTACTGGATTCTTTGGGTCTTTTGAATCCCCTAGCAATCTTAGTATATTGTTGGGGGAGCGAAATGCGGGTCTAATGTTATGGGGAAAAACGTTGCTTATTTTGTATGACAATTTTCCCAGAAAGGGAAGCCTCCGCCAGGTAATGGGTGTCTTGCCAGCAGGGAGGAGGCTGGGGGTTATCTTTTGGAATGCTTTGTTCCTGATTTTCTTTTTTAAAAGTTTTTTGATGAGAGCTATGCTGTATCCGTTGGATTTGGCTATGATTTTAATGGTGTTTAATTCCTTAATAAAAAGAAAATCAAGAAGAAAGCCTTCCAAAAGATAACCCCCAGTCTCTGAGAGAAACCTGTGCGTCAGAGCACCAAAGAGACTACCGCCTGAAGAGAGGACAACCTTTCTCGAGCTTCTCCATTCACCTCCTAGACAATGGGCATACCAGCGATTTCAAACCAAAACGCCTACATCAGGAGGAGAATTCCCGCCGCCTAGACCTCCTGGAGGAAGTAGAGATAAGGAGTATCCCGAAGGATGGCCAACGACCATTTATTCCTGAACCACTCACCCTTGCTCTCCCTACCAAGCAAGTTATTCCCACGATGCACCCACACCTCCCCCCATTTTTAACCCTTCACCCCTTCTACTGTCCTATATATGCTGTGACAAATATTTTCTCTGTGCCTTGAGATGTAAGCTCGCTTATGAAACCGGTCGCAAAATAAATTTTCTGTGGAAAATCACAAAGTGTTTTCATTCTGCAAATTGCTTTCCACAAAGTCATGCTTTCTCATATCGATTACAATTTCTATACATTTCCCAGAAATTAACAACAAAACAACAGCTATTTCTAAATTTTACCTGATGCTAAAACTAGTCCAACTCGAGTTCCACTTTCTCCTAAGACAGGACTGCTTTTGAATTTATTTTTCAATGAACCCCACACAATCTCCAGGCACACAAAAAACTGAAGTCCATAAGTACAAAACACTGCTAATGCCACAAGAATTTTGACAGCTTGTGCCAACCTAAAATTAACAAAGAAAAAAAGAGAATTACTGATTTGTTGAAAGACTGTTTACAAATATTTACAAGAAAAAGAAGTAGTAATAAACGATTCCTTTCTCATAAGGTATTTAAATTTTACTTTGATTTCACCTTGCTATCAGAATAGTTTTTGAAAATTTAAATATGACCATAGTAACTTACTGATTTTGGATGTAGCTTATTAATTAATTAAATTGACAAAATAAAAATACAGTGAAAATGGTGGTGGGATTTAGCCAGTTCACACAAACCAGTTCTTATAATTTCCTTAGTTTTCCAGACATGAAAGTAGTAGAATGGTATGCAATGAGGTACTCTAGCACTCATTATAAAAAGAATACAATTTCAATATTGTATTTTAAAATATTCCATTGTTTTTCACCTTAACATTTTGTAAAAAACTTTCTTCAATTAAAATAATAATGGAAAATTTCTGTTAATTTTTTACAAAGTTACAATTTTTTTAACAATAAAATTAGGGCAGCTGCAATGTATCACTCCAAACCACCAAAAACAGTTTCATGCCATTTATGCTGGTTTTCTTTGCAAAGGACTTGCAATCGTTGTGTCAGACACAGATATTGTCTTTGCTACACAATATTTTATGCTTCAAGAAGTATAATGCTCAATAAAACCCAGAATAATCTTCAACGTGTAATGCTTTTTTGCTCCATAGATGAAGGCTAATCTCTCAGCAAAAACTCAAAACTTATAAAACTTGTCTTGGATCAGGGATTGTTTGGGATGTTCCAAAGTCAGAGCCAAAATTATCATAATAATTAATTTAGAATTCAAACATAAATAAATTAATGAAACAAGTTTGAAGTTATGCTCTATTTTCCTCTTTAAAGCTCTTTTCATTAAGCAGGAAATATGTACTAAATTCCTAGTATAATTTTCATAATTTGTTTGTTAATAGCTGCATAATTTTCTAGTTAATTTACTCTCTTAAACCATGATTAAGAAAATAAATGGTTTCTATAACATATGATTACAAAACATTCAATATCATCCTGGGAATATTAAAGGAAGTATACAAGAAAATATTCTTAAACCTCATACATAACAAGTGAGTTCATCATATTTAGGTATTTTAGGCTTCTTTTTGTAAGAGTGATTACCATTCTTCAGTTGGAAGATTTAGGGTAATTGCTCCATGAGTATCTGCTCCGTATCGTACATAACCAATGAAGCCAAGAGCAGCATAAATAATTGTTACTGCGGTCATTCCAATATTAAGTACTCCACAAATATTCCATATCCGCAGAAAATGAGGAGGGTTCTTCATGCTATTTTCAAGTGGCATCATCTAAAATGAAAGAAAACAATCTCAATATTTTTAATGTCTTAATCATCATAGGTGTTAAATTAATACAAGGAGTATGCAGACTTTGGATTAAAAAGAAAAAACAACAAGCTTTGACTAAGTAAATTAAAACAGAAAATGATGAAATGATTATCTGTTTAACTAAATAGTTTATATATTAAAGTTAGAATGTTATATGTATGTGTACATGCATTCACACACTTATCTGGCAACAAGGAATACATTTTTCACACAATTCATTTGGCTTACCACACCAATAGCCTCCATAGCAAACACAGTTATACTAAAAAACTGTGGAAGACCAGCAAGTGGAGCGGTAAGAGGTCGTTCTGATAATGCTGATTGATCTTGAAGAAGGTAATAAGAAGTTATTCCTAGGCCAACAACCATAAATATATTAGCTACTAAAGATACTGGTGCAAGCATTTTCAGATTTGGAGTGAATCCCAAGAACAGCAAAGGGATGAGTAGAGCAGCAATGTAAATCCTCTGCTCCAAGTGAACACCAGTGTAGTGTTCTATCACCTAGAACAGAAACGATCCAAAAATTGTCATTTTTATGATGAAATAAATAGATTGAGTAAAATGTTCAGAATATTCGTTGTATTGAAATATTATTTTACAATGTTTCCTGCCATTAAGATCAATTGAAGATTTAACCAGAATAATACAGACTGTGCTAAAAAGGGGATTTAAATCATGAAGTTCTAATTATGAAACTAGTTAATGATTTATACTTAATTTAGAAAGTGAATTAAAGCAGGAAAGTTAACTCATATTAAAATGTGAATAGAGGTTATTATATCAGAACTCGCAAGGGAAGGACATGGTAGCTGCACCTCAGATCTGGTCAAAATAGGGAGATAATTCTAATGGAATTTCTAAAAGGGAAGAATCTCAAAAATTGAGAGTCCATGTTTATACTTTTCCATCTCTTATTATTCTTTCATTAGTAACCATACTATAAACAATAAACAATAGTATATTCTAAACAATACCTCCCAATTATCACTTGAGCAAATAATGCATGAATACCTTTAAGATAATTGATTTTTGCAATGTTTTGATTAGATCTCAAAAAGAGATGAATTAAGATAAACAGAGCTATAACACCACCATCCACTTCTCACAAAAATGCCTGATTAAATACAAGCTATAGTAGTACTATTCCTGATTTAAACAGCGGTGTAACGGAAGTGGTGTATGTGAGAGTAATTATATATCAAATTATAGGTGAGAAGGATTTATTGTGATACTAGTACACTCTACCTGTTGGAAGCTGTTGCCTACAATGACAGTATATACACACAGAGTTCCAAAGTATGTCAGAAACAGCATTGTCATGACAGTGATCCTGCAAATTTACAAGAATAAATTAAATTAAGATGAAGAGCACAAAAGAGATGTTGTATATGGCTTATGTAAATACATCTTTAAAATATATACTCAAAATTTTCACTGAAAGTATTATTGAAAACTTGATAAACTAAATTCAAAACTCACTTGCAGGCTTTGGCATACTTCCTTACTGATGGAGGTCCTTTGAGGAAAGCAGTCTCTCCAATACCAGCAAATGTAAGTTCAGATATTTGATACCTATAGTAGAGCTCATGTGCACATTTTACCTGCAAAATAATGTTTGCCCATGTATTGCATAGATCAGGAATAGAGTCATTTGTGAAGCAGATTCTTGAAATCAGCTCTCTCTCTCTTCATAAATCTATATACACTGCGCACTACAATTAAAGGGACACCTAAAATTTTCCAAAAAACCCCCATTTTAAAATTACCGTATATCTGAGCTTAAAAATGCTTTTCTGAGATTTTTCCCACAATTTTTCACGAGTGAGTTATGGCCATTTGAATGAGAACACAGCACAAAAAATTGAATCGACGTCACCGGCTTCCCGTGTGTCCTATTGATCCTATAATTTGATCTTCGAAAATATTCTTGAAATCTTCAAACGAATGTTGTCTTAATCGAAGGAATTGTTCATTTGAAAGATATGAGATTGAATATTGAGCTGATGTGACTTTGTAGAGTTAATTAAAACTTTTTTTCTTGCCTCACAGTAGAAGTCCGTTATAACGAGAGCTGACAAAATTCGGAAAAGTATATGTTATAACGCGTACTCGTTATAGCCGATTTCCAATACTTTGCGTCCGTCCGTATGAATGCAAGAGCAGCAAGTGCGGCAGAATGGAATTGTAGGGTTTTTAATCCTTATGCAAATGCTTTAGACTGCGTAAAATAAGTACGTTCGCGTCAAAAATACCGTATTTTCTCGAAAACAACGCTTACCCTTTTGCGTATTTTTTCGGCTTCAAAATCAAGTTGCGCGTTAAAATAGACGGAGCACTAGATTCGGGTACAAAACTACTCATTGCCACGTCCCGTAGCGCGGGGCCGGCCGCATCCTCGGCTCGCCCTGCTTCCATATAACTCGTCTAAATTCCCACCAATCCACTATCGATGTTTGCACTATATACGAGCCTTAAGGCCGATAGTCATTAATTGAAAGGGAATTCGCTACTCCTAAAACTTTTTTAAAGAACGATTTTGAATTGGCACATACGTAGGACTTTCGGTATAGACGACTTCCGGCATATATACATTTGTATACAGTCTGTACGCGTATAAATATACGCATATATTAGCGTATGTCTTTATAGTACAGACGTATAAGGTGCAGCGACGGGCGTGACCGCATATCTTAAGGTGCCCATTACTTTCGGTGCCGCGTTATTTTCGAGTTTACGCATTATTTTATTGAGTCATGCATCATAACGAAACTGCGTCCTCTAATATAAAATGTGGAAAATTCTTGCTCCATAATCGTCGAAAAATAATGATGTGTTATTAGATAATCTTAATTCATATCAAATTGCTACCTCGAGATATTTTTCATTCATACGCTTCACGAGCAATGACTGATTGTGAGTCGCGAGGAAGGGGAAGAGGTTACCCTGTGAATCCGAATCAGCACTGTATTTATCTCCTATATTCCCACCCACCCTGGATCAGACGATTTGGTGCCAAGCTTCGTAAGAAAACGAATCCCATGGGTAGATGCTAATGTGATAAGAACTCAATTAAAATTTCTTGAGCTGACTAGACTGGTCGTACCCAAAAAGAAACAAGAGACGAGGTGATAAGATGTACGGAGGGATAAAGGGGAGAGTGAAACTCGCGAGAAGTTCAAGTAGTAGTAAGAAGAAGAAGAACAAAGCTCCCTGAAGCATCTTCACAGAGGAAGGTTGAGGCGACTTGGGGAAAACAAATGCATGAATTAGGTGACGATAATTTTTGCATTTAATATTTTTCTGCCGGTTGAAAAGATAATGCGCCTCAGATTACCGTTGGGTTGTCGGACTTCGTCTCTCACGTCAATTGACGATTCCGAGATATGCCACCAGCAAGACAAACATAGAAACGTGGCACTCGTTATAACGATACTTCATAAATGACCACTCGTTCTAATGAACGTAATTCCCTATCCTTTCTGCAGTGAGACGGACAACGGCTAATAAATCACTCGCCATAACGCATCTCTCGTTATATGCCGAACTCGTTATAACGGACATTATATATATTGGAGTTACTGTATAGTTCCACAGATAGAACAACTTTCAGAAAAGACAAGGTATACATTTTGAGTCAAAGTTTGATAGTTTTAGCATATATCTCACCTATAAGAAGATCCCCAAACTGTCAATGGCCTATGAATTTAGATTATGTCAGTGATCACCATCTGAATAGTGATACTGTGGAGTGTATTTTACACTCTACATGATTTATTGATTGAATAAATTGTCTAAATTATCTAGCATCTGGCAGCACCGCCTAGAAATTGGATACATTTGCTCATATTCGGGTAAAGACCTTGACTATCAGTAGCTCAATAAAGAGATTTCAATATTTATTTTTTTAGTATTTTTAACTATTCTTAAATACCGAAATAGTTTTGAATGCATTGATTTGTTTTACTTTATATTGATTTGTTTCCCTTTTCCATGGTTTTACTTCATAAATTCAATCAAATTATTTTGTATCTCTCCTACTAGACAACCCTTGATTTTGGGGGCCTTTCTCAAGATTCAACTCTCCCCTTATCTGTGATCCCCCCATCAGAAAACAGTCATTTTATTTTTCTGTTTTATTCCCATATTACCCTTAGTACCACTGCTGTGTGACAACAAGTGTGTTTCATCACCCTGCATTCTGGTTTCATTAGTGTTTACTGAAGTTTAACCCCTGAAATTAAAACACTAAAAGAGATGCTATCTTCATTTATTTTATGAGATCAGGTAGATTTGAATTGGCTAATACAATTACAAATTGTTATGCTGATTATTATTTCTCAATAAGCATCAAGTCATTAATTTTATGCAATTCAAGCAGTGTCACATCATTATCACTTGATTATTTATTTTCATTAATCATTGTTCATTTATTATTTCCTAAAAAAAATAACTTTTAAACATATTGAGGTGGAATTCATATCCTGGGTTGAAAATTTAAAAGCGAATTAGTGTTATAACAGTACACCTCATTTTTCTATGCTTTGTTTTGTTCTTTTATGTTAGATTATACAGATGAAATGATTTTTATTTTAAAGAGAATGAAATCTTACCAGAGCATATGCGCAGTGAGTACATATGAGAGCTATGAGAATGGTTCCCAGTAGACCAACAGAGAGACCCGCATTCATGAAGCCATACGGCATGCCAAGGATTCCAGTACCAACACTCGCCTTTAGTATATGCATCAGGGTTTCCGAGTCTCTGTAAGCAGTCAGTGGCGCAGCAAGCTTCAGTTAGACAAGCCCTGAAAGGAGGTGTGCAGGCAGTGACTTCAAACCATCTGAATGACAATGACCAAGGGGAACTTTAATTTCAGCTAAGGTCACAGGAAAATGTGTATGCTATATGTTTTACCATTTTAGCTTTATTGTTTTTTAATTTTCGGAAATCAATAAGCAATTGCAATTCACAGAATTTGATGGATGAGATGAGATTAATTATTTCTTATTATTTTTCAGCAAAACATTTGGGTTGATTTGTAAGATTTTTGGTCATGTTCAGGGTTTTACTGCACAGAGCTCCATATTAACCATTTTCTCTTACACAATAAAATAATCAAATGTGGATAGAGTGAAGAAAATTAATAAATAACGCAGAACCTTTGTCCTCAATGGAGGATGCCAACGGAAATATTTTTCTTAGAACAGCTTCAAATTTCATGGCATAAAGTATTCATAAAATATGATTTATTTAAAATTATTTTTTTTTAACTAATTATTCGCAACAATTTAATTTCTTCAACAAATTACCATCATATGAATCATTACATACCCGTAAGAAGTTTAGAAAACTCTTTTTATGATACATATGATGTACCTACATTGAATTTATTAAAATTAAACATTGTTTTATTTCTCATTATTAAAATTAAAATATTCATTGGATCATTTAAAATAAATTTTACTTCCTCTACATTTCTGCATCAATTAATCGAGAGAATATGATGAATTATTCTAGCACATTCTTGAATCAGAATAAAATTAGCTGTTAATGGGAAAAGACTGCAAACAAGATGACATGCAAACAGTAAGTATTTGTAAAATGAAGATAAGGGTCTGGAAAACAATATCAGTCAATAAGAGCAGATTTAGAAATCACAATCTGTTTAGTAATGCTTTTCATGGAGTAAACATAAATATAAAAGTTAAATGTTTTCTTAAAAGCAATAAAGTTAAAGAAACATATGCAAAGAAAAGAGAGTTAGATGATTTGGAAAGGCACAGCCACCCAATCATTGATTAAAAAGGAAGAAAATGGATGTAATGAATTATATACATGGAGAGGCAGAAAAAAAATCAGCAATAGAGAAGAGATTCAAAAGTTTCCCGTGAGAAATTCCACAAAAATTGATCAATGACACCCAAATGTAGCTCACAATGAATAAATAGGTCTATGTGTAGGTCTTCCACACAATAGAACACAAGGTGTGGATGTAAACTTGCAACAAAAGGGTCAGGAATGCAAAGATGACATTGGAACCTTCAATGGTTGAGGTGGAGTAGATTCCAATTGATTTCTGCAGAAACGTTTAAGGACAAGGCAATTAAATAAAAATGTAACAACCATTTTATGGGACCCATCAGTCCCATTACCCAGTCCCAGTCCCTACATTTTTGTCTTCTTCAGTTGCAACCTAAATTGTATGCTGAGCTCCCTCTACAGAATCATATCATATTTTTTATATTAGCTCCCTTTCACTCTGTATCACAGATAACAAATTTTACCATTCTGTGAGTTCAATCCAAATTTTGCAAAAGCATTTATTCATATGATTCACTCACAAGGGTTATATGAAAATTTTAAATGAACTAAAAGATTACAATCTTCTAACAATCAATTGTGTAAAATAAATTCCTGGACTTCTTCAAATACACATACAATGTACTTGTTTGGTCAATATTATTTCATATGACTATGCAAAGAGATGGGAAAAAAGTATGACAAAGCCATTAACAGTTAATGCGAGCATTTAAAAAAGCCATTTTAAAATACTAAAATAAGGAAAAATCATTCACTCAAATCAGTGAAGTTGTCCAATTAGAAGTGATGAGTACAAAATAAATTATTTAAACACAACTCGGGAGCAAAGTAAAATTTTTTCTTTGCTCATGCCAAAATTTTTGTGGGCTTTTTGAATCAAGGCTGCTTGATTTGGATCACAAGTAATTAAATAATTTTTCTCATAGACAAGATGTGTAGACAATATTCTCTGTATTTGGACTGGTTTGCAACTTTTTCAGTTCCTTAATTTTCTCAACTTCCTCCTTTGAGTTCAAACTATTCCCTACTTTTCCATGACTCCATGAAAACCATTTCCAATCAAAGTTTTTCCTTTTTCATTTTGGAAAATCTATAAAAGTTAATTTCTACTTCCAATTCCTACTCCAATATTCCATACCAAACAATAATTTTAACTCCAAATTGCAAATCATGAATTATTTAGCTACAAAAATGTGTATCCCTAATCTTTATGAAGAAGATCATCCCTATTCATCATCGCCTATTGGCGGCAACGATAAACCACAACTGTCTCTACTTTTTCCTGTCTCGGACATCTTCTTTGCTCTCCTTTTATCCTCCTCTCTTCACTTCATCTACTGTTTCTCCTTCCTCTTCCCTTTTCTTCTTCTGCCGTACCCTCAATTCTTTTAGTTAAAAACCCCATTCTCTCTTACCATATCTCCGATCCAGTTTCCTTTCTCTCTTGTATTATGCCAGTGGAAGACCGGCCTTAATGTTTTTTCATCCCTCTTCTTAGCAATTTCTCATTTCTTATCCTATCCATCCATTTTCCTCCATCTTCCTCCCTACCTAAATCTCAAATGTATCAATCCCATCCTCTTTTCTTCTCAAGGTCCATGTTTCGAAACCATACAACATAACACTCCACACACAACATTTCACCAATCTCTTTCTCAGTTCTTATTCAATAATACTGTGCAGCACATTTTTATAAAGAGAAATGAGCACGGCACAGTTCTCTTTATAAAAAAAGATAAGATAAATCCTTAGAAATCTCCCCGAATTTATAGATTAAAATGTCTAGATTGTAATACTAAACATTATGGCCAAACAGGAAGAAATATGAATACTAGCGTTGATGAACATCAGAAAGCTTTTAAAAATAATCCTTCCCCCTCTCACGATCTCATGGATAACAGGCAATCTTTATCTCCTTCATCAAGAAGAAGCCCAATGTTGGACCACCAATTCCATATCCTCCACTAAAAGAAAATTATTCCCACCAACTTACGAATGAATACCAAACACGCAAGATACCATTCTTAAGATTATTCTTCCTTTATTATCTCCCAGGCATACTTTTGTTCCCTCCCTTCTGTCCCTCATTCGTCTCTTATTCGTAGTTGAATGGCTTTGTCTCCCTTCCCATTAAATTGCGCCTTTCCATTAACCTGACTATGGAAACGAAATCGGTTGTGATTATGAAGACGGTATTAAGTATTTTATATAGAGAACACTCCATCTCAGCACTTTAGATCTGAAGGATATCGATGACGAAAACATTATAAACAAAGATTGAGATATCGATATTTGCATCGCTGGAAGCTAATATATTCTAATATTCAAAATACACATAAATGTTAGAGGCAAAAGCTTTAAAAATGAGTAGCATGGGTTTTATAATTTTGGGAATAAATATCTGATTCATAAGAAAATTCTGCAGCTTAATTATTTATAAAACTATGTATCTACAGCTTTTGGAATTGTAAAATATTTTTTACGGCAAAATATGGTTATTTTGATTGAATATTAAATTATTTAATGAGATGGAATCGCAGACGGAGGTAATTGCAGCATAGGAACTCCTCTCTGGTTCTTCAAATAAATTTTACGTGATAATGTTTAACAGATTTCTTTAAAAAAAGGGTTTTCGACAAGTTTAGAGAAACATTTATACTGCGTTTTCACACGCATGGCTGGATTATACAAGTACAGTCCACGCAGCTGGAAGACTTAATGATCGAAGTGAATTTTCTTCTTTCGCGTAGAAATGTGCTTTGCAAGAGGATATACACTGTCCACATACAGCCCTCCGCAGTGAATGTCTGATAATTTATATAATTTGCCCCTCAAAAATACATACTAAAATTACGAGTTCGGAATTTGAAGTGGGAAAACATACGTAATCCCGATTTCATATTTCGTGGAGGAAAAAAGAAAACTTACGTGGTTCGACTTTTCATCGGCGTGGTCCTGTTGGCGAATGGGTTGAATCTCCCTCCGCCCACCTCCCCCACCTCTCTGAAAAAACGCATTCGCTTCATCAATTACACAGAGACCAATTCGATCGAAACTTCCAAAGAGAGACCGAAGAATCGAACATTAAAAATATAAATTCAATACATGAAAACATTTCTAGTACAATCCTATATATTTCTAGTTATATATCTATCGTTCAATATTTAAATACTCGCAAAACCTTATGATAATCTAAATATAATAGGTAGCGTTACATACATGTGAATAAGAGAAAGAAACTGATTGAATTCATTTTATAACTGAAATCGTTGACAAAATGAAGAAACTAATACGTGATTGTCTAAATGGGTTCCTTTTCTTATCAGGAATGGCATTCTAATTTTGATTATTTTACCCACGAGTTAAGTAAAGAATAGTGGAAATTTGATTAGATTGTCCACACATCGTCACTCTCTTTGACTGATATCTAAGCAGCCGACAATTTCGAGTAGCAAATTTAAAACATGCCTTTGCTTGGAGTCTCCAGTGGCGGGAACAATGGTGATTTTTCCATCTTGAGGGAGGAATGTTTGAAGTTCTGTGGCGTGGTTCTCGCCCTGAAATCAAAAGTATTTCATGAGTTCATTCGCATTACAGTTTAGAGACAGACAAGAAAATCGAATTCTTCGCAAAACATTTTTATCTCCTAATACAGAAGATTGCAAAAACAAAATTCGCCCTATCTACTCTCACTTATTAAAGTAGACGAACATTGAAACAATTAAAACGAGTTTTGACTCAGTAATGCGCTTTCGAATAGTTGAATCGGTAAGCATTACTAACTCATCATGCATGGAAACTCAGCCAAATAAATCTCGATATAATAGCTAATATTCCACAGGTGCCCTTGATTTAAACGTAGGCCCAACAGTTACTTTATCGCCAATGCTTCTCAAGGAAATCAGGGAAACAGATTATACAAGAGGCTATTTTAACGCAGGCGATACGCTGAGATACAAGGGTTTGAAATATACACTCAATACACGTGAATTCATTGCGGTAAAACGGTCGAGGAAAAGATGCGAATCGATATTAACAATTACTTGAATAAATTGCTCAGAATGTAAAATCATGAAGGTAAAGCAGCTCTGCAGCGTTATTAATTGGAAAGCGATTCGAAAGAGAGCGAATGCCAACGCGGATAAAGAGCGGTCAACAATTGGATTACTTCCGCCCCTTCAGTAATCTTATCTAAAGGAGACAAAGCAGAGGAAAGCAGAGCTGTTGAGATAAGAAGAAGGTACTGAAAGAGGAATTGTGTTAGCTCCACTCAGAAGAGGCATTTCTTCTTCGATTTTAGAGAAGTTGAATTTATTTGTAGTTCTGATAGAGAACTTCGCTATAACAACTTGCATCGGTGTCAACTTCGGTGATGAAAACAGTTACGCTAAATCGAACAAGATCATCAGCAACAAAATCAGCGTCTGGAGCCGAGTTCGTCTCTCATTTCATCATTTCAGAGCCAAATTTCTCCGCTCTTCGCTTCCAAATCTTTTCACCATGTCATGATATTCATTTGAATCGGCGATCTTTCTTTACAAATGTGCAAAATTGTATTTTTTACCGCATGTTTTTCCTGAAAAAAATTCGATTTCTCACAACTAGACTTCGTAGTGACAATCCAGCCACCATTTGTCTTCTGAATCCATTTTCACAATTTCCAGTACCATTTGGATTTCCATTTATAAATTCCTTTTTTGAGAATTTCGCTCCGGGTAAAGAATGAAGAATTTAAGGGAACGGCACCAGTAAAGAAATAAAGCATTCAATCTCGGGAAATGGTTGTTGGCGATATTAATAAATCCCGAAAGGCAGACAAAAAGCATTTGGGGTTTGATGGCGAAACATTCTTGAAGGAAATAAACTCATTTTGGGAACATCAGCGACCTGGGAAATAATTCCATGTTAATGAAGCATGCAAACACAGAGCCACACAGTTTTGACGTAGTGTTATTTCTTTTTTCTCTAAATTAACGAACAATTCAAATACGCCATATGAAAGAGATTCAATTTTAAAATTCTTAGTTTCGGAGATTTGTTGGCCTGTCTTCAAAGTTACCAAATAGAATTAGGGGGTCACTTGCAGATTAATATCCTCAAGGTCTATCACTCGGGAATTGTTTCGTCACAGTTTTAAGAAGAGATGATAAAATGAGATCATCAATGGGACGTTCGGGACGTTAGAGAAAACAAAATAGTAAGCATTATGTTCGTTTGATTATCGAGCGTATCTTCATATGTAATTAATTCCAGTATTTTCAGATTAAAAACGGGAAAGTGAAACCTAACAACCAACGAATCGATTACGTTTCCGGAATATTTGTTTAGTAATGAATTCCCTGGGTCTACGGAAAAGCCATGAATTTTGATTACGATTACTTCTTTTACAATATTGCAAATTTCACAGAAGCTGCTGCAAAGTGAAATTTCTCTAACCAACAAGGGGAACACTAAGTGTGCGTAACACGGATTCGAGTGAAACTTTCAGGTTATGTTCCCTGCTCAAAAGTAATGACGACCTAGGAGAGTTTGAACAATCTCCTAAGGTAAACAATATTTAAGTAAGATCAAGAAAAACCGCAAAATATGAATTTGAATCAACCAGTGCTGGCAATTCACTAAGCCCACACAATGAGAGGGCACAAAGTTCCTGTTAAAAGTAATACGAGCCTTACGGTACACGAGTAATACAGTATTACAGCCTCTATGCCCTAATACGAGCCTGGTCCTCCGCCACAGAAGTGCAACCGTCCGTTTTCGTGTTTCAGTCGTGTATGTCTTTAATTGGTTTTGTATGGGGCCTTGAAGTCATTCCCTAATTTACTTCAGATAGCCAAAGGATTTAATAAACTCAAACAGAATATCCTGACTGGCTGGACTCTACATACGTTAAGAAGAATTTGAGAGGGAAAAGTAGAAAAATAATTGGTGCTTTCGAAATACAGTGGAACTTCGGTTGTCGAACGCTTCTTATCATGAGCAAATGGTTCCCGTAAAAGTTTGCCGAGCACTTTGTCTCAAGCGACAATCTATGAATCGAGTAATGAACACTGTTCACTGAACAGACTAGTCGGCAACAAAATGTTGTCTGCATGGTTTGCCGAAGATAAAGTGCCTATTGCTAGCCTAATAGGCTGAAATAAATACTTATGCTGTAAATACTCATGGAGATTTATATCACAATATGTGCATGTCGTCAGTGAAGAAGTAGTACAATTGAGTTGATAGCATTTGCAGAGGGCATTGGAGGGCAGGTTATCAATGAGAGTGTGGGATGAAATACGCGCACACATTTTCATTGAAAAAGTTTAATATACAATTATTTTGGTTTTCAGGAACGTATTTATCGTAACAACACAGTAATATTAATTACATTGATTCCCATTGAAACAACAGTTTCGGTTTATGATGAATTTCGGATGAAGAGTAGTCTTCAGGATCAAATTAAATTCGTAAATAACAGGGCATTTTAATTTCAAAATAGAGATAGACGGTATGTTTGTATCTTTTTAAAAAGTTCTTCGGCGGAAGAAAAACTTTCGCACGCATTTCCTTTTCGTTAATTTATCGAAATACTAATCTTCAATTTTCTTTGAATTCTTTTCTTCAAACGATCTTGGATATAACTAGGCGGCTATCACCCACGCGGTCACAACACACTCAATTTTACACAGAAAAAATCTGATGTGGCCAGCACATGACTTTCTCCATATATAAGATGTAAATATTTATCTACGATAGTAATTTCGAACTCTATATTCAATCTAAACTTAGAAGATGAGTGATTTATTTATATATTATTATCTTTGACGTCACAAACATTATAAATAATGTTTTTCGGGACATGCTCGATAAAAAACGATGAATTTTGACTTTCGCCCATAGAGCCCAGAGCACCCACAAAGTACATATTCAGCAACTTCCGGTTTATCAGTATTTCACAAATAACTCCTAAACAATCAGTGATAAAAAAATATAATTCATACAAAAGTTATAGTAATATACATTTTCTAAAACTTTTATAAATAATAGTATATACCTAAATAGCATATTTATGGAGATATTTTGAAAACCGGAAATGAGCTTTGAAGAATGAAGCTCGACTTCCGGTTGACCGATTTACTCGAAAAACTAATCAACTCTAACGACTGTAATAAAAGTACTATATATGAAATTAGGTGTCGATCCGACAAATAGTTTTCATGTTAGAGCGCCCACAAAGTACATAATCATCTTCTTCCGGTTTATCGGTTTTCACGAATAACTCCTAATCAACCGGTGATACAAAAATATGTTAAATACAAAAGTTATAGTAAATTACACTATCTAAAACTTTTATAAGAAATACAATACACGTTTATATCATATTTATGGAGATATTTTGAAAACCGGAAATGAGCTTTAATGAATAAAGCTCAACTTCCGGTCAACCGATTTACTCCAAAAACTAATCAACTCTAAAAAAACTAACCAAAGTATTATATTTGAAATTTGGTGTTCATATAATGAATAGTTTTTAAGTAAGAGCGCCCACAAAGTACATAACAGCTACTTCCGGTTTATCGGTATTTTACGAATAACTCCTAATCAACCGGTGATATAAAAATATGTTAAATACAAAAGTTATAGTAAATTTTATTATCTAAAACTTTTATAAGTAATACAATACACGTATATATCATATTTATGGAGATATTTTGAAAACCGGAAATGAGCTTTAATGAATGACCCTCGACTTCCGGTCAATTGATTTACTCCAAAAACTAATCAACTCTGACAGCACACACCACAATACTGTATACGAAGTTTGGTATTGATACGACAAATAGTTTTCACGTTAGAGCGCCCACAAACACACACACACATACAGACACACACACACACATACACACAGACATCATTCCGAAAATAGTCAAAACGTGTTCTAGGGACCCCAAAACATGTATTTCCGTTGAAATCTCGAAGTCGAATTTTTTCATGAAAACAATACTTTCTCTATACTTCGTATATGGAGAAAGTAAAAAGGGGGTAAAAATTGAAATTTTTTTAAAATTCTCCGCTATCAATGCTTTTTTTGATCATTACTTATGAAAATGACGAAAATTAAGGAAAAAAATCTGATGTGGCCAGCACATGACTTTCTCCATATATAAGATGTAAATATTTATCTACGACAGTAATTTCAAACTCTATATTCAATCTAAACTTGGAAGATGAGTGATTAATTTATATATTATTATCTTTTACGTCACAATCATTTTAAATAATGTTTTTCGGGACATGCTCGATGAAAAAAGATGAATTTGGCCTTTCGCCCATAGAGCCCAGATCGCCCACAAAGTACATAATCAGCAACTTCCGGTTTATCAGTATTTCATGAATAGCTCCTAAACAATTAGTGATACAAAAATATATTTCAAACAAAAGTTATAGTAAAAATTATTTTCTAAAACATTTATAAATAATAGTATATACCTAAATATCATATTAATGGAGATATTTTGAAAACCGGAAATGAGCTTTGAAGAATGAAGCTCAATTTCCGGTTGACCGATTTACTCCAAAAACTAATCAACTCTAACGACTATAATGAAAGTACTATATATGAAATTTGGTGTTGATCCGACAAATAGTTTTTATGTTAGAGCGCCCACAAAGTACATAATCATCTTCTTCCGTTTTATCAGTATTTCACGAATAACTCCTAATCAACCGGTGATACAAAAATATGTTAAATACAAAAGCTATAGTAAAATACATTATCTAAAACTTTTATAAGTAATACAACATACGTATATATCATATTTATGGAGATATTTTGAAAACCGGAAATGAGCTTTAATGAACAAAGCTCGACTTCCGGTTGACCGATTTACTCCAAAAACGAATCAACTCTGACAGCACACACCACAGTACTATATATGAAGTTTGGTATTGATACAACTAATAGTTTTCACGTTAGAGCGCCCACTGTCACACACACACATACACACACACACACACACACACACACACACACACACACACACACACATACACACAGACATCATTCCGAAAATGGTCAAAACGTGTTCTAGGGACCCCAAAACATGTATTTCCGTTGAAATCTCGAAGTCGAATTTTTTCATGAAAACAATACTTTCTCTATACTTCGTATATGGAGAAAGTAAAAACACTGAGACACCTCAGATTTTTCTCCGAATGGAAAATGGAGATACAAATTCAACGAGAAACAGTTTCAAATACTAAATCGGTAAATTTTCCTTCAGTTACGTGAGAATACTGTGTACGGAAATACTTCGGTTTGTAAAACCTTTCGATAGACGGGCTCTGGACTTGTCGATATATACACGATAAAGAAGCAAGAAGTCTCATTGTATCAAATTCTCTGTTTCTAGTTTTTAGATTTCCGGATGAATGCCCTAACAATATTTGAATCATATATTCACCTTTTCGAAGTTTATTTAATTTTGAAATACTAAGATTTAACGGCATCCGATAGCAATGATCAATGCTTTGAACAATCGATGGATAGTAAACTTCTCGTTCACGTTCGATTAGCTAAGGATTCAACGAGACAAAGAGCTGGACCACGTGGAGGCAAGAAATGACTTCACATGGAGAATATTTATCGGTGACGCGAAGTAAATTAAAATGTTTTAGGAGACGGGAACGAAAGTTTTACCTAGTTAAGTAGTATTACTTCGCTAGAGTTGCATCTGCAATAACAGTTTAACTATTTAAAGTGGTGATACTTCCATAACTAACTCTTTACATCCCTTTCTTATGGCCGCCTTGTTGTGGCCGAACTGAGGAATTGTGATTTGAGGAAGAGAAGGACGGCCAAAGAAGCGCTTTCGTGGAATTTAAACTGAAATTAGTTTCGTTTAATCTTCACTGACTTACCAAATATGGGCTTCAGTTGCAAACGATGTTTGAGAGCAAACGATACAAGTGTACTCCTCCTATAAGCATTTTGCACAGTCATCACAAATCGTTAATTGTCTTCGGTTAGCTCAAAGATACCTCAAGTTCTCACGAGCCCTTGATAAAGAAGTAATAGACAAGCTATTAAACAAAGAAAGGCATCATAGTAGTTGGTTGGCAGTCCATCAGGTATTCTTCGGCTGATGCAACGCAGTTGAGAGTGGTCAAGGGTGAGACTGGGGATCTAAAGTTAGCACGTAGAGGAAGTAGCGATCGATATGCAGAAAAAGTACGTCGCCACATCTAAAGAAATGTCAGGTAATTCTTCCGAAAATATTATAATTATAAAAAATCGACTTTTATTTGGATGAGATTGACCCTAATAAGTTCCTATTTCCATCCGACTCTTCTTCATGTAAAATTTAAAAGAAAGATACTTGAAAAATACCCAAATACATACAGCAAAATGGGTACAGCATATTATAGTGGATATCTCGGTACCATGTTTCAGAATTTTTATGAGGACACTCCGATAACAGAGAGCAATGCAGGATCGGAAATGCTTTCCTGAAGCGGTGGTTTAGACAGAAATATAAGAAATGAAAAGATACCTCGTATATGAATATTCGTTTTAATAATGAATTTACAGGTACAAAAGTAACAAAGGTCAATAAATTAATAATATAGGGTATAAGCAATATATGGTGGTACAATACATTATACAAAAAAATTATAATGACAATTCCCAGCAAGAACGCTCAGAACTTTCGTACGGCGCCATCTACCGCGTCAGGAAAGCATTTACGATCTTGCATTATTGCATTGCTATATGATTCCAAGTCATCATGGGTAACAAGTTCTGAAACATGCTACTGAGCCATTCTATATATGCCTTCGAAGAAATGGAAGAGTTTTCTAAAAAGGTTGGCATTTTTAAGTTATATAGATTTCGTGCTTTCAGCTCTTTGAGACCACGCGGAGATTTCTCAGCGATGTTGGCTGGATATATATATATATACGAGTAAAATGTTGCTTGCATACTGCAAGCATATCGATAACACTGATTTTAAGTCGGCATCATATCGAGTGGGTTCTCAACAGAAAAAAATGGATTGAAAATATTCTTAAAATTCGCTGCATTTTATCCGTCCGGCGTCGAACCCGGGTCTTCCTGGTGATAATTACTATGCAGCACAACAGCAGTCCTATATCTTTAACTATGTGTGAAAACTCAAGTAGAAATATTTGCTGTAACTGCCTCAAACGACGTCCTGCATTTCCTTCATATTCCTTATAAAAGTTGATTATAGCATATAAAAAGCATATAAAATGTATTTATAACCTTTATTCACATGCCAATTTTTGAGTTTCAATGTTATCGGGAAAGGCTTAAACAAATCTTAAAAATCGTTGCATTTTCTAATTTTTGTAGACGTCTAGTGTCTAACCCAGGACTTATTGGAAGATGCGAATAGGCTTAAAAACTTGTTAGGACCAGATATTAATTAATGCAAAGTTTGTAGTCCATATCATACCGGAAAGGTCCTGAAATAAGACTCCATTATCCCCATCTGAAATGCATTGGGTAATGTAAATGTCTTTCAGGGATCGAAGCAAGGACTATCAATGAAAACAAAGACATGTTTATGAAATGCATCTATAATCTATATGCCAAAATTAAATTTTCAAATTTATTGGGAAGGGGTTCAAAATAATTCCTAAAAATCTTATCTTACTGATTGTAGAGACATCTGGAATCGAACCCAGGACATATTGGCAGCTGTGCACAGTATGACTTGCTAGGACTTGATCTTCTTTCATAAAAAGTTTGAAGTCGATATCATGCCGAAAAGTATATAAAATTTGTTTCCATTATCTCCATTAGAAATTCATTGAGGTTTGTAAATTTCCCACTGGGATCGAACCAAGGACCATCAGCGAATATGTAAAATTTAATTATGAAGTATAATCATGATATCCATCCACGTGCCGAATTTCAAGTTTCCATGCCATCGGGAAGTGGTCCAAAAAAAACTTAAATATCGCCACAATGCATTTTAAACGGCCGATGTTTGCCCCGACCTAGCATCGAACCATGGACCATATTCCTAGATGTCTTTTTGATTTTCGTTGGATATGCACTGCTTCTAGCGATCCCTTGAATTCCAACTCTCTACTATACCGGGAAGTGCCTCAAAAAATTTTCGAAAATTCCCACCATGTATTCTTATGGAGAAAATCGCAACTTTGGGGCCTTCTGGGATCGAACCCATGACATCGAGGTTCAAAGTCGCCTTTTTCCTGGAGGTTACACGTTATGGCCAATACGTCGTAAAAATCTCAAGTCAGTGGCACTTGTGGAACATGGTTAGAATTTTGATCCCTAATGAATGAATGAATGAGTGTATATATATACGAGTAAAATGTTGCTTGCATACTACAAGCACATCAATAACACTAATTTTAAATCGGCATATATAGATTGAGCCCTCAAAAGAAAAAAAATGGATTGAAAATATTCTTAATATTCGCTGCAATTTATTCTTCTGACATCGAACCCAGGTCTTCCTGGTGAACTTACTATATGGCATAACAGAAAATCACTATATTAATTATGTGTGAAAATTCAAGCAGAAATATTGGCTGCAACTGCCTCAAACGACGTCCTACTTTTCACGTATATACCTTATGTGAGAAATTATAATGCGCTCTGGCATCGAACCCAGGATTAATATAAATTTTTTTCTTAAAAAAAGTCTTAACATACATCTTCTATCTAAGGAAGAATTTCCTATTATTTCGATAATTGCATCAAAATAAATGATGAAAACTACCTCAATGTATTTTAAATGGGGGATATATTTACCGCCATGCTTCCAACCCGGGTCTTTCTGGTAATAGTTTCTATGCAGCACAATACAAGATTGCCATTTTTAAATATGTGTGAAAATTCAAGCATAAATAATGGCTGCAACTGCCTCAAACGACGTCCTACTTTTCACGAATGTAAATGGCTCTCTGGATTCGAACCAAGGATGATCTAGGAAATGTAAAAAGTGTTTTTGAAATAAATCTATGATATCTATCTATATGCCGAATTTCAATTTTTTATATTATTGGGAATTATGATTGGGATTTATGTATTCATAATAATTCTTAAATATCGGATCAGTTACTGATTGAAGATACGCCTGGTGTCGAACCCAGGACCTGTTGGCAGCTGTGAATACATATGCTGACTTTTTCTGATATTATCTTATTTAATGCAAAGTTTCAAGTCGATATCATGCCGGTAAATACCTAAAATATGTTTCCGTTATCTCCATAAGAAATGCATTAAGGAATGTAAATGGCTCTCTGGAATCGAACCAAGGACAATCAGCGGAACGTTCAACAACGTATATAAAAGATATCTACGATCTCTATCCACATGCCGAGTTTCAAGTTTCCATTTTATCGGAAAGTGATTTTAAAAAATCTTAAAAATCGCAATGTAAATTAAACGGGAGAAGATTTGCCCTGACCTAGCGTCGAACCAATGATAATCTTCAATGACGTCTTAATAGTTTTCATCGGATACGCACAGCATCCAGCAATGTCTAGAATTTCAACTCTCTACTATCGGATCGAACCCATGACACTGAGCTTCAAAGTCGGATTTTTTCTGGAGGTTACACGTTATGGCCATTATGTCGTAAAAATTTAATGGCAATGACGCTTGTGCTTTAGCCTGTGAATCCTATCTATCTATATCCCTATATATATAAATGAATCCGGAGAAGCATCTATATATCTATTACGAGTAAAATGAAACTTGCATACTGAAAACAGATCGACAACACTAATTTCATATCGGCATTATATCGGGACGGTCCTCAAAAGAAAAAAAAAGATTGAAAATATTCTTAGAATTCGCTTCAATTTTATCGTCGGGTATCGAACCCGGATCTTCCTGGTGAACTTACTATGCAGCACAACAGAAGATCACAATCTCTAACTATGTGAGAAAATTCAAGCAGAAATATTGGCTGCAACTGCCTCAAACGACGTCCTACTTTTCACATATATTCCTTATGTGAGAATTTGTAATGTGCGCTGGCATCGAACCCAGGAACAGCATGGTATTATCTAAATTTTTTTCTTAAACCGAGTCTTTATATACATCTTCCATCTAATCAAGAACTTCCTATTATTTCGATAAGTGCATCAAAATAAATAATGAAAACTTCCTCAATGTATTTTACATGGGGGACATATTTACCGCCTGGCTTCGAACCCGGAATTTTCAGGTAATACTTTCTATGTAGCACAACAGAAGATCACCACCTCTAACTATGTGTGAAATTTCATGCAGAAATATTGGGTGCAACTGCCTCAAATGACTTCCTACTTTTCCCTTATATTCCTTATGAGAGATATTTTAATGTGCTCTAGTATCGAACCCAGGAGCAGTACGGTCTCATCTAAATTTTTTTCTAAAACCGATTCTTAATATACATCTTCCACATAAGCAAGAACTTCTATCATTTCGATAAGTTCTTCAACATAAATAATGAATAACTACCTCAATGTATTTTAAATGACAGATTTTTGCATCGTCCTAGCATCGAACTCAGGATAATTTCTGTAAAAGTCATTAATGTTTTCGATAGCTCATGACCATATATATATAGGCTCCTAGAGTTTTGATTCTCTACCTATTCGGGAAGTATTTTTTTAAAAATTCCCGGAATTCAAAGCAATGCATTTAAATGGAAAAAGTCGGGACTTTAGGGCCCTCTGGAATCGAACCCATGACACTTAGGTTCAAAATCGATTTTTCTAGTGGTTACACGTTATGGCCATTATGTCGTAAAACCTTAATGGCAGTGACGCATGTGCTTTAGCCTGTGAATTTGTATCCTATCTATCTATATCCCTATATATGTGAATGAATCCGGAGAAGCATCTATATATCTATTACGAGTAAAATGAAGCTTGCATACTGAAAGCAGATCGACAACACTAATTTCATATCGGCATCATTTCGGGACGGTCCTCAAAAGAAAAAAATAAGGATTGAAAATATTCTTAAAATTCGCTGCAATTTAATCGTCTGGCATCGAACCCGGGTCTTCCTGGTAAACTTAGTATGCAGCACAACAAAAGATCACCTTCTCTAACTACGTGTGAAAATTCAAGCAGAAATATTGACTGCATCTGCCTCAAAGGACGTCCTACTTTTCACATATATTCCTTATGAGAGAAATTTTAATGTGCTCTGGCATTTTCACACATAGTTAGAGATGGTGACCTTCTGTTGCACTGCATAGGAAGTATCACCAGAAAGGTCCTGGTTCGATGCCGGACGAATAATTTGCAGCGAAGTTTAAGAATATTTTCAATCCTTTTTTTTTCTTTTGAAGACCGTCACGATATGATGCCGATATGAAATTAGTGCTGTCGATCTGCTTGCAGTATTTTACTTGTATACCTATATAGCTATCTATATGAATGAATTCGGAGAAGGAATTATATTTAATATATATATATATATATATATATATATATATATATATATATATATATATATATATATTGGAGAGAAATTAAATTTCTCACCGCATATATAAAGTCAATTTCTACGGATTATTCTTTTGTTTTTCAGTGAGATATCGTCAATTGAGAATGTTTTACGGTCCATTGAATTATTCTAAAACCATCGACGTAATTTATAATGATTATGAAAATGTGGTAATAATACGATAGCTCCAACAAAATAGTGCTAGAGTGACCATATCTGAATCCAACCTTTACTTCTAAGGAAGTTAATTCATTAAGTAATTGTTTAAACTAAATGGAACTGCTCAGCCTGCGATGGGAATGACAATCATATAACGGAGCAGTCGTTCAATGGAGGAGGGGGAAAATACCGATGGGTTTCGGAGGGAAATAGAAATTGAAATCGAACAAAAATTAATGAAATAGTGATCTGCGTTAGGATACACGTATTTGCTCGCGGGTTGTTAAAATCTTCTGCGATTTGCATTGGACGATCGTTATTCAATTAATCAAGGGAGGCGGATATCGAGATTGCCTTTTTATTTTATAGTTAAAGAAAAATAGCATTAATAATGACATACGAGCATATAACTTACACTTTGTACATTTAAACCAAATCTAGAGGTGTTCTTTCGAGTTACGATGTGATGTCCGAGAGAATGTTCGATGTGAGTACCAAACCTTACTAAATACTGAAACGTTGCCACCTGGCATGAAGGCCAACTTGCAACACAAACTTAAATAAATAAATAAAGATTTTATGAGATAATTAATTGGTAAAAATACAATACAATTATAGAACTTGTGCTTGAACTCGTGGTTTATCAATAAATCATCGTATTCTACCAAATATATTTTCCCAGGTTGATTGTGTTTCTAAAAACTAATAAAATTACCATTTATATGAGAACCCGCAAAGTTAACGACCCTTCAGTTTAACTAAGCCGATTGTTTTGTCTTTGGACCCTGTCACAGATGGTATTGAATACCCAAAGATATAATCAAATTTATCCAAAGATACAATACAAAATATCACATGCGTTCGGTAAGGAATTTCAGTATAAGAGTCTTCCGCAGCCATGAAAAGTTTTTCCTTCCAGACAGAACCGGCAAATGGAAGAAACCATTTTGGTAATTTCAGAGAAACAGGAAATTACTTTCAAGAACATTAAAGTATCGCACAAATGTAAACAGCTTCGATTTGGGGAAAAGGGTCAACTGAAGTTGTACAACATTGGCGACCATGTTGAATTGATATATTTACGTCGTTGCTTCAGACAATTAACAAGTAAAGTAAACATTAGTTTCATGTAATTATTGTATTATAACTCCTCCGCAAAGAGTATTAGGAAGTTGTTACTTTGATAATGAACCGCATACCAAAATTAGTTTCCAAAGGAAGGCAGCACAGCTATAAAATTAGGACTGAACTTCTCTTTTGTTTCATTCAAATTTGCCCATCGCTATTAATTAAATAAAAAGCAACCTCCTGAGATATTTACAGCACAACAAGTGCAAGACATTTGTAAATTATTGGTATATTTGCGACTAACTTGCCCGTGCGCAGTCAAAGTAATTTTGCAATCACTAATTATTATTAATCACAAATTTGTTATTAATTTGAATCATTGAATTTACACAACTGCACACAATATATTTGGATTTTCAGCAGCTTCCGTTAGTAAAGGGCTTGAATGATCATAATTAACGCTTTAGTTGGTTGATACCATTTGACTTACCGACAGCAAAAAAGGATAATTTACCTTTTAATTAGAGTATAAAATATTGCCCTCGCGCAGTCTTTATTAAATCTCGAGTCAAACGACAACCTTTTGGATATTTCGAAATGTTTTCTTTGAATGTACAACGGCAATTGGGTGACATCGCCTGGACTCCAGCCAAACAAGCCTAAGCTTAATTTTTATAAAACTGGCAACTGCTCCAATGCGCACTGTTTGCCTTGGAGCGCCCGTTAGTCAGCTGGGCAGAAATACTCTAACGATGGAAGTCGCGTATTCAAATTGTGCGGGCGAACAGACAGTAAATTCACTTTCGATAAACTCATGTAAAACTGAAATGAGATTTTAATCACAGTAATATGCCAAAAAGAAGATATTTTCGCGAGGATTTAAGGAAATAATACACAGTTACGTAATTGTATACACACGTATTTTTAAACGTACTCGGTGCAACACAAAGCATTGGAGCTTATCTCTCAAATCAAAAGCTTTCTAAATATCGAAATTCTGCAAGACAATAGAGATTAATAGAATAAAATAATACTTTATTTGCTGCCCAATAAGTTACTATTTGGTCGTCTGATTGTGCGGGAAAGTTACACTTTCCGATAACCTGAATATAAATCATCATAAATATACAAGTTTTTTTAATTTGTTTTATTTATTTAATATTTATCGTCAGATATAATTGGCCTCGAGCTGTATATCGACGCATTTTTATAAATAAAAAAGGATTGTAAACTTTTCTTTGCGTTTAAAAAGAACGCGCAACGCCAAGAATGATGCTAATCAATTCTATGACGACAATTTTCGTCATCAGCTGTTATCAATCCAATCATCGTTCATCAATCCAATCATTCATCAATCCAATCATCCATCACTCCAAGGATTATCCTTTTCCAATGACCTCGAATTGCGCGATTGCAATCCTTCCCACAGTTTCACGCTGTGAATTCATTTTCCACGACTCTTCTCGTCAGACGAACAGATACTTGGGTCACATACTTTTACGGCGTTGCTAAAGTCGATCTACGGAAATGTGACGGATGTAAACATATATTACACACGGCGCTAAAGACGTTTTAAATGACCAAATCCTGGGTTTAGATTTCATTTTAGATGCAAACCGTTCTTTTGTCCGAAACATCAATAGTTAAGAAAGACTTTATATCAGTATGGATTGTTTTAAGTTGAGAGGAAATGATATCTCGAAAGTTGTATGCGCGAGCGTAGGAGATGGTGGAGTCGATTGGATTACGCGATGAGCGGGAACCGTGCAAAACTGAATAGAAATCTGAATTGAATGTGCAGAATATGAGTCGTCTACAATGATGAGGAAGAGCTATGTTCCGAACGAATAGAAGCGAAAGGCGTTGTGTTACAACACGATAATCATTCTTGGGATGAATTGCATTTGAAGAGCGAATTCCATTGGAATGGCATCGTGGGAACCGTCTCTTGCTTTCGCTTTGTTTACATTGCCATTGGAACTTCGATTTGCTGGGATCCAATCCAAGAAGCGGTCGTTGGCCTTGCGAAGGAACTGTGCTCAATATTAGGCCCGCGAATCAGCTGATGGTCACGATCCTCCAAACAGGGCTTCGTTTAAATTACATCAAATGAGTGCTCCTCCTTTTGGTAGGTTCGTATGTAATATATATATACATTAACATCCACCCCATTTCTATCGTTGGTCATAATTTACAGAAACAGTCACAGAAAATTCCAAATTCCCGAAAATGACCTCATATAAATTAGGACCGAGTGTGAGACACTCGCTGTTTGTCTCCGTGAGAGCACTTCGTCAGCACTTTGAGGAATTTCGAGCCATTTTCCTCTCATTAGAGGACTTCCCTCGTTTCCGTATCTGATGGCAGCGACCACAGCGTACGAAGAATTACGAAGACGAAATTAACGGAAAATAACACCATTAAATGCAAACAAATGCGTTCTTAAAAAATGTAAAACACTAATGAATTATACAGAAGAAGAGCAAGTATTTGAACTTCGAAACTAAGGCTTTGAAATGCACGAAGAGGGCACGAAAATAATGAGCAACGACCCAGAAAACTTATAAAATGGTATTGTTTTGCTTATGCTTTCGCAAGTCCTTTTATTTTAAATGGAACTCGGACATCAAAAAATAAGGAAGAATAAATATCAAACATTATGCGCTGGGAAAACTTTAAAAACAAAATTTGAAAATTGTAAAAGCGAAAATGTAGAAACTGTAAGAAACAACGAAGAAGCGGCACAGAAATAAAGAAGAAGGGTTTCCAGTGAACTCTCATTTTTAACGAAACGTAGTACTACTGTAAGGGCGATCTTCCTCATTAACAAAGGAGGGAGAATAACTTACTCTCTTTTTGCATTAAAATTGCGAAAGTGAAAGTTTATTGCCATATAACTGTTCTGCAGACATTCCGTTGCTGCCATCATTCCACGCGAACGTTCTTCCGCAAGCACGATTTTTTGCACACGGATTGCCTCAACAGAAGAGCGCCATCTCTTCGAAGCCGTACGAATCGCTAAATCAGCAGTTCCACCTGCACTCCAACTAAGAACTCGCAAGAATTCGGTGAAATATGCGATGTCTTCAGCACGTCATCCGTGATGGTTTCGATGGATTCACACCAAATAAAACATTTATTGGACGTCACTTCCGGACATTAGCCTTCTGACCTAGTTCGCTAGTTCGAACAAACGTTGGGCACACTATGATTCGAAGTGCGGTATCATGAGAACATATTACTCCGTGTTTTGATGCTATTTCTCTATCATCTTTTGGCTCTACTCCGATGAATCTGACTCACGCTGCGAAGTCCGTCGATGTTTGAATAAAAACGGAACAAAGTGTTTGAACGATTCAATCGACAGCTGCACATCCTCTCGAGCTTTATCATTTTCTCGAATCCTGTAAAATTTTTTCCAATAAGAAAGACCCCCGAAGGACATCGCAGATTTACAAAAATTATATGAACCGCGAGTGATGGAAATCACAGAACAAAATGAGAAGCATTTTTCGATGAATTATGGAATAGGTGGAACTTGCGAGTCTCACGTAAATTGACCAGCGTGTATTGGTACGACACGAGGAGAAAGCGACGCGAATGTAGGCCGCGTGGCTGTCGTTGGCTGCGTCGATCACATATACGAATCGAAATATTTTATAAGTCCATCGCATTCAATATAGCGGACGATCCAATTAGCACGATCAATCGGACGTAGGGTTAACTCATGATTCAGACGGATCTTCACCACGGCCAATTTTGAATTCGAAAAACATATTGGAAATTAAAACAAACTTTGTAACTTCCACTATTTATTAGCAATGCACAATCGTGATAATCAATAAATAATGGATGTAACAAAGTTTGTTTTAATTTTCATCATGTATTCCTTCCACAAAGTCAAACATTCTACTTTTGGATATATTCTAAAAACATAATTCAGGAAATTGGAGGGAAAAAGAGCGAACAGGTGGCGAGGCCTCCGAAAAAAGAGATCGTCATAGATTCAGAGCACCCACCTCTCTCCAAAGTGAAACGACGATCCCAAAAGTGAACCGACGATAGCACTCAAATTAAACATGTTTTATGAGCGATTTCCTACAATTCGCAGTGACTTTCGGCTGAAATGAATTTAATATTTGGAAGATATTTTATAAAATGGAAGATGAGACTTTCTCAATTCACAAATCCACTTCCACAATTGAAGTCTCACTTTCGCCAAATAAAGTCCTAAAATAATATTTAATTCTAATTTCGACGTTCGAAATTACCGATGATTGGTCAAATGCAGGATTTCGCAACCGAGGAGATGATACCCCGATAATCGGCAATTACTTTCTGAAATTTCTAGAAGTAAATCAATCCTTATTGATAAATCGTAACTAAGATCCTCATAAAATAGATAAGTCAATCTCGTCAACTGAAAATTCAAAGCCCATTTTCAACCGACGGTTTGAAAAATTCAAACAAATAAGGACAACCTGCTGTAACGACGCTGTGTGCTAAGAGTGGGGATTAATAATACTTATTCATTCAGAGTTCAAATTTAGAGCGAATTTTTTTATATTTTCGAAACGTAATCCCACTATACGATAAAATATGAGCAAAAGAAATGACAATATAAATAAGAATCACGACAAGCAGTGAATGAAAAATGACGAGCTCGTAAGGGAAAAAGGACAAAGAATTCTACCTGCACCCGAATAACTGGACTCAGGTCCCAAAACAGGAATTCGACCATTGAGACGCTCAACGAGACCCATTCTGCAAAGCAGCCGGTCTGTGGGAGGGGATGGACGGAAGATATGCACTTGGATGGAAAATTCATCATAAGCACAAAATGAAAGAGAATAATTCTATTGATTAGAGTAGTGTAAAGCATATTCCAATATTTTTCACAGATAATAAAGATTTAAAAAGTCATTGTTAAGCCACATCGATTACCTTTAAAAAGTAGTCTCCGGCTCAATGCGTAATATCGACGACTTCTTGGTAGTTCAACTTAAATAATTATTTGTGTACAATTTTGGAAACAGATCAGCAGGGAAATGCGGGCAGATATATAATATAAAAGAACGGGCAATTTCACAATTTCTTGATGCTTGCTATCGTCGCGAGCTTCGCCCATTAGGTTCACACTCGATGACCGCTGACGCACGATGAGCTAAAACGATTATCACTAGTTAAGCAAATTCGGTTTTTCTTCTATCGGATTGATAGCTATTGCCTACATTAGTCTATTTTTATAGCCAGGAATTAAGAACGCTTTTAATTAACGAGATATTAGAAAGTTTTTGTGATGTTAAAACGAAATCGCAAGATTCAAATTCAAAAAATAAATTTTGAGAGTTCGTTCAACAAAATTAAATCAAAAATATCGGAACTTAATTTAGAAAAAACCTGTTTCAACGCTTAATCCTTACGCATCGATGGTCCATCTTGTGACGAAGTCAAGAAAGTTGCGTTTAAGTCGAATTCAACAGTGGAGTTTATCATTCAGACAATAGTGTTTAAATAGGGTATATTGTTTTATTATATTTGTTTTTGACGAAATTTAGATAAATTTTATCAGTTTTCTTGGCTTCAATTCGACCCACTTATCTATCCTTCAGTTCGTGCCTCGACTGTTATATGTAATTTGATTTTCTAGAATGACACTCAAAGTTGCATAACAACCACCCAACATGATGATCCGGATTCGAGAAGGAGTCGGCAATAAAATAGTGGAATTCTTCCTGTTTTCGGATAACTGAAATAAAAATAATACATTCAGAACAAGAGCAACTGGCCAAGTGTTGAAGGTCCAAATGACGGCGATGGAATGGATGCCAGATATGCAAAAGGATAAAATTCAACGATATGTGCTTTTAAAGCAAGCACATTCAGAAGTGATTTCATCGATAATTAATCATACATTTAAGTACTATACTGTAAAATGTAGGAATGGAAGATCTAAAAAACCTTACGGAAGGAAGAAGTGATCGTTGCAAACTTATTTACACGAAATGAAAAGAGGTCGGAGGCAAAGGTCGAAATTGGAATATAAAATTTATCTGAGCGAAGATAAGGCGGACCTCGACAGTTTTGAGAGGCCATTGTGAAATATTCCAACAGAATTCCGATTCTTATGACAGATGGACGATTCGTCCGATGGTCCAATCCACGGAATGAGCGCACCATTCCGTGGATTATTAGTGACAAATAATAACTCCTCCAATATAGGTGCAATCTATCATCGTTCATCACAATTTCCACGACTTACTTCATCGTGACAATAATATTTTTAGTATTTCCCAAAAGATAGATAGGGAAAATTTTCACGTTTATTAAAGAATTAAATCCGATTTAAAATTACAATACATTTTGAAGAAAACAGTCCTGAAAAAATCGAATCACTAAACCAAACGATTGTCCATGTTCGAACGCATAGTATTTTATACATTCTCGGAATATATTTAGCAGCGATAAAAAACGTGGAACCTATTTAGATGAAATCACAAAAAAACCCAAATCTCCGCGAACATCCTTCAAATCTCGATTTCCATTGCGACTGTCGGAAGCGATAAACAAAAACAGTAAATAATGGGGAATCGGTGGAATCGAGGGGATGGATTGTTTGCCGATGTTATAGCCGCGATAGAATTCAACAAAATCATTCTGATATACACAGCTTCAATTTTCAGCGCTTTTCAAATTAGTTATATATCAGATTCGTAGTCATCACTGCATTGGATTTCTGAAGTCCTTTTCCATAAATAACACGCGCAGTGACAATCGGGATTTTCATACGAGTTCAAATCAAATCAGTTGAGCTCAGATCAGCAAGATAATGATCACTTTCATAACAAGAAACATAAAAAATAATTACTCAAAGCATACGATTTGTGCTCTATTCCGAATGAATCCGATACGCGTCGAAGGAATGACGATGGAAAGAACCAGATTTTGTGATTTCGATAAAGCGATCGCTCTCATCCGCGCTTTTCGAGAGCAACTCCTAATCCGTTTCATTCAACAGAGAGTGCACCATTGATAAACAAAGAGTAGAAATCGACAAGTGAAGGCAGAGACTCTTGCTTTCGAAAGCTCTCGTAATGAAATGGAATCTTATGAAAGGCATGGCCAAGTAAAGAACGTAAATCTCACTCATAGATGGATCGGAGGGACGCAAGAAGCTAAAAGAGTTTACTAAAAAGATGTGAAAGAGGAATATAAATCCTCGAAATTTATTTGGGAGAATTGGTAAGTCACAGAAATCGGCATCTTAGGCTTTTGATCACATAATTCCTTCCCGAATGAACTTGAACGCTGAAAAGTTTCCTGAGCGAATCACGAACAATACACCAACTAACTTTTAGTAATAATTCAAAACCATCTCTACATCTCCGTTGTGTTAAACATCGAAAACGAAATTAATTTTGTAATTATTTTTTAGGATTCCGAAGAAATCGCAGATGGAGAGAAGCACGAATCTATCGGCTTAAACATCGTATCCGGAACTTCGTGTACTAAAATATCCGGACGATTAGTCCAATAGTAACATTTTTGTGATATTAATCATAAAATTGCATAACAAAGAATACGAATAAGTTATCACTTCACGTGAGGGAACGGAGTTAGAACTTTTCCCGAATCCCCCCATACGAGTCCTTACGAGCATTTCTTCACATAAACACGACTTTCCGCAGCGCCTCCGTGACGCAGATTCACCGAGACTGACGATTTGGAGGAACCTTTCTTGGAGCGTTTTTTGCCTCGGCCACGTGGGGGAGCGCACTCACGTGGACGCATTCGGTGGATCGGCCTAACATTCGATCCATTGGCGGAGAACACATAGATCTTGAGGGAAAATGGCCACTCGCTCCTGATGGGGGAACGGGGTTCGTGTTGACGCTTTGTCCGCGAGATGACGCAACACCGCTACGACGACCCGAACTCGGAAATGAAAAAATCACGCTTCCGGAAGTCTAAGATAAAATTTAATGAAAGAGAAAAATCTAGTGAAAACTCGGAAGGGTTAGTCTGAGCGGTGCACGCGGCGACAGAAATAAAATTAAACCATCTAAGTTTAGCCCTCGCCGGTCTCCCCTCTTCAGGGAGCGTAACAACTGGGTTGTACTCACCATGGTGACTGAATGATGTTCTCCCGCCAATGGGACGGTCCGTCACCTGAGGCCGGGGATATCGAAGTGATCACTTCCGAGAGCTGCCGGAGAACCAAGTCTTTCTGCGCATGCGCAACTCCCTCCCACGCACTGCATCGTGCCATACGACTCTTCGCTATGCCAACTATTCTCTTCCCAATTTCTTGAGGGGTCGCAGTACTTGTGATGCCGGTGCTCGTACATCTCTACATTTACATTAAATAAGCCCTCGTTACTATTTATGAATGTCGGAGGACAAAATGGAAGTTACGGTAACGCTCTAACGGAATGAAGTAATAGTCAATGATAAAGTTATAGAAAAAACGAAACGTTTTCAATACTTACGCCATCACAGTACTATGGGTTCCATTCCATCAAAATGACCGCCAAAGAGAGAAAAGTGCTCACAAATATTTGAATATCAGTAAAATCCTGAAGGAATTTATTCAATAATTTCTGTCCATGTTTCGTGGGAAGCCGTAATGAAATAAAAAACAGTAATTTCCACACAGAAATATATTGCGAACTGTCGGTTTCAGCAGGAAACCATCATCAGGACCTGACAACGGCTTCAATAGGGAAAACAGATACAAAGTCATAATCGGGTGGTTAATCAGCGGGAAACAAGAAAGGCAGTTTGATATTTACTCTCTCGTCGCCGCCTCACTCAGGGCCGGCCCGAGGACGCCACGGGCGGTTGCACAGGGCGAATGACACTTGCGAAGTCGAGAAAATCTTATTTTAGGATTAGATACAGGAAGAGACATAAATCTCGGTCTAAGATAAAGTCAGTCATTATGATAATCGTTATTCTGGGGTCTCGCCAGATATGTAGGTATACGAAAAGGAACTTGTTCGAAATAATATACACAGATACAGCACTTTAAATAAGAAGATGGAAATTAAAGAATTCTAGAAATCTTTACGTATATTATGTTCTGAACAAAATTAAGGGCTTAATAATTAAACAGGATAATTATATCAAGGACAACTGTAAGAAAAGATGCCAGTAAACATAATATGGAAAGTAGGAAACAACATATGTATCTTAACAACATATGTACCATACTTAACCCTAGAACCGTACCCTGGGGTACAAATTTAAAAAAATGTAATTGCCTGTAACTTTTTTAAAATGCAACGATTTATTTCTTGCGTTCGTGTATTTGCGGGGGGCGTGGGGATTGGACGGTAGTCCTGTTGGCGAGTGAACGTGACACGCTGCTTGTGGGGCACACATGCACCCCAGGGTACGATCAACGTAAGTATTTTAATTTCATTAAACGACCATTACCTGCGGTAAAAAAAACAACCATTACCAGCAGAAGCTCCTTCCAATTCAAGATCTGGTTCTGCCCAAGGAGCGCAAATGCGCCAAGTTTTATTTTTAATGAGAACCAAAATAAAATTTGCCAAAATTGTTATCTGGGGATTTCCTAATTATTGTGCTTTTTATGTTCGCGTCTAGGGTGGCAAGTAAATAAAAGACGGAACCTTTGTTCGCAGTGGACTGTATTTGTCGATGAATTGATGCAAGTTCGAAATCTCAGGATCGCTATGCGCCTCACTGATCTCCACCATACAAAGCCAAACGGGCGACTGAAGACTCAGGAGGACCCTTTCCCCACCCTTAGCGTCCTTTCGTCATCTCCTTACCAGACCACAAATTTGACAACAATCGTAATATACCGCCCGCCAAAAAGGATTAAAGTTCCTTTTTCTCCTCTTGAGAATGGAGAGGACACGATTTACTAATGGGGTGTTTTAATGTTCCATGCAAGAACTGTGGCCACAGGAACGAGTCCATCAACACCTGGATGCACCCCGTCGATTACCACAAGTTTCTACATTAATGGGGAGGTATTATCTTCCTTAAGTAATACCACTATGCCGGGGTGATCATTAGATGATTTGCCCGACCACTTGGCTCGTTGCGGGGTCAAATAATTATTTGACTAACTCTTCCAGAAGTGCTGCAGCCTTGCTTGTAGTAATTGCCGTCTGAAAATCAAACCAATACGAGCATTACTTAGATCTGGCTCGGGAAGGGAAATTAAGGCGGCTCCAATAAGAAAGTGACCGGGCGTTAAAGGTAAAGGATCATTAGGATCATCTGATAAAGGTATCAAAGGTCTAGAGTTTATGCATGCCTCTACTTGAGTCAGCAGTGTCGTTAGTTCTTCAAATGTGAGGCAATCGGCTCCCATGACTCGTCGCAAGCGATGCTTCATTGATTAAACCCCGGCCTCCCAAATACATCCAAAAGGAGGATATTGGGCCGGAATTAATTTCCATTGGATGCCTTCTTGTGGGATGTAATCTTGGGTAACGCTTGATCCTTGGATTGATCGGAAAGCCTCTGCCAAATCAGGTTGAACTTTAACTGCGCCTACGAAGTTAGTGCCGTTGTCACTGCATAATGCAGAGCACCTACCGCGCCTTGCAATGGATCTTCGTGGCGTGGTGTTAGTGATTTTGTTGAATTAGGAACAAATTTTATGTGCCTTAATCCCTGGTATTTATCCAGGAATGCAACATACTCTTCCTTGAGTGCAGAGTCCCTTCTGAAAAGTCTCTCAAGATAATGTAGTCGTGACTTGGCTGCCTCTTGAGATTCTCCAAGTTCTGTGCGTTTCCTCCGGAAAGGAAGGCGCACAATGAATCGGCCTTCTTGATCTCTCCTTGTGTACATCGTAAAATGCTCTTCACATTGTCTCTCTTCAATCGTTGTCGAAGATTTGTGTTGACACAAATCTTCTATTTCCCAATATTTTCGAAGTTATTCTTCTGAATTTGAGGTTTCTCTCACAATGAATGTTCCCAATGGCCGAGTCTGTAGATCTCGCTGAAATGGTGCATCAAATCTTCCTGCTAAAATCCAGCCTAATTCAGAATCCTGCAAAATGGGGTAAGGTCCAGGTCTAATCTGTTTACCTGGCTTGAGAATGCTGAAGAAAACCTCCGCCCCAATCAGCATTTTGATTTGTCCTGGGACGTTGAAATTTGGATCCGCTAGCGCAATTTCCTTTGAAATACCGCATTCCTGTGCGTTGATGTAAGATGAGGGTAATTGTTCGAATATGTTCGGCAATACTAAACACTCAAGCTGTGTGTGGAATTGGCTGACCCTTGAATGAATTTGAACCTCAGTACTATACTTGACCGTTGACTTTAAGGGGGTGTTCTCATGTAACACTTTGAAAAAATCGAAATTTTTTAAATTTTTTTTTTCAAGTTTAGGTATCTAAAAGTAAGATACCGAAAGGATTTTGCCGGATTCGAAACCTAAACCAAGTTTTGAGGCAAGTTTTGTGGCGCTCTCGCGGCGTGCCGAGCTCGCACATGGCGCGCCGGAAATCGTTTGTATTTCATGTATTTATACCTGAATTTGTATTTCAGGTATTATTACCTGAATTATTTCCGATATCCTAGGAAGGGAAAATAGGGCTAAGGTTTGAGAAAAAAAGTATTTGACTAACACACTCTTACGGTTTCGTTTAGATGTGGTTAGTTTCGTTTTCGTGGTGGTTGCGTCCACTCGTATCGAAATATTCTTCTCCATATTCTTTTGGATTCACGAGTAATTTACCTGTTCAACCATGGATAGGAAGGGTTCCCGAAGCAAAAGAACCTTTGCTTATCGAACAAAAAATAAAAGTTTGCAAAGGAACGTCGGCAAGCCCGAGAAATCTACCGAGTACGCCAGCACGTCGTCACGTAAAATTGGGAGCGCAAGTGCCGCTGACTTCGTCGTCAACGAGCATCTAAGCTGCAATTTCATCGATATTTTCTCTGTCTTCTCGACACATGCTACACTTATAGTTTGCAAGGACTGCCATGGGGAAGTAGCATTTGAGCGGAAAAGTGGACGTGACTTGGGCTTTAGAGAGTGCATGAAATGCAAGAAGTGTTGTAGTGATGTTGTGATAAATTCGTGTCCCAGGAAAGAAATGCTGAAAACGGCGAATGGTCTAAAGCGAAGAAGAACTGCAAGAAGACAGGCAAAAGCGATCCATCAGAGGAAGGGGATAGCCGAGGAATTAACTCGAGGAGAAAAGTCTTAATTCCGAAAGATAGCGCGAAGAAATTATTTAAGGGCGAGGAAGGTTCGAGAACACCGACAACACAATGCATGCTGGAGAAAATGAAAGAAGGTGAAGAGATTTGCGTGAGAAATGTAGGCGACGAACGTACGGATTTTTCTTCTCAAAAGGAAGTATTTAGCTTGAAAATCGGGAAGCAGGTCGACTCTAGAGGGATGCAGCGACCGAAAGTAATACTGAAGGTTGGTATCTCTTGACTTACTTATATCATTAATTTATAATTTTCTGGGTGCGGATCATGTCAATTCATTTCAGAATTTTTGGAATAAAAGCCACAATAGCCGCATGAGATTGCAGACATCTAGAGATTTTTATAGTCGTAAAAGTTCTTTCTTTAAAATTTCTACTGTCGTAAGGAAGTTGTAAGCAAAACATGGGGAATTTAGGTGGCAATAAATACGGGAACGTCGATGGGATGTCCATGTAGAGAGGTAAATCATTTGAATACAAGTAGAAGAAAATGGCTATTTAAAACGAAGGAATAAGAAGCATATACTCCTAAACAGTTCGAAAAATTCGATGATACGTGCCGCGAGGAAATATATAAAGTTGAACATCCATACATGCCAGCCTCACGTTTCGTCACTCTTCTTCCTCGCGATTTTTATCTCTACTGCGTACTCTACATACATACTCTCGTATATGTACAAATGTATATTTTTAAAAGATATATTCGTAATTAAGGAATTTCCCTTTCATTTAAGATCCTATCTCCCAAAACGAAGGCGGACATAGAAGAAGAAGATGCGTTCGCCGAACTCGAGGAGAAGAGATTAGAAAGATTAGAAGCTAAAACGAAACTTAAGAAATTCGTGACGAAAGAGACCCAATGTTGTGATGCGGACATAACAGGTGTGCCGAATGAAGCTCCAAAACAAGCCAAGAAAAAGGCATCCGTTAAACAGAAAAAAGGGAAAAAAAGATGAAGAGCGCAGGATAATATTTTAAACATATAATTGCTGAGACTTGATATCCTATCCAATGTAGGAAAATGTGCAAGTGCAATAATGTAACAAAGTCATACGAGAATCAACAAAATAAATAGTCTTTGAAACTGCAGTAGTAACGAGATCTTCTTTCGAAATATAGAAACATTTTATGAAAATTATATCTGAACGGCCAATACAGACGCGTTTTGCTAACTGATTTCACAAAAATAACAATATTAAGAAAACTTACTGTAAAGTGAAATACGCTATCAATTAAGTTAATACATTAAAAATGAATATCTCTGTATAGAATAGTTAGTGGCCTAGCGTTCATCTCAAGGATGAGGAGTGAAAATGATCGAGATGGCTGAGACTCGAACGGGTAAAACCTAAAACTCAATAGAGTGGTCGCAGACTTCCCACTCGTTGCTAACTGGAATCACAATGTTCAATGTCGACGAATTTTTCAAAAAATACCTTTTTACAAATTAATGGGCCATGATCGAATCTTACCCGAAGAAATTTTAGGTAAAATTTTGGATGAGGACGGCGAGGGAGAAACTCTGTTTGATCCAAAATTTTACCTAATTTTATTCACTATAACACTACTACCGAAGATAAAAATTTTGCGTGCGTGTCAAGCAAGTCAAGTTAGCAGCTCGCTCGCTTGGTATTTGTAGTGTATTTAGGCGTGTAGACAGACATTAGCTTGCTTTATAGTAAACAGCTATACAGCTCTAGAAAAGTTGGTTTTTAGACATTAGTAACGGATTATTATAATACTGTGGGATGTTGGAGAACTTCTTCTTCTTCAGTGGAACTGTCCAAAGACAGGTATCAACTGGATCTCCAACCCTCTCCATCCTCTTCCTTCATCCTTGCATAGCTCCTTCCTCCCTTCATGTCGGACAGCGTCCTTCCTCTTGTACCGTTAATCTTCCCTTCAATGATATTTCTCTGCAAACACTCCCTTCTTAATATATGCCCATGCCTTTTCCCTTTTCGCGATGTTTTTCATTAAACACCTTTCTTCTCCAATCCTTCTAAACACCTCCTCATTTCTCACTCTGTCACTCCACTTAAATGTTTTCCATTGTTCTCCATAACCATACTTCAAAGCTTTGCTTGTATATCTCTTCTTTCTTTTTTACTGCCCAAGTCTCGACCCCATATAAAACGACACTCTATACAAAGCATTTTGCAAATCTTTTCCTAAGTTCTAGCGGTATTTTCCTTGTAGTGAGCAGACCTTTAACCCTCCCTTTCCATTGTAAATCCTGGTTTTTATTTCTTCAACTTCCATTGGAGTTGATTACACTTCCCCCTAAAGGATGTCACTTGTTCCAACTTCCTTCCTTCTATGAGAACTTCTCCGGGCTCTTTCTTCATTTTCATAACTTATGTTTTGCCTACATTTACTTTCACTCCATATTCACGTTCTATTGATAATATTCTTTCCTTCATCGCTCCTCCTCTGTCTCTGCTGTAACTGCCTGGTCATCTGCGGATTTAATTGTGCGAATATTCTCTCCACCAATTATCACACCCCTTGTCTTTTCCAATGCTTCTTCAGTGAGTTTCTCTGTGTATTTATTAAAAAGCATCGGTGACAAGCAACATCCCTGTCTTACACCTCTTCCAATATTCACCTCCTCCGTATCTTCGCCATCCACTCTTATTATCACTTTTTGTCCCCTGTACAATTCTTTTTATTTATCTCCGATCTTTCCAATCAATTCCTATTTTCTTTAATATCAATAGGAGATTTTTCCATATAACTCTATCGAATGCTTTTCCCAGTCAATAAAGCATACTTCTCTTTTAACTTCCAGCATTCTTTCTTGTGTTATCTTTAGGCAAGCAATCGCATCTCTAGTTCCCTTTCCTCTTCTAAATCCCAATTGTTCATCACCCATATTCTCTTCTATTTTCCACTCTTTTCATGACAAGTCACAGCCTTAGTCAAATGACAAATGCAACTTATGGTTCTTTACTCTCTTAGCCATTTTTCTCTTTTGGTATTGGGATTAGAATAGTTTTCATGAGATCATCAGATTCTTTCATCATACATCCTGTTTATAAGTCTAGTCAGACTTGTTATTGCACCATCCCCTATGTTCTTTAGCGCCTCTGATGGTATACCAGGGACGGATCCAGGGGGGTGGTCCTGGGGGTCCAGACCCCCCCCCGAAATATCAGACTCCCTCAAATCTCAATACCCGTACACGGTCCTTGAACCGTAGAAGACGGTCTCCGGATTGCTCCGGATGTCCGTAGACTATTTGTAGATACTGTATATACTATCAATATATACTGTCAATAAGTCATTTTGATATTTTATAATATTATATTGTGTAGGAAAGGAAGAGAACACTTTGTCTTAGTTCCACAGTAAATTTATTGTGCGACCGGTTTCGACTAAGGTCTAGTCATCTTCTGGACTGAAGATGACTAGACCTTAGTCGAAACCGGTCGCGCAATAAATTTACTGTGGAACTAAGACAAAGTGTTCTTTTCCTTACTAACGTTATAGAGTGTCACAAAGTTACAACTTCGTCAATTGATTTTATTATATTGTGTGTTATTAACATCTAATAAAAAAAATTTTCTGATAAATTATGATCACAAACGACAGTTACTTTTATCATACTTTTTATTCTTGTGCCTATTTTTCGAAAATGAAACTCAAATAACGCAAATAAAACACAATTTAATAAGCAATCACTAGCAAAAAAATTCGATTTTGTCTAACACAATTCTAACGTCACGTTTTGTGAAAGCCGAAATATCTTTTATTTTTAAATTATTCCATCGGACCCCCCCCCCAAAAAGTTTTTTAGATCCGTCCCTGTGGTATACTATCGTATCCTACTGCCTTATTTATGTAAGTTCTTTAATAGCTCTATCTACTTCCCATTTAGTTATTCCTGGTCCTTTATTATCATCCATACATTCCGTTTCATTCTCCAGCATTCAACCATCTTCATGATCTCCTTTAGAGTCGTAAAGTTCCTCTATATATTCTATCAATATATTTTCGTTTTCATCTATGCCTGAGGAAGTTTGTCCTTTTTTGTTTATCAAATCTCTTTTACCTATATGTTTGGCTGCCTTACTGTTAAGCTCTTTGCTGTCTTATACATTCCTTCTAACTTCCCCTGCTTTTCTAGTTCCTCAATTTCTTCTCACCTTTCTGTCATCCATTCCTCTCTTCCTTTATCAGTTACTCTTCTGAATTCACTGTTAAGCCTCCTGTAATTCGTTCTACTTTCATCTGTGTTCATATTTTTCCATTTCTTTCTTTCATACATCTTATTCAGCATTTCTTGAATGATCCATTTCTTTTCATTGCATTTTTCTCCTTTTCCTGCATTGAGAGCCTCTACTATGATTTCTTTAATATTCTTCCATTCTTCATGAACATTCATGGTGTCACTCATATTTTCAATCCTACTTTCCACAGCCTTACAGTATTTTTCTGCTACATCTGACTTTATTTTTCTTATGTTCAACTTCTTCGTTATTTTCTTTTTTCTAATATGCTTCAGCTTAGCCTTAACCTCTACTATGAGCAGGTTGTGGTCTGGGTTGGCATCCGCACCAGGATATGTTATTGCTTTTTTTACACTGTTTTTAAATCTTTCATTAATAATTATAAAGTCAATTTGATACCTTGCTCTGTCTCCAGGTGCCTTCCAAGTACATAGTCTTCTTTCATTGTTCTGAAACCATGTATTTGCTATCCATAATTTATGTTCCACACAAAAGTCTCTCTCCTCTTTCATTACGAATGCCTAGCCCATAGTCACCTACAACATTGACTATCCTCTGCCTATAAAACTATTCCAATCACCCATCATCAACGTTCTAACTTGACCATTACCATTTTCTTCGATGAAATTATATACGTTGTAATTTTCTTGGTCTAATTTACCAAGGAGCGTTTTTTTTAATGAATTACGGTTAATTAGTAAAGTGATAATATTGCCAAGGGATGGCCACAATATCACCCTTGACGGGAATGGTATGTGGTGCCCGCTTCGCTTTCGGAAGCGCCCTTTGGTGCACCAAAAAAGGTTGAGTACCAATGCTTCCTCACTTCAGCCCAAAAGTAAAAAAGTCTCCGTCGTTGCTGACGATCACTCACACATCGACACCAATAAGGAGATAGACTAATGAAGTCGCGATTCCGTCTCTTATCTTCTCATGTGCACGAAGAAGCAGTGCTGCAAACACGACCCACAGACCATACGAAAGAGCCGCTTGAACGATACAGTATTTTGCTAATAATTGCGATTTTCCCTATGAATGTTTAATATCGGTCACAGTGCCAAACATAGAAAATGTCATCCGTGAGCCCAGACCCGGGTTATACCCAGAATGCGTATAACCCTAGGATGGAAATTCTTTAAGAAACTATTCGTGGACAAGTCAGCGAAAAGGAACCTTCAAGTCCACCATCCTGAAGGAAATCATTTTTAACACACTGAAAATGATTGTGTGAAACAGATAAGGAAGTAACATTTACTTTTTTGGATGAGAACTTCCAATCGATCAGCCGCCGAATTTGGAAGAGACGGAAAAGTAAATCCTGATTTGGTGAACTCAACTGAAAATTTTGAATCCCATACGCAGATTTGAAGTTAGTTAAGGATCACAGAGTTAAAAGCTCACTCGCGAAGACGAAATGGCTTGAATTCGATGGAATAATGATTTTGAATGAATTTTAGGGACAACGTGAAAACGGGATTCCTTCAGATGGCACTTCGCTTCTGGATCGAATGAAAATTTCGTTGATCCCAGCTCAGATTTCTTTACTGAGTTTTGATGAACACAGGTGGGGTCGGTTCCATTTTTTCTCATTTTGTTTCTGAATATCATACAATAATTTTTTAATATAAAACTTCTTTATCGAGAATACGAGACTCCTTTCCTTTTCTTTTCGTTAAATAAATCAGTCTGACCGTTCTTACATTTTGCTCTTTTCTCGAGAGGATGACCTCTTTTCTATTTTAAATTACGTTTTAGCTCTCTGTTGTAGCACTTTTCTGCTTTTAAGGGTAGGGTTAGGCGTTGAGATGAAGTCCAAAAAATTCGTCTCCTCTGAGAGGATTATCGTTCAGGATTTTAGCACGGGTTTGAAGAATATTAGCCTTTTATCAGGATGGGGAAAGTTCGAGTTTTGGGAAGCCCTAATCTTGAAGTTTCTCTTTATTTTAAGAGCCTTCGAGTCTGCGGAAACAGTCACTTCCTCACGAACGCCATCGTCAAGCACTTGCCGCAAATCAGACAATCCATGAACGTCTTCAGATCACACGCCTTCAGAACAGCAGTTGCCTTCAGAACACCTCACAGCAGCAGGTGACATCGTTTGAAGACATTTCAGAAACACTTGAGACGGCTCCAGTCTGAGATGCTCACGACTTTTCTCACTTTTCTGAAGGTCTCAAGTATATCAGGTTTCTGCTTAGCTAGCAATTTATATTTGATTTTAATTATAGTATCTTGTAATTTTCATATGTTTTAGATTGTACTTTAATTACCATTGCTATAATTATTATTTTAGACTGTATTACTTTGCCAAATTAAATTGTAAACAATTTAGCTAAGAGAAATGTGCATCAATCCGCATTAAATAAAGTATTGATCTAATAGAAGCAAATATTACACTCTTAAATAAATGGAGAACATCTATACTATCTATATTATTTTTACTATCTGTATTATGTTCGGTAAAAAAACGTTGAAATAAATACAGCTGCATCATACTACGGTATATGAAGTCGACAACGTTGAACTGAACTTTTATAAAAGGCCGACGTACAGAGAGTATATCTTCTTTAATTCAGGGAATGGTTAAGAGCATCAACATCTAAGCAGAAAATATTATAAAAGGTAGAAATGTATATAATTTAATAATATAATAATTTCGTGAGAACGACCATCTTTCTGAGATACGCAAAGTTGCATGTCCTTGCTGATTTAAAGGCCGAAAGAAGATGGTCAAAAATCCCAAAATGTTAATGAAATACACAAGTGGTGTGATGCATTCATTGCTTTGTAAGCAGACGTGAATCTATACGGGACAGTTAATTTAAAGGAAACTTAAATGGAAACGTAGGAGGAGTGAGAATATTCTTCAAATATTCTCGCAAATAATTGTGCGATGCAAAAGAGCAAAATGGAGTCTGTGTTGTGGAATGGAATACGAGTAACAGTCGATAAGAAGGGCAAAATGATTCTTAGGCGATTCGTCCCTGTTTTAATTTAGGTTATCTTAGGAGGGCTTTAGAGTTTGATCCAAATTATCGATATTGTAATTGCCAAAATGCGTTAAGGAAATCAGAGGCTGCTAATCTCGAAACGATTAAGTTGTTCTTATCTAAATCTCAGCCTTATATAATTGTGTGTGCGCGTATGAAGGCATTTATTTATTTTTCATCGCTTGGACTTATCGTTCGTAACGAGTCTAAATCGATGTATTTGCAACTGTTATAAACAGAACGGTCGGAGCGAAATGGAATATTTTTTAGGTGCAAATAGAAGTTTCCGAAGTGAGCACTAGAGAAAATGGCCTCTTGAGTGATTTGCAGCAGGAAAATGGTAAAAGGAGAGGTCATAAGGCAACCGATGACATAATCGCAGACGCAAGTCAATTGATTCGGCCTTGCTCGCTGGATTCGCGATTTGAATCTGTTAATTGCGAATTCCGCACTGCATACGTATGCATACATGTTTTGTACAAATTATTCACTATAAAACCGTATTTCATACTCCGAATTAACATTACTGCACTATTCATTTGATGCATCATTTGCGCATGTCACTAGAGTGAAATGGCACCGCCGGTGGGCCACTTCAGAAGAATCTAAAGGAATTCCCCTTGATGCTTATCTGTTCATTGAAAAGTTGCAAATCTGCTAATTCGGCATCGAATTTGTGCTAGTTCTCCATAATAAACCTTGAGAAAAAAAGAATCCTTGTACCAAAGTAATTTCATTTAAATGAATGTCACCTGATGATGATCTTATAGATCGAAACCATGGCCGTGAGTCAATAAAATTACTGTGGTAAAGGTATAAGTGTACTTTATTACTCAAGGTTTATTATAGAGAACTATTATTAAGTTGTATATTTTTAAATAATTGTGATAGGATTTAATTAACGTTTATTATTCTAATTATCCGTGTATCGCATACTAATTATTTTCTTGTCTTTAATTTTCCTCCGCATTTAAAAGGCATTTCACAGAATTTTACTTGGTACCTAAATTTGGATGTATTTTAATTGCTGTACATTATAATGTTAGATAACACTATTTTTAGGGCTTATTATGTTGTTTCAATTCATTTCAGCTCCAAGATCAAACCCTTCCAAACTGCTATATTTCAACAAAGATAAAAGGCCTTTGGTGTATAATCAGAATAATACTTACCCGCGGGACATATACGTATCGAATACTATAAATACGATCAATCGAAAAAAAGATAGTACCTAAAGAGACTTCTTAACATCTGGTTAGAGGCACCTAAATATCTTCTCTCGAATCGCAATGATTTTGCTAAAATAGCATTGAATTAATGGTACATTTGGAATTAGGGTACTTTGGAAGACATGATTTTTCTAAGAGCCGGGAAATGTTACTCAAACCTTCAGAGATATCTTGGGAAACCTCCGTGTTTGCCCCGCTCGTTTTCTACTCTGATTATGGTAACATCCAAGCAAAGTAAATGATGGATGCGATAGTAACCAACGCACGACCTACTGAACAGCCTCTAACGAATATCGCCCGACGGCGTCCCTCGCTCTTAATAACACAGGGGAGCAGCACTGCTTTACACGGAATACAGGATTTTTTTGTTTCCTTTCCGATATAAGTAAAAAGTAAATATTGTCATTGTGTCTTGGAACACTTTTTTCCAGTTGGAATTTTACGAAACAGTTCGAAGGTCGTGATGCTGCATTCGGCTTATATTTGGTTCCACGGAAATATTTCCAAACACATATTATCTCCGTGAAAATAATTCAAAGATTCCTAATACATTTAAGAACCATAAATTCGCAGGAAGTGCCAAAAAATGATTTCCATTTGTTATCGACGGGGACTCACAATCTTACTGCATCCTATATTAGTGATGGGATTATAAAAATTAATTTATTTTGCATAATCAATAAATCAGATCTTCAATACGAATTGCAACGAAAGACGCAACTGTCTCATATTTCATAAACCAAAGATGTTCGTAAGTTGTTCAATGTAGTCGTCATTTTCATGAATAAATAACACCGCCGACTTTTTGTAGCTATGACCGAGAGGTTCAAATTCCTATCGAGATATAATATACATTTGATGTTCGATAAATATAACATAATAAATAAAAGGAGGATTAATGTCGGACGTCATCGTCATTCCAGTGCTGCGAACGCTGCCAATCAGTTATGACAGATGAGAGTCACGATTGCTTTGTTTGATAATCGTCTTCAAATTATCCGTGTCACGTGTGAGTTGCGTTGGGAAACGAGGACTGTGGCGCATCCACAGGAGTTCCAAAAGAGAGGCTATCAGAGGAGAATCTAAAACTTAAATAAACATGCATTAATTTTCCATTAGTAATAAGCGAATCGCATTTGCAATTCTCATCGTAATTTTTTAATGATAAGAAAATTATTCCTTACTGGAGTAATCACTACAAAGCAGAAACCATTAACAGAGTGTTGACCCTTCTCGTTGGAGGGCCTCAGGGGAAGGCCCTCTTTGGGGGGTGTAGGACAACTGGCCGACTCGCCGCTGGCCCGGCGGCCAGTTGTCCCATTCCGATCTTTGGGACCCGACGGATGTTCCGTATCCGAGAGGGACCGGAAATGTAACGTAAGAGCGGCTCGAACTCGAGTAAAATGTTTCTTGCAAAGAGCAAGCTTAATAAAAACAACTTTGACATTAAATAGTAATCGTCAAAATGTTACGCCTCTCAGTTTCGAATATCACTTTTCCACGATTTCCGAAGCTATTATGGTATTATAGACCCAGAATCGAACCCAATCTTTATATTTAAGAATACCTTTATGTTTACCTTAATCGTCATACCGGGTTACAGTTTTAAGGAAATACTTTCGTCAAAATTCTAAAGTTGACAACAATGTGTTTCTCAGGGTAGAATAGTCCGGCGTCCAACCATTTTGGGTGAATGTATTTGTATTACCCGTGAGGTAAACGCGATTTCAACTTAAACACTGAATTTCGGGTCATTGTAGGAGTTTTGAGTTTTCCATTCATTTCTCAGATCTACTAAATAACTTGATATCGCACCCAAGAACTATTTCAGAAAGTAAGACCACAAAACCATTGAGACTTCTAAACACGGGTCACAGCCGTCTTTGGAAAGAGCTTCAAAACCTATGTTAAAGAATGTTCTCATGGATTATTTACGGAGAAAGATACCAACGGATTTTTGTGCATGAATGTTTAAAGTGATTGAAGAATGAAATATAGACGAAACGGCTGAAAATTAACTTGATGAAGGTCCTTGAACGTAATTCAATAAATGAAAGTTTGCTGAACTTACATCGTAGGTACTTCTTTGTAGTCAAAATGACTTATTTTTGCTAAATATCTCCCAAAAGTATTCTTTCACAACTCTAATTAAAGACTTCGTGTTTTCTAGTGCCGTCCATCGTTACATAGAATAATTAACAATCATCTGGAAAACCGGGTTGAATTCGAAGCATTCCTACATGGTCGTAATAATGGTAACCCTCCCCATGGTCCACGCCGTGTCCTGCTGTTCCTGTATCGGTGGGAGACAAAAGGTGGACCAAAACACAAGGGGCAGCTTCGTCGCCCTGCCAGTCGTAAAAGACAAGAACATCCGCCTACAGAGGTAACCCCCTTCGGGCGAGTAAAGGAAATGACGAAGCCCCGGAAGTGCGACTTGGCGGGACCATCAGAATACAGAGCCATTGGACCAGCTGAAGGTGTTCTGCCTAAACAAGGAAGGCAGCGAATGGCAACCGAAATGGACAGTTATGCGTTGCTACTTTCACACTAGTCAACTGGAAACAATTAAATAGGAGAAAGATCTTATGCTTTCCCGGTGTATGCTGCTCAGGAACTTTTCTTGGGTTCTCAACCGGGTCAATGTGTTGGATAGCTCCGACGTTTCGACAGCAACCACTGCTGCCATTTTCAAGGATGTCGATGAAAGTTGAAGTCCGGGTATATATATGATTCGGGAGGGAACCCCCTCGTCTCGGATTGGTCCTTGCAATCTGCGTTCGGATTGGTCATTTCAGTCAGCAGTCTGCGTTCGGATTGGTCGTTTAATCTGCAATCTGATTGGTCCTTCTCTGTTGTTTGATTTTCCGAATTGTTGGGTTCCAATTTTTACTGAGGAACATTCCTTCGTCACGATTCAAGTTATTATGGTTGAGGCGGATCTCAATGGCTTCCTGGTAAATTCGATCCCAGTAACCGTTCCCTCTGCACAGCATTCTCGTCTGGTTGAAGTCAATACTATGGTTTTCCATCAGGGCATGCTCAGCGATAGCGGACTTTTCAGGCTGCAAAAGTCGAAGGCTTCTCTCGTGCTCCTTAAGGCGAGTGTGGATCGTCCGGCAGGTTTCACCGATGTAAGTTTTTCCGCATCCGCAGGGAATACTATATTTATTTTCCCATCATTTAATGGGATAATTAAATAAAGACACATACCAAAATCCAAATGGGAAACAAGAAAATAAATAGAGAAGAAACTGAATCCACCGTTTCGGCCTCTCTTATGTCTCTTTTAGAGAAGATAAGGGTCATCCTGCAAAACATAAATGAAACACCAAGTGAAAAATTAGATACATCAACACAAAAGCATTTAATTTACAGTTCAAGATGTAGAAGATGCAGAAAATAAAATTTAAGGAGATTGCAGAGCGTCCAATTATTAAGGAATGAGGAAAAATTCTACCAAAATCTAGAGAAGAAAAATTAAACGACCACCAAGCGCACAGGATATAACATACTTCTGGAAAATATCTGTTCTCAGAAATCATAACCACTCAGCTTCGTGGATTCGTAAGAAGAAGGAGAGATAGGAAAAGATACCCCAATATGGACAGGACTCACACAAGTAATCCAAAAAAACATATAACTGGATAGCACTTAAAGTACACATGCTATAAGAAATTCATTTTAGTGTACCAACGAAAAAAACACGAGAACCAAAAAAATTTTAACAAAAGGAAAACAGTCATGAAAATGCACAAAAGTAGTAACAGAAAATCCAGCAAAATATAGACCAATAAATTGCCTACCAACATTATAAAATGATTACAGTTCTCATAACACAAAAATAGCCAAACTTCTAACACAACATATCATACATCCAACACGACATAACATAATCGCAGAAGAACAAAGGAGATGCAATAAAAATAGCTAGGGATGTAAGGAGAAGGTCATAATGGACAGTGCTATACAACTAGCTGAAAGAGACAAAGAGAATATGATTACATGTTATGTCGATTATAAAAAGTTTTCGATTCAGTACCACAGACCTCTTAAAACCGTGACAATCTATAATTATCATAAAAATTTGAAGTATTTCGTTTCGGAAATTATTAAAACCTGGAGGAAAACAACACGTCTGAAGAGAATATAAAGATACAAGAAATCAGGATAATTAGGGGACTATGAGACTCACTTAGTGAGGTTTTGCTTTTGCTTGAATCCACTCTACAGCATGGCTTTAATTCAATTCAATAATAGGCTTCGCAATTCGGCAATTGGGAGATCCAGGTTCGATTCCAGGTCCTGGCAGACTTTTTTCATGTCCCTTCTTTCTTGGTGTATATCTTAGGTGTACCTTTGCGTGCAAAGTCACTTTTTTACCTTTCCACATGAATAATGATAATAAGGGCTTAGTTATCGCTGAATACAATCAAATACATTTCATCGGAACGCTAAATTTAGTCAGATAATTACTATTGAAATTGCGGAAAATCTACCGTTCTATTTATGGCTTTGTCCGGCAAAACTCACAAAGTTATTTTGATATTAAGGAAAATATTACTGTTAAAGATACACTCATACCTTTAATAGAATAAATCCCTCGGAGAGTATTCCAATTAAAGACTCATCTTTGAACTCTAAATTATTCGTCGCATTGATCCATTTCGTTCACAACTCGTCATCGTTAGTTCGTTCTATTTCATCGCTTATTCATTTCACCCTCCTCATTCGATCAGACATCGCAAGCCATTGTCTTCGCTTATCCATTAAGATTGGAATCCAAAGGAGGAGGTCTTTCATTTCAAAGAGAGTTTTTTCAGATACCATCTGAGAAATTGCCGCGATGTACTCGTTAATTATTTATTCGACGCATAACAGTTAGGATCGGAACTTACTTGCATTCATTTAACTCTTCATCGTAATCTACTTGAAATGTATTTTATTCACGATGCACATTAATAGTAGACTCTGTTATCTGTATCAAGTTTTTGTTTAAAGGTCATGTCAGGGATATGTCTATTGGCATCTTTAACTACAGATAGTATCTCTCAATCGGTTTGGGCAATTATTTAAAAATTACTTTGTCGCCTACATATCATCAGATACCTTTTCTGAAATTTAGCTTTGTTTTTGTACCCAAAAAATGTGTCAAGGATATTGCCTTCAAAATTGCATCAAAGATAGTACTCTAAAAACAGTGGGGAGGGTAAAACAAACCAAAATTAGAAAACCATGGGTAACTGTAGAAATGTTGAATAAAATGAAGGAAATGTGGAAAAGGAAAAGAGTCAACACTGACCATGAGCGCAAAATGCACAGAGCAGTAAACAACAAACTAAGAAGGGAAACTAATAAGGCTAGGGAACAGTGGTGGAAGGGGCAGTGTAATGAAATAGAAAAGCTGGTGGAAAGCGGGAGGGCCTACCGAATGTATAGTAAAGTAAAGCATCTGACGGGGAATAGAATTAGTAACAGAATGGTGACGGTTAAAGTCAGTAAGGGAAGTCTATTAAGGGATCCAGTCACCATAAGGGGACGATGGAAGGAATACGTTGAGGAATTATATGGGAAAAACATGAAACCCACCAGCATAGAAATAGAAACTGAGGAAGAAGTTGAGGAAGACGATGTTGGACCTGGGTTACTTGATAGTGAAATAGAATGGGCAATGCGGGATATGAAAGGGAATAAAGCAACGGGGGTTGACGAGATCCCAGTGGAGTTCCGTAAGAACCTGGGGGATAAGGCCAAGAAATGTTTCTATGATTTAATTGGGAAAATTTATGATGAAGGGCATTATTAGCCTGAGGATTTTGCCTAAACTATCTTGATTCCTTTACAGATAAAGAACAAGGCTACAGAATGTCGGGATTATCATACAATTAGCCTAATCTCTCACGCGGAAAAAGTACTTCTAAAGGTTCTGAATAGACGTTTTGAAGGAAAAATTAAAGGGCTAATCAGAGAAGACCAGTTTTGTTTTCATAGAGGGAAAGGAACGAGGGATGCAATTGGGGTGATGAGAGTACTTGCGGAACGAAGCCTGGGATTTAAGAGGGACTTATGTGTATGTTGTGTAGATTTTGAAAAGGCTTTGGATAGAGTCCAGTGGCCAAAACTGATGGGGATATTAAAGAAATATGGTTTAGTCTGGAAAGATAGACGTTTAATTCAACATTTGTATCTGAATCAAACAGCCTGCGTAAGGATAGCTGATGGGGAATCGGATTGGGCTGAATTGGGTAGGGGGGTAAGGCAAGGGCGTCCTATGTCACCAACGCTTTTTAATATATATGCAGAGGAAATGGTGCAAGAAGCCTGGGAAGAAATAGACAAGGGAGTAAAGGTTGGTGGGGAAGTAGTAAAGTCTGTAAGGTATGCTGACGGTAAAGCTATTGTCTGTGATTCTGTAAAGGGTTTGCAAACTTTAGTAAATGCTCGTAACGATAAAGCAAGGGAGTTTGGTATGAAAATTAACGTAAGTAAAACTAAAACTTTGAGGTTCGCTAAGGGAAAGAAAGCTAAGTTAACTATTAGGGTGGATGGGGAAAAACTGCAGCAGGTGGATAAATTTTCTTACTTGGGAAGTAATCTTTCCTGGGACGGAAGATGAGGTTCGTAAAAGAATTTTCCACACTAATCGCGTGGAAAATTACCGATTTTTCTCGTCATTAATAATAAAAATGCCCTCTTATTTTTAGGGCGGATTTTAGCCTAGGAAGGCGATTCCTCCAATTGACCCCTAAATTACTTAGTTTCGATAGCGTATGAAATTTCCCTTTTGGGAGGGTATAACTTCCTGATTATATTCGATCGATTTCTATTCCTCTCTTTGTGTTTGAATTCGCTCATCAGAATTCTAATTTGACATTGTGTAGAATCAACTGCTTGGGCCGTGAATGGGTGGTATGGATCCATCAGGAGCGAAAGTGAAAACTTTTAATATAGTACCGCAGAATATTTTATTTGGAAACGACTATGGGTTCGACTCATGGAGTCATCCTCAGGTGACTAAATACAAATCAATACAGCGTATATATAAGTAGGAGGGAATGGGAGTGGTGGGTTTTGATGGGAAGTGGTGAAGGGTGTTGATAACTGTGGAAAGGATTGGTGAGGGAAAAGGAGACAAATATTCGTTAATAACTTTCACATTTGGGTCTGCCACGTTTCTCAGGATTTTTAATTGCTCCAAGGAGTTTAAGGTGATGCCTTTTTCCGCGAAATGCAGCTAATCCATGTTGAAAGAGTCGTGGTTGTTCTCTAGCAGATGATGAGCCCATTGCGATAGGGTTGTTTCGGCTGCTGAATGCTCCTTCCTGCGAACCTCAAAAGATCTTCCTAAAGTAAAAGTTTGTTTTCACTTTCGCTCTTGACACTGTGTACTTAATTATAACTGTACTGTTATTATTACTTGTGTACTTTAGCTCACACTTTGACTTAAGATACAATTTTGCTTATGCGCTAAACCAACATCAAGTATTTCTGATTTTTTTTTTCAAACTGTTATCTTTAAAGCAATTTTCTAAGCTTCCGATCAATCGGAATCTTTACTGCAATATTTCAAACAAAATGAAGATCAATTTATAATTGTCAAACACAAATTCTAGCGTTTTGACGAATTATATTTACGTACAATTTGTAGCAATATTGTACTGTATCATATGATATGTAGTCATAAAAGATGTACTGAGAATGAACGGCTGTTCGTTCATCGACGTGAATTTCCTGATATCGGACTGAGCTGCCAAAACTCACATTCGATTTCCAGTCAACTCCTTCGTGAAAGAAATTTGCAAATAGCATTCATTGAAATTGCATCATAATTACTTTTCAATATCTTCAAACAGTCACTTCTCCTCCTATAAAAATCCGCTCTTCTGGGCGAAATCATAACTGTGAATATTACGAACATTCATACTTTTTTACAATAATGTAAAATAACTGAACATTTCCGTAATGCTGCATTAAAAATGAATTATGTAGATGGCTTTATACCTTAACTAAATTACATCTGATACTTAATTCGATTTTACAGTATTTAACAATTTTATTAAATACAACTATATCAGATGCAGTAATAAACATTTTTGTAGTTTCTATCCTTAAAAAATATTTATTCAAAATGAAAAAAATCAGCCTAACATTAAATCACAGAAAGCAACTGTAGCGAAAGCTCACAAGTATTGACTTTAGAACAGAAAAATCCACAGATTGAATTACCATTCTTAGGTTTACTCGTAACACACCAATAAATTGGCACTTGAGTCTTAATCTCTTTTACGATGTCGCGAAATATCGTCACAACGCAGAAGGTCAATCGAATGTCAATGGTAAGGAGCGTTTTAGAATCTGAATCCAATTACTAGGTTATAACAAACTCCTAAAGCAAACATTTGCTCCTCAAATCAATTCACTCGGACTATCACGAAAACGGCCAATGCAAACATTCTGCGAATTAACTGCGATTCCTTAAATGACTTACAACGATGAATATTGTAGACACAATCCCAATTGAGGCGAAACTCAGCCTACAACTAACTATCAATATAGCCTAGTATATTAATCCCTTCGGCCTCCACAGTTTTACATTAACTATCACATTCTCGTATAATATGAATAGTTAGAATAAAAAGCCTAAATTATTGAAAGGGGAAGAAAAAGTGGCAAGCACACCAAGAATAGAAAGGTAAAGAGAGGAAGAATGTTAAGCGACAGGAAAACGGGGAAATGAGCTCAGACACTCCAAATGATGTTATCGAATCCTCAAAGCTTTGTATGGCTATATGATCGGCAGTAAGGGAGTGAGACGAATTTAAATGGAATGGTTGTGCAAGAGGCCATTGAGAACAGAACACGAAGAAGGTCAGACAACGCCTAGCAATAGACAAGAATCAGATCCGTCGTAACTTCTAGGAGAAGAGAAGCGAGTTTTGGCTCGGTCCTACTCTACAACGTTCTTTGCTTTCTCGTTGCTGATAATCGAATGAGAAATGATGAAGCCTCTCTTCCGATGTGTACCCATGAGTATAATTGATGAAGACGGTGGTTGCAAAACATGCGGGTTATATTTTTTGGCATATCTTTGACGGAAATCTCTTAAAAGTTGCCGATTGGTGTGAAAGTGAGATTCCAAAGTCACGATCGAATAAAGTTTAGATCATCAGCCGTAAAGTATCCAAAAATTGCAATTTTCCACAAAAAGTCAGGGGTTTGCCGCCATAAAATTAGAACGGTTTATACTACGAAAATAGTTTTAGGCTTCGATTTTTATTCACACAAATTTCCTGACAAACATACACATTGGTAGAAATATGGATAAATTTGACCTCAAAATTCATTTTTTTTATAATGTAATACCAGAAGCCAAAGAACCTTCAAAAAGACGAAGAAACCATTTTAAATCGGAACCAATATCACAAGTATCAAACCTCAGCATTTACGTAGAAAGATTTGACTCTTTCTCGATGGATGATACGAAGAAATTCTTCATCAGCCGGGTGATATCCGCCGACGTTTCGGCTGCAACTCCGCAGCCATCTTCAGGGTATCGAGAAACGGCCGTCTATGTTTGCTTAGTCCGCGGGTGTCCTTTTCACCTGAATCCTGATTGGTTGATCTCCTTTGTTGATGTCAGTGATCATGTTGCTCAGTCGATCCCTCAGCGCCCCCTATAAGTGAGATAATCGCATAACTTCTTTCCATGATGTTTTTGCACGGTGTGGTGACTTAAAATTCCTGCAATTCTTCCCGATAGTCTTGCCAAATACGGAAGTTTTTCTTTTCTCGTGGCTCTGACATGCAAACCACTTCGTTTATGTCCCTCTTGCCGTATCCTTTCTTGTCCTCCCCAGATGCTCTGTTTCCTCGGGTAGTACGTGGTATGGGCACAGTGGGCTGCTATGCGGTGATGTTGGTGCTGGTGGTGGTTGTGGCTTTCAGCTTTTACGTATTGGTCCGCGTGCGTGGGCTTCCGGTGTGCCCTAAGGAGCCGTTTTCCGTTTGACGTCTACGAAGGGGATGCAGTCTTCTTCCTCCGCAGTGAATTGGATGCTGGGGTGCTGGCTGTTTAAGCGACCCCTTCTAATGAGGACAAATGACGAGTGTTTCATCCTCCTTACCGCAAATTTAGGGTTCCGAGTGACGCTGCGAAATGCTTTATCTTCTAAGTACTCAATGAAGAGGTTGTGGACTTACGGTGGAGCCCTTGGCAACTTCCTCCAGTTGTTCGTAGGTTTTTACTTGGAAAAGGAAGTAAGTTGATCTCAGCGAGCGTTCAAATAATTTTGGCAATCTCAGGATTTTTGATTTTCCTCGCGTATTCGATCCTCGTTCGAGAGAAAGAAAATAACGGTAAAAGTAAATACATTCCCATGCACACTCGTTTGGTTTTCTACTGTCGTAATAACTATATTTGAATATTTAGAGAGGATGAATAAGAGGTCCAACTGAACCTAAATTCACTTAAGTAAACAATTATCTGAGGGCGTTTTAATGGTGGTCGTTGCAGGCGTTAGGAGGAACTGCACGGATGTCAGACAGTCATTAATGGTCTATCGCCGAAGGCCGTCAATCTAAATGGATATTTAAGCTGGCGTGATCGTGCAACGTCTACATATCGCTTCAGTGAATGAGCTTCTGAAATCAGGAATTAATCAAAAGGTTCAAATTCAGGATGCTGACCGCTAAAACACGAAAAGTACATTTCCTATGAAATTCGCGAAATATTTTCGCCAGTACTGGTACTTTGCTTATAAAGTTTAAAATCAATAACAAAATCACAATACTCCCTTGAATACGTCAGTTTATTACGTTGGGGTTTTTCCATATCAGAAGAATCAGACTAAATTAAAATAACTTAAGTCGAGAGATATTTTTAAAATTTTTGACATTAATCAAATGCTATTCTAGTTCAAGGGAATATTTCACTTTATTTTGGTGGTAAATAATGAATTTCACTTTTCGATTTTCAATTCTTTCTTGTTTAAGTCATTATCATTATTCAATATTCTCTCATTGCTTATTTAGTAAATTTTGTACAAGAAATCGATTTTTAAGAGTGAATTTATTTAGATTCATAACGATAGTAACTTCATTAAGCTACATTGAGATTAGATATCTATTTAATTCCTAAGGATAATCCTTCGCTATGTTATTGCTGCTGGTTTTTTTTATCGATTTTCTCTTTTAAACATCCTTCTTTTACACGTTGCAACGATAAGCCTGTCCTTTGTCAATTTCCAACCAATTTTTCAGAAGGTTATCACAAAGTGAAGAGTTCTACGCAGAATTCAAACTTATCGATTTAATTTAGAAAAGAAAATGAAGTTAGAGATTGTTGTGGCCAACTGTTGATGGTTGAGTTTCTTTGTGATATTATTCATTCGGCCACCGCTATTCCTCAAATTCTGCCAAATATATAGATAAGAATCGCAAATGTGCAGAAATACAGGCTCCTGAGGCTCCGTTTTTGAGATTTTGGAAATGTAGATGTGAGACGGCTTTCGCTTTCAATTGTCACGAAATAAGTTATTCCGGCAGTCCCACTTCCTGTTGCAGATAAACTATCAAGATTCTTCATCTCGAAAAGGCTCATAAATAATTAAGGTAGAGAATGTATTTAAGGTGTCCTTTGAAAAACATTTGTCGAATTTGGACAACGCAAGACGAAGGCATCATTTGGCGAAATATCGAGGTTCAGATAATACTGAAAACCTGATACCGCTAAGTCGCCTTTCTGAAAACGAAATACATCTTAAAACATACGATGCTGGTATCTCATTTGTAACTATCCTACTAAATTGTCTTTCATTTCATGCACTTCTCGCTTCAGACAAATTCATGCATGATTTCATAATTCCCTTTGCTTCTTCGAGCGTCTCCTTTTCAGCATGTCATTCAAATAGCTCATTTTTCTCTTCCTTTGAAATCGTTCGCATTCATTTCCAACCGTCGTTACCTCTGAGCAACGCAAAACACCCGATTCATACGTTGGAACCTTCGCTTCTAAATTCGGCGAACAATTTATCACGAGTGACTAATCTTATAACTTAACCCATTTAGTGCCTCTATTACATGGTGTGTGCGAAGAACGTGCTTTTGATGTAAATGTACTCTTTTGGATACATATTTATGCAATAGCTAATTCTTATACTATGACACCAGTTCTTTTATTTATTATTATAAAACTTACAGAATTCAAAACACAATGTAACTTTTCTACTGATGCAACACTTTAATTTAGGAATATATTTTTAAATTAGAAAATGTTTATTTTAAAATTAACTTTTAAATTCCAATTATGAAACTTTTATTAAATAATTTTTCGTCATCATTTTTTTACAATTTTAGTTATTGCTATTATTTGTTAACCTGAATACAAAGTTTGATGCTTCGAGAATTTTTATTTTTATAGTTATACTTAATTTGTTTAACATTATACGGATCGGTCACTCATATTTTTTTACGAGCACTAATTTTCCGGATGCACCATGAAGGCACTTCTCGCCCTTGGAACGGCTCCTTTTACACTTCGCTTTACTTCTTTTTCTTTACTCCGCTTCGTTTTACTTCTTTTGTTTCTCACCCAGCAGTCCTCCTTTACAACTGGTAATGTTTTAGTGTCTTCTAATCGTCTCTCACTAGTTCATCTTACAAGGGAAATGTCAGGTTTATGAGAAACGGATTAGCTCGAAACTTTAAGGGCACGTTACTTTCTTAAAAATAGGAGTATCTGACCGTTCAACTCAATGGACTTTTTTTATGAAAAATTAACAGCTTAGAAGCGGATTTCGGCAATCACGCTATACACGTGCACACCATAGGTCTCGAGATTTTCCACTTAGGAAACTATTTTCTTCCATTTATTTTACAAATGACTTATATTTTCGCGATATAATGTCATATTCTTACCTTCCAAGCATGTTTTTATCTTTTTAACTGGCATTTATTCTAATATACATAACGTCGGAATTCTAGCATCTATTATATTTTAAAGGTTTTCAGCTGCATTTCGGCTGCAAATTCTTAATAAAATCCACAAATATCATTTAGTTAACCTTTATTGTCTGGGCTCCAACAAACAACAAGTAACACTAGATCAATTATAGAAGGCCCCAAGTTTACGATTTTCCCATAATGAATTATTGCGCGGATTTCTGGAAATTTATCTGATATACTTTTCGAGATTTTGCATATCTAGAATTGGGATATTTTGGCAGAGTGCACATGTAACGTGAAATGAAAAATTCCGGAGATAAATTAATAGATATATAAGCATTTGTTTCCTTTGCCATAGCATTCAGAAGCAACCACAGACGAGAGACTGTGGACTTCAACCCTGATGTTTTTCGGGCCGAAAAATGCAAGTATTGCATTTCCATTGTGATTTTCATAAAAGGAATGAGTAGGCATCAGAGATACCAACGAAGTGTTAACGAAGGCTATGTGACTCATGGAGATGGAAAGTAAAGGCTTAAACAAAGGGTGCCGATAGATAGGCCCCCTGGCACTCATCGCTTCCTCATGCAAAGATAAATTTCATTTCGAAAATCTTTTTTTACAACTTCCGTATATACTCGAGTATAATCCGAACCGAATATAAGGCGAGGTAATTAATAACATTAATAATAACCTAATTTTATAACAGAATACAGGCAAAACTTATTGGCTCGAGTACAAGCCTAGGGTGGGAAATGCAGCAGCTACTGAAACAATTATTATTTGATCAAGTGAGGAATTTAGAAGACGATTTCCGGCTACGGCAGACGTTTTTCGCTAAAGAACAGGTAAGTGGGAACCTCACTCGAGTATAAGCCGAGATGGGCTCTTTCAGCATAAAAAATGTGCTGAAAAACTACGCTTATATTTATGAGAATTTACGGTGATTCTTCGGCAACTATTCCAAAATTGAAATTGTAGATTTTAGAATTAAGTAGCTTCCCTAAATTGAATTTAAATAATGCGAGGCCTCAAAATAACGGGAAAAATTCCAGGACAACTTTAAATCTCATTACATGAGGTCCCTGAGGAAGGAATAATCCAAGCATGCTAGTGTAAAGAAAACGAAAATAGGGACACGGCTGTTAAGGAATTAGAGGTTTAAAACCTTTAATAGCCGTTTTTGTCGGAGTTTCTCTTCTCACTCCGAGAAAGTATTCCTGCCTTGTTAGAGTTTTTTACTAATGAGCTCTAATGTTAATCATTATTTCTTGTAAAAGACTGTAATTTCGAAAATAATTCCTCTTGACTGACATTAATTTAAATGAATTATTTTAAGAGCATTATAATAACCATTTGATGATACTTCAGATTTTGGTGATTATGCATACTGTTCGAATTTCCCATATCAGGAAAATTTAGAGAGAAATCAATTGTTACGTTCAAATCCCGTATTAACAGTTTCCGCTGAATCATTCCTTTATTTTAACCACTTATAATCGCAATGCTTCGTGTACTATTTCCATAATGAGGATTAAGCACCTACGCTAACATTTGAGAGTAGCAACAGAAGGAATTTTTTGGACTAAATTGGACACAGCTTGACCTTGTGTAGAGTCTGTTTACCAACATGTAACCAGTCTGTTTATTTTTTTATTCCATCGGGCTCTCTCCACGTCCACTTCCGTTTAGGATTCCTATTTAAGTAGGTATGTGCTATGAAAATATTCCAACCTTTGCAAATCTGTGACCTCGTTTATTTCTCTGGCCGAGTCCGCAATATGCTGCGACAGTATCATTTGTCTCCCTACACTAGCGTTAAAATCGCTCATGATGACTTTATAGAAGTGGTCACCCCTAGCGCACGATACAGGCTTTCTATTTCACCTTCGTTGCTTTCAGCGGTACACGATTGTTTTCAAAAATTAAGTGCAATAGTTAAAGAAAATGACAACGAGCATTGACGAACCAGCAACGTTACCTTTACGAGTCAATTACGTCATCGCGAAACAAATGTAGGCTGCAGACTTACACCCGAAGCTTAAATTAATATATATCAATAGTATATCTTTGTACCCTGTTTTCTCTCGAACCCGGGCCTTTGTGGAAGAAACCCATGACAGTTATTATATTTTTACTGTTTACTTTCATGTCAAAATAGACTCATCGCGATTCTTTACAACGTCTCCTTGTAATTTTTACATATTATTTCAATGTTAATTTTCTGAAATTTCGTGAAAATCACTTCTATAATATGAGAAATCGTAGAAAATACTTGCAATGATATAATGGAAATGTCTTGACAAAGAGTTTTCGGATTTAAAATATGTTAAATATATAAATATGCATATAAACAATTTATAGATCAAGAGAAGGCCTTTAACAGATAATATTGGAACATTCTCTTTCAGCAATTCAAGAAAATACAACTAGACTGGATAGAAGACTGATCTTATATAGATTTCAAAATGCTCAAACAGATATTAACTGGCACAGAAAATAAGGAAAGGTATGACACAGGGTCGCTCATTTTCGCCCTACTTTTTACTTTCTCCATATACGAAGTATAGAGAAAGTATTGTTTTCATGAAAAAAATCGACTTCGAGATTTCAACGGAAATACGTGTTTTGGGGTCCCTAGAACACGTTTTGACCATTTTCGGAATGATGTCTGTGTGTATGTGTGTGTGTGTGTGTGTGTGTGTGTGTGTGTGTGTGTATGTGTGTGTGTGTGTGTGTGTGTGTGTGTGTGTGACAGTGGGCGCTCTAACGTGAAAACTATTAGTCGTATCAATACCAACATTCATATATAGTACTGTGGTGTGTGCTGTCAGAGTTGATTAGTTTTTCAAGTAAATCGGTAAACCGGAAGTCGAGCTCTATTCATCAAAGCTCATTTCCGGTTTTCAAAATATCTCCATAAATATGATATTTAGGTATATTGTATATCCAATAAAAGGTTTAGATAATATGTTCTACTATAACTTTTGTATTTAACATATTTTTGTATCACCGGTTGATTAGGAGTTATTCGTGAAATACTGATCAACCGGAAGTAGCTGATTATGTACTTTGTGGGCGCTCTAACATAAAAAGTATTTGTCGGATCAACACCAAATTTCATGTATAGTATTTTGGTTTGTGTTTTTAGAGTTGATTAGATTTTGGAGAAAATCGGTTTACCGAAAGTCAAGGTTTTCTTATCGAAGCCGTTTCCGGTTTTGCAAAATATCTCCATTAATTTGATATTTAGGTATATACTATTATTTAAAAAAGTTTTAGAAAATGTAATTTACTATGACTTTTGTATGAAACATATTTTTTTATCACTGATTGTGTAGGAGTTATTTGTGAAATACTGATAAACCGGAAGTTGCTGATTATGTACGTTGTGGGCGCTCTGGGCGCTGGCGCTGGGGCGAAAGGCCACTTCATCGTTTTTCATCGAACATGTCCTGAAAAACAATATTTATAATGTTTGTGACGTCAAAGATAATATGATATAAATTAATCACTCATCTTCCAAGTTTAGATTGAATATAGAGTTCGAAAATACTGTCGTAGATAAATATTTACATCTTATATATGGAGAAAGTCATGTGCTGGACACATCAGATTTTTCAATCTTATTGTAAGAATGAAAAATCTGATGTGGCCAGCACATTACTTTCTCCATACATAAGATGTAAATATTTATCTACGACAGTATTTTCGAACTCTATATTCAATCTAAATTTGGAAGATGAGTGATTAATTTATATCATATTATCTTTGACGTCACAAACATTATAAATAATGTTTTTCGGGACATGATCGATGAAAAACGATGAAATGGCCTTTCGTCCCATCGCCCAGAGCGTACATAATCAGCAACTTCCGGTTTATCAGTATTTCACAAATAACTCCTACTCAATCTGTGATACAAAAATATGTTTCATACAAAAGTTATTGTAAATCCAATTTTACAAAACTTTTTTAATAGTTTATACCTAAATATAATATTTAAGGAGTTATTTCGAAAACCGGAAATGAGCTTTGAAAAATGAAGCTCGACTTCCGGTGAACCGATTTACTTCGAAAACTAATCAACTCTAACAACACCAACCAAAATTCTATATATGAAATTTGATGACAATCCGACAAATGGTTTTTATGTTAGAGCGCCCACTAAGTACATAGCAGCTACTTCCGGTTTATCGGTATTTCTCCAATAACTCCTAATCAACCGGTGATACAAAAATATGTTAAATACAAAAGTTATAGCAAAAAAACATTATCTAAAACTTTTATAAGGTATACAGTATACCTATACATCATATTTACGGAGATATTGTGAAAACCGGAAATGAGCTTTGATGAATGAAGCTCGACTTCCGGTAAACCGATTTACTCCAAAAACTAATCAATTCTGACAGCACACACCACAGTACTATATATGAATTTTGGTATTGATACTACTAATAGTTTTCACGTTAGAGCGCCCACAAGCACAGACACACACACACACACACACACACACACACACACACACACATACACACAGACATCATTCCGAAAATGGTTAAAACGTGTTCTAGGGACCCCAAAACATGTATTTCCGTTGAAATCTCGAAGTCGATTTTTTTCATGAAAACAATACTTTCTCTATACTTCGTATATTGAGAAAGTAAAAATGAAGCAAAAGGGATACAAATCCAATGACATCCACAGTATTCGATGATTGCGTTGTAGTTGTAGTAGATTTCGAGAAGGAAATCGTATGCTCAGTCTACTTACAAAGGAACTTTGTCAAGCTAAATCAATGAACACAAGAAAACTAAAACTATGGTGATCGATAAAAAAGCAGTGAGATAAGCTTACAGATCGACAAAGATAAAGCGACTAAAGAAGTATTGCCGTTTGGGAAATTGTGTAATCAATAATTACAAACGTGTAGTTGAAATCATAAGAAGAATATCTCAAGCAAAACAAGCATTTCAAAAGAACGGGAATTTAATCAACCACCTCTCCATGGATGGAAGGATGCGCAAAATGTTTAATATGATGTCTCTTAAAATTATTGTTACAGTTTGAAGGCAAGGGATGGAAATGGTTGATGGGAAATAATAAGTGCGAAACCAATGATTTTCACAGAGAGTTACGTACTTAATATTTTCAATACCTTCTTTAATCTGCACTTTACGACTCGAGCAATCAATTCTCCGATTAGATGTGAATTTGATAATAAGGACCCATTAAATGAAGGGAAATTAGTTACTTCGCAGAATTATAACGATTGAGGTTCTTTTAAAATAGAAATGCTTGCATTAGCACTTTATGATTAATTATGATTGCAACATTTTCATGATGTTATTGGCCGTTACGACCTCTGTGATAAGCTTATGACGTAACATCAGATTCAGACCCGGTCTTAACCCAATAACTTAATCATCTAGATCATGAAAGACTTAGAAATGAAACCATAAACTTATTACGATCCCAAATGTAAATCCCTCATGCATTTTATAGAAATTCTATCGACTGCCCAAATCCCTAACTATTATCTGGTTCATTTTTGTATCCTTTTCATTATTAATTCATAATATTTTGTTTTTCTTTTTACGAGTTATAAATATAAAATATTAATTACATATGTATGAAACGGCCTTCGATTGAAAGTGATGAGAAACTGTGCTCTTTCACTTTCAGGTAATAGATCATTATTTGATAACCAACATATAGAGGAGCCTTGTTTAATACACACTCAACCAAGAAAATACCTTTTCACCAACACCTACTCCACCAATGCGCCTTCCCTTCAAATTCTTTCCACTACTCATCAGCAGGATATCGCTTAAACACATTTTCCTGAAATTTCACCAGACATCCACCATTCGCCATAATCTAACAAAAATCGATAGTTTCAAATAATCAGATTTCGAATGCCATGGAATGCAGAACAGAGTTATCGGTAATTTAATTTTTCCCATCGTGAGATATTTAAGAATATGAAATACCTCTATTTGCGAATATTAAGGGCTTTGATAAAATATATAGCGAGAAAAATCTAAACTTCTAGGGCCTTATAGGATATTGAGAATTGATAATGGATATGGATAATGCTAAAAGATGCAATGCAAATACCAACCTTATTGGACTACGTCTGGTCTGGATAGTATTTATATTTCGATAAATTGCTTCAGATACGACGGTAGGACTCGGTTATTTGCAGTTGGCGAATCCAAACTCCACGGAATCCCAACGGAGTTGACGTCCAAACCGTAAAATAATGTACGATTCGCAGTATTGAGCAGAACAAGTGCGAGCCAGTAAGTGACCATTAGCGAGCAATTGCTTTTCACATATCGGGTTAAAGCAGAATACACAATTTAAGTTTTTCTGAATCATATTAAATAAAAGAAAAAACAAAAACTTTTAATGCACGACCGATTTTTGTAAAGGTTTTTGTGGAATTAGCATCTTTTATTTAATATGATCCCGATTACGGAGTTCCACCAAGTTATGGCTTCTCGGTTGAAAGTTTGTCTTATTAAAACCAGATCTAGGTTCCTAGAGAAGGGTAGATCCTTTTTATTTCTCCGCCTATTATTACTATAATATGACAATCATCTTAAGAAGGATTAAGTCAGAATTAGGATTTCTCGCTGTCATGTGAAATTACGTCAAAGACAAACTCCTTTTATTTAAAGCAAAAACACGATGTCCCTAATTTTCTGATGTCGTAAATCACTCGTTAACCTCAATTAACCTTCATAGATGCAGCTGGATTATAATTCAATCATCCTTTGATTCCGCTTCAAATTAGGGCAATGGATTCTTTTATAATATTATTAGGATGATCTAAACTACGTGAAACGAAATCTATTCGAATTAATTGCTCCGATTAGAAAGTAACAGTCGTAAGGCAAAATACGCTTTTCAAAATAATGAAGATCAGGAATCCTGAAAACTGAAAGGAAACAGAAATTTGTCAGAATTGAGTTTGATTTCTGATTGAAAGTGAACCGCTTTCATTAAGAGCCAAATTTTGCTCTTTTCTTGTTGTGTGTTGTACTATAAAACAACATTTCGGCAATGATTCTTTTCTTTCCAATTTTATATTGAGTCGAATTTACATTTTAACTTCTGCTTTTCGAGATGGACTCAGTTGAAAAATTCACCCCAGAAAATTTCCGTATATTTCCTTACGATCTTCACCACTGGTTTGTGAAGGGAACACAAGTCAATTGGAACGTTTCGGATACACAAGTCAATCAAAGTCAATGGCGTTTATATACTAATATCATTTTCTAGATATCTTAATTTAACGAAACTTCAACACCAATAGATAACCGGAATAGAAAGGCCTATAAGAGCAACAAATCATACAAATCGCAGATGAAAATCTTTGAATAATCAATAAGAGAGTAATTTTAGTTAGCTTTCTTTCCGCTTCTTTTCTTTACTTATTTTATTTTCTTTTCCAGCAAGCGATTGGCGGTTTTTCATTTAATGCTAAAAAAGGGGACAGGAAAATATTGTACTCGGAGGATGATGAAAACTGCATAAGAGAGAAAAGTCGAAAAAGAGTTTCGATAATTGTGATGGCGTCTTTGAGGATGGAATCCAAGCAAACACTCGGTTGAATGTGTTCGGGATGCTAAACTCGATGAATTCTCATCATCTTTACCAAATATATAGCAATCCGCCCACTCCATATCTCAAATTAACGTGAGGAAGGAATCGAATTCTAAGAACCCCTGGCATTTGGAATTAATTTCTGTTAAAGAAAAACAGCGATGAATTGGCTCCAGGATGAAATAAAATTGCGATGAATCAAAGTAAAATATGATATCTGCGCAACAAACTTATGTTCCTCCAGACTTTATTTTCGACGTTTACATCTGTATCCATATAACATAACAGAAAAGATCTATATGAAATGACAGAAAGATCGCATGCATTAAAACGTAGTTTCAGAGCTACGCTTCCGAGCTTCTTTTGGACCATAATAACTTCAGTAGTCGCACTTTCTCGTTCTTGGGGACGCGGCTTTTATTGCATTTTGATGGACATTTATCTGAATTTCGATGAAAGGATTCGCACTGAGGCAGACGCCATCTTCTTCAGCTCAAGGCATCATCTTAAGGTACATGCGTCAACTTTCATAAACGAAACTGATAAAGGTTAAGGTAAGTGAAAATTTTAAATTTGAAAAGAATCGGTCGGAAATAAAAAGGAATGTAAATTAAGAGATCTTATTATAGAGAATTGCGTAGTAGAAAATGGCGAAATGCGAGCCCAAAAATGAGAGCATCCAAAGGTCAAATGGAGACTGAACCGCAGAAACATTCAGGTCAATTCATAATCACGGTTACGCATCCTTTACAAGCAATGATTCTATGTTGCTCTAAGTCAATATTTCCGTATTTACGTCCGTTTGCAAACCAATCGATTTGCTCTGTTCAGTTCCACATTCACATTTTACTTTCTCCATGTACGAAGTATAGAGAAAGTATTGTTTTCATGAAAAAATTCGATTTCGAGATTTCAACGGAAATACATGTTTTGGGGTCCCTAGAACACGTTTTGACCATTTTCGGAATTATGTCTGTGTGTGTGTGTGTGTGTGTGTGTGTGTGTGTGTGTGTGTGTGTGTGTGTGTGTATGTATGTGTGTCTGTGCTTGTGGACGCTCTAACGTGAAAACTATTAGTCCTATCAATACCAAACTTCATATATAGTACTGTGGTGTGTGCTGTCAGAGTTGATTAGTTTTTGGAGTAAATCGGTCTACCGGAAGTCGAGCTTCATTCATCAAAGCTCATTTCCGGTTTTCACAATATCTCCTTAAATATGGAATATATGTATATTGTATGCCCTATAAAAGTTATAGATAATGTGATTTTCTATAACTTTTGAATTTAACATATTTTTACATCACCGGTTGATTAGGAGTTATTCGTGAAATACTGATATACCGGAAGTAGCTAGCTGTTATGTAGATTGTGGTCGCTCTAACATAAACACCATTAGTCGGATTGTCATCAAATTTCATATATAGAATTTTGGTTGGTGTTGTTAGAGTTGATTAGTTTTCGAAGTAAATCGATTCACCGGAAGTTGAACTTCATTTTTCAAAGCTCATTTCCGGTTTTCTAAATATCTCCATAAATATGATATTTAGGTATATACGATTATTTATAAAAGTTTTAGAAAATTAATTTTACTATAAATTTTGTAAGAAACATATTTTTTTATCACTGATTGTGTAGGAGTTATATGTGAATTACTGATAAACCGGAAGTTGCTGATTATGTACGCTCTGGGAGCTGGGACGAAAGGCCATTTCATCGTTTTTCATCGATCATGTCCCGAAAAACATTATTTATAATGTTTGTGACGTCAAAGATAATATGATATAAATTAATCACTCATCTTCCAAGTTTAGATTGAATATAGAGTTCGAAATTACTGTCGTAGATAAATATTTACATCTTATATATGGAGAAAGTCATGTGCTGGCCACATCAGATTTTTACTTTCTCCATATACGAAGTATAGAGAAAGTATTGTTTTCATGAAAAAAATCGACTTCGAGATTTCAACGGAAATACACGTTTTGGGGTCCCTAGAACACGTTTTGACCATTTTCGGAATGATGTCTGTGTGTGTGTGTGTGTGTGTTTGTGTGTGTGTGTGATAGTGGGCGCTATAACGTGAAAACTATTAGTCGTATCAATACCAAACTTCATATATAGTACTGTGGTGTGTGCTGTCAGAGTTGATTAGTTTTTGGAGTGAATAGGTCAACGGAAGTCGAGCTTTATTCATTAAAGCTCATTTCCGGTTTTCAAAATATCTCCATAAATATGATATATACGTATATTGTATTACTTATAAAAGTTTTAGATAATATATTTTGCTATAACTTTTGTACTTAACATAGTTTTGTATCACCGGTTGATTAGGAGTTATTCGTGAAATACTGATAAACCGGAAGAAGATGATTATGTACTTTGTGGGCGCTCTAACATGAAAACTATTTGTCGGATCAACACCAAATTTCGTATATAGTACTTTTTTATAGTCGTTAGAGTTGATTAGTTTTTGGAGTAAATCGGTCAACCGGAAGTTGAGCTTAATTCTTCAAAGCTCATTTCCGGTTTTCAAAATATCTCCATAAATATGATATTTAGGTATATACTATTATTTATAAATGTTTTAGAAAATGTATTTTACTATAACTTTTGTATGAAACATAATTTAGTATCACTGATTGTTTAGGAGTTATTTATGAAATACTGATAAACCGGAAGTTGCTGATCATGTACTTTGTGTGCTCTCTGGGCTCTATGGGCGAAAGGCCAAATTCATCGTTTTTTATCGAGCATGTCCCGAAAAACATTATTTATAATGTTTGTGACGTAAAAGATAATAATATATAAATTAATCACTCATCTTCCAAGTTTAGATGGAATATAGAGTTCGAAATTACACCCGTAGATAAATATTTACATCTTATATATGGAGAAAGTCATGTGCTGGCCACATCAGATTTTTTATTCTTCGTTTCGATTACTCATTATCACATGATAATGTTTGTTCTGTCTCTTCGACTCCAATAGGCCTTCCCTCCGTTTTGGTCGACCTTCTTCGATAGCATTCTATTACTAAGAATAAGTAGTAGTTTTTTGAATGGAAAAAAAGATAATATTGCGTATTATTTGTCGCACCTTGGAAATAATAAGACGAAAAAACTTCAGAATAAAATCGATCGAAATGAAAGCAATTGAAGCGTAAAAATGTATTAATTTAATTATTTTTTTGCGAAATAATGAAGGACTCGATTATACGAAACAATGTAGTAAAAAAAGAATTAAAAAAAAATCCCGGGGAGTATTTTATCTCATTCATACAAGGCAATGCTATCCTAAAATCCTCCATGATTAAAATTAAGCCAAATAAATCAAAACGAATTAATAGGATCGAGATAAGGCTACGTCGTCCATTAAATTACTCGTTATAGAACAGTATCGCTGTAAGAATAACGAAGAAGAGAAGGAGAGATGTTGAATTTGTAGATGAATGCTTCACAGGATGAAAAATGACGCTGAAAGATGGAGAATCTCACAGTCAGAGGAGCAGGTCTATCTCAACGTCGAAAAAAATAAGAGGTTGACTCAAAAATGACGATAAATGGAACAATATTTGAAAGACTTATCGGAGAGAGAGATGTAAAAGGAAATAGGGAATCGGCGATTTGAATTCCGTCTGCGTCCTAATCGGGCGCTTCGTCGAAGCAAAGAAATTCCGACCTACCGGGTACTTCATCCTCTTCTAGAAACGCTTTCCTTAGGCAGAGGTGAATAACGTTCCCCGGGATTCAAACGAACCCATCCATGGACATTTCTTTGATTCATTTATTGTAAATATAAAATCAAGAAGATAAGTAAATAAAATACGCATTCATAAATACTTTCGACTACCTCGAGGTTTGCTTAGTGGAACAGTCCGTCTCCACGGAAGAAATTCATCAAAAGGTCTAATAACGCAAAGCAAAACATCCCTTTGAAATGGATTGGGACGGAATAATTGGCTACTCAAATCTGTGATTGCTCACTAAGACGTGTACATGTTGAAGGACTGAAGTTTCCAAAGCGCCTAATTGACGAAGATGTGTGCAGCAGGAATATCCGAGGAATGACAGTTTATAAGGAAATCTTTCGCTTATTGTGTAGCATTAATTTTTAAGCATAGGATAAAACATATGATAAGGCATAGCTAAAAAATAATAATAATCTTCTATTCTAATTAAACAAAAATTCTTTTTTCCTCTTTTTATAATGATCTACCACCAGGTGAAGGCCAAAATTATCAACGCTATTTTAGGAGAAAGCATGTTATTGTGCTCTAACTGAAAAATCCTGTTGTTCTAACCAACGTCAGTGAGATATCAATATTTTCACATTAGTTTACAAACACCAGACATAGTTTGTACTGCTGTCTTACCATTCCAGTATGTAATTGTAATTTTAATTGCATTCCTAACTTGTAATTATATGTAAGACCATAGAGTAACTATAGTTACTCTATGGTAAGACTTACTGGCTTCGAGAGGTTTTGGAGGGTTTTCCTCCCGACTAGGATGAATGACTAATAAATATCCTGACTACCCCCTGTTTTGGTGCCTATTCGTAATGCTTAAGAATAAATAAATAAATATGATTGAAATTCGCCCATATTATTCGAGTTGTAAATAGTGGTTTCAGGATTTATTGATTGTTAATTTATTTCGTTAATTTCGTGAGTTAAACGAACAAAGATTAGATTAAAATGAATTATTGATTTAATTATTTTTCGCCGTTCTCTAATGCTCCGAAAAAAATAAGGAATGACAGACGATAACTTAGTGATTTTTTGTTTCTTGGTTCAGATTCCAGCTAATTCTATGATAACGTTTCTTACCAGCAATAAAAAATAATATTTCAAAATTACGAAAAAGAACTCGATATCCTCCAAAGTGCTTTGCTGGTAACGAAATGTAGTTCGTTCGATACAAGTTTTTTATTAAAATTAGGAATATCGATTAAGTATCGTTATGCCAATGGATTAATCCGGAGAGAACTCGAAAATAAATCATTCCAATAAATCCGAAGAGAAGTTTAGTTTAGAGCAAAAAAGGATGACGTCGGATATTTTACGACGTCAATGTAAAGTTATCAATCCAAATACATTTAAAAACAGCAGCTGATGAGAAGAATGATTTGGCAACAACGTGCACTCCCTCGCGGGGGATTTGCAAAAACGCCACCAATGTGCACGAATGGTTTCTGGACGGATTTGCTAAATAACGCGAACAATGCAAAACGGAAAATCAGAACATTTGTGAGACATTTAGGCTTGTAATTAGCTGTAAATTTAGATCATTCGTACCTCAGAAAGTGATGAATCAGTTTAAATAATTCCAGCTTGTTTCGACGAAGAAATACAGAGGAGAATCAGTAGAAAGAGATCGAAACTGGACTTCTTCACAATGGCGATTTTTCGTGTTTTTGAAAAATTAAATCGCATGGAAACTACAAAGTATTTCTTTACCTTCATTATGTTGTTCCACGAAACCCAACCAATATTAGGATTTGGTTCGTAAAAACTTATACATGACGTTCCTTCTTGTATGGCAGAGAACAATGAATTTTAAGAGCAGAAAGCAATAGAGTTGCTTCATGAATATAGAATAGAAAGAAAGCGTAACTGATAAAGATGTCCTTCGAAGGGCAAGAGAAGTCTACGGAATGCACACACATGAAGCTCACCGTGTGTCTGCAGATAATTGAAGGGCGTGAGGCGAAGCGAAAATAACTAAGGCCAGAAAAGTTGACGACATAATAACGAACAAACTAAATTATAATTGAAAATAAATTTGAATTTTCCCTCAAGACATTGCAACGAACGCCAAGGGCGAACTTTCCCAATCATAGCCACTGGAAACAAGGTAAATCTTAAAATCCCCAAGAGAGCTTAAAAATCGACATTGAAGGTGCCTTTTTTTAACCCAAACCCTTGGGTTCTCAGCTAGCGTCCAACTCCATTATCTCGTGTTATCTGCAAAATGGTGGGGCTGAAATCGCTTTTTGATTCGAAGAAAGTTTTTCAGTTATGAAAAATAGACAATAGTCAGAAGGTCTCAAATCTGGAAAACAGTGTGTTACAATTATCCGTATCGCAGATCTCGTAATTTTTCATTTCCAAAACATTTTTTGAGCTGTTGCCACCGTATTCACGAAAAAAGATTCGTTTCCTTCTTCACAGCAGGTATTTTCTCACGAATTGCTAAGAATAATACTCCTTAGTTATTGTAATCTATATCAATCTTACAATTTTCTATATTTTTTCTGAAGAATGAGCTATCGATCTATGATTTACTCTATCGCGAGTACTTCTTCTCGATATTTGTGAGGCGAATGTCGTTGTTTTCAATTCACTATGAACCCTAGAATCAGTGGCTATGGGGGCTCCCCCCAGAAGTCAACATGAAGAATAATTACTAAAATGTATCATCGTTCATACTATTGAGATGTGAAGAAAATATTGTTTATCTACAACAATAGATAATAATAAGCAGAGTTCAAATATGTATACTGAGTTTAATTTTATAAAATTTCTTACAAAAATCGATAAATAGAAAATGAATCCCAACTCTCAAGCCACAGCTCGATCCGCCACTGCCTAGAATGGTTCAAAAATACTAATCAATGCGAAAGCCAAACCTCGCATTTTCTTCAGTATCTTCATGTACGTCTAGTTTGTCAGTCAATCACCTACTTATGGCCGCCGTCTGGATATTAAAACATCTTTCGGAAAATACGAGGTTGTTTATTTTCCTTAACGAAATGCGCTCCACGAGGTCAAATAATATCGACGACATCAATTCTATTCTTTTGTCAACCAAACTTTAATTGATAGTTCGGTAAATATTCAATTAATTTACTTTGCTAATTTTAGAAATATCGATGAGTGTTATCGAAGCTTTCGCGATATCGGATCGAAAACAATATTCACAATAACAACATTCGATGAGAAAAAAGAATCTTAAATATCTTGAGATAACATTTCCGATTTCGTGCGACGACTTTTCAGATGTAAATTTCACAAAAGAAAGGTAAGAAACGAAACAAAAATTCCACTTTCTGAAGTTATATTTATAACTGATGTCAGATTCGATTAATTTCCACTAAAAGGACTATTTCACACACGATATCGGGTTTGAACGATTGTAAGAGAACGCATGGAAACCTATTTTTGGCTGATTATTATTATAAGAATTTATACCATTCTTCGTTTTGAAAATACACATGACACTCTTTTCAACTCGCTGGCAGCATCGAAATATTCGTGAGAAGGACAAAATGAAAGATAATTAGAGAACCTATCTTATCTCCACACTCATTAGTGAAGATCACATCTGCATTACATCGATGGAGGTACGTTAATGCGAGCGTAGAGTTTCGTGGAAAGATAACCTGCATTTTGAGGAAGAACTTTTTGGAAGAAACATTTGGTAAAATGCAAATGCAGATTTTATAATTCGGACGAGAAAATCGACAATGAATTTTTGTCCCTTACACACTTACATATTTCTCAGCTCGATATTAGCATACTCTTAAGTCCCAAACTTTGAGCATAAAATCCTCGTGGATCACTTACTTTCCAGAAAAAGACAGTTTGCGTTGCTTTGAGATAATGGGAAACGAACTTTCTTCTCTGATATTTCAGCAGATATTATTGTCACTCTCTTAACTTCAGCTTTCCTGAATTTTCAGGACCTTTGCGTGCCAAAATACATATTTTCAATGCGCTAAAAGATGAGTAAGCCACCGAAACCATCTTTCGGGGAATCCGCCAATTACTCGGGCAAGCAGTGAAGGCATTTGTATGTACGAATAGAAGTTGCTAGCATTTTGCAAGTGCTGTAGCTAAGAGCCAAGAGATAATACGCGTGAATAAACTGGTATAAGGAAAGAAAAAAGCATTGAAATTTATTTCCAAAAGAACTTGCTGAATGTACATAAGTGAAATTGTAAAAGGGGACATTCAAGCAAGAAGGCGATTTCCATTTCATAATAAATCCGACTCTTGATGTACCTCAGTTCCCGGTTTTCTTGATATTCATTGGAGAAGAACAGTTAAAGTGGCTTAGAATCGAACCCAGAATGGTTCAGGAGGTATTTTTATAAATAAACGTGTCTTCTATGGATACCTAATCTCTTCGGAAAGTGTTTCAAAAATGTCTGAATTGCCCTTCGATGCAGGGAAAAATCGGCCTGGCGTCGAACCCAGGATATTTTGGGATTTTTTGCAGCTTACGACGCATTGTTACGTTTATAACAATAACTCCGTTTATAATATTTTATTCTACTCTATATTATACAATATCACAATGTATTATACTATTTATTACACTATATTACGATACACTAAATTATTCCTGAAGTTAAAAATATAGGGAATATGTAACAGCGGTTCGGAGTCGATGAGGAAAACGTTCGGAGTTTGTGCACAACAGATGAAGAGCAGTGGAATGAATTCTACTTTCGTGTTATCAATTCCGTAGAACTATTTTAATTATTGCTGCCATACCTTTAGAGTCTCAATTTTGCCCAAATTGGAGATTTTATTTGTACCTTAGAAAGAGAATTGATCAAAAGGATTGACGACATTCGATTATTTCTCAATCCGAAGATTATCGTCTATAGATTTCGAACGCTGGAAATTTGCCCCTGACTCAATGACCTTACATCACCGAGATTATATATCGACTAAGACTGAAATGAAGGATCGTCACACACATGCACATGAATAAATTAAATGGATACAGATGGAATGCAAAGTTAAAATTTTCATAGCCAGGTTCAAAATGAATGAAAAACGGCTTCCGTCCACAATGCAGCTTCATCGCATCGAATATATACCTGTCTTATACGCCCGCAAGTGTTCTACCATTCCGTAAGCTAACGTGCCATAATATTCCTGATTCTACGCCATTTAATTCGTTTCTTGGTCACTTATAAAAGATCAAAAATGTTACAGTTTCAACGTTAAAGTTAAATCTTCATTCTTATTACCCCAAACAACTTTCAAGTTAGAGGGAAATGAAGTTTTACTTAAAGATCAAAATTATGTTTATTTTAATTTAATACTAACCAAGCTAATGCTAATAGTTGTAAGCGGGTCGAACTGATAGTAATTACCAACTGATTGTTTTGTTTAAAGTAAGAAACGTTGGTTCGTTAAAAATATATAGCTCGTCTCTTAACCTGTTTTCTCGTCATCTTTGGGGAAACATGCAACAGTCGTTTCACAATTCCTCTCTTTTCCTTGCATCGCACATTCTCTTCAAATTGAGAATGTCAACGACTGAAATCGACACTCGCTTACGAAGTCTGCCAGAACGAAGTTTGCACTTTCATACTCCGAATTGAATATCATCGAACCATCACTATTACTACTAGTTATTGCATTTTTTGCGTGAGCGATGCGAATGTTCTCAGAGTAATTCCATTGCGAGCTCAAACGGAAAACATTTAACATAGAGAAGCGATCAAAACAGTTTCAGCGACTTTAAGCTCGTAACTATTTATCTATCGAGTGACGTCATACCTTTTACGAAAGCAGCCATTTTGCGCAATAACAAATCTCGAAAATGAGGGCTTAATAAAGATTTTCAATTGAAAGAAAACAAACACGCTATCCGTTCACTACTGGAACGTAATTATTATCTCAAAAGATAATAATCGTTGAAAGATCATTCTCCTTTTTTCTTCGTAAGTTTCGTTTCTTGCAAATAACCTACAACTGACATTGCTTCAAATTACGCTCTTCTTCCCGACGTTAATCAAAATTAAACCAATTAGGTTTTCTATTCATGCATAAAATATCTTAATCAAATTTATTATTCAAATAGAACGTTGAGAAAATTTTAAGATTTCACATTTTTACAAAACTTCGCGAGTAAGTCATACAACATGGCGAAATAGTGAAATTTGTATTCGACAACCGGCAGTGGGATAGCCTAGTATTCTCCTATACACTCAAATACTATTCAATTTTTATAAAAAGATTCTTTAATGGAAACTCATCCACGCATAAAATAACCACCAATTCGGATGTCGGGGAAATGATGGTGGCACAATTACTTCGGTTTACAGTTCTCCATTTCGAAGAGCTCAGAACCAATTTCTTAATTGCAGCTGGAACAATTTTTTTTCTAGTTTATATATATATATATATATATTGGAATTTACCTCTGAGAAAGACGACAGTGTGCCATCGGAACGCTGATGAAAGCAATATCTCCAGAACTCGTGTCGGTGGAAACCCGAGAAGGCTTTGCTATCTCTCAGGGTATTTTTTGTTATAATTGTGGCAAATAAACGAAACTAAATGAATAAAAATTATTGATATGGCAAAGAAAGTTCACTTTTCGTACTTCATACTAAAACTTTGAGATTAAGACAGTGTTTTGCCTCCTTATAAAGAATATAGGAAGTGTGAAGAAGATCCACTCTTAGGGTGCAAGGATAGACAAGAAAATTTTTCGTTTTTTCATTCTAATTCTATGGAGTAAATAGAAGAGCCACTCTAAAGACTTATGTCCAGCGATGGCAGGTAATTGAGTAAAAGTACTCGGATTACCGGTAACGATTACATTTGGGGTATTTTTTTACTTGTAATCGTTACTTTTAGAAAAATTAATTTTTACTTGTAATCTTCTCCTCATTCACCTTGAGTAATCGTTACATTTAAGTAATCGTTACTTTTCAAAAACATTTAGGAATAGTTTTGATAGCTAAATTATTTCGACTATAGACTTCTTTGTCGATTCGAGATTCATTTGAATCCAGCGGAAATGACGTCGATTCGAGTGCAATACATCCCATCTATCGCCGATACAACCGCATTTCCTGCTTTCCTGTGATTGTAGTCATGTATTGGTGTTCTGTGGTAGACATTGTAGCTGGTTCGCAAGAGCACGTTCCCTGCTGTATTATCCGTTGTCATCCGTTTTCTTCTTGTTCTGATACCTCGTGGGAACTACCGAGAAGTAATTACGAGTTTAATCTACGAGTAGAGAATTATAATTACGAGCATGGAAAACAAAGCCAGGGAATTTCCGTTTCCATACCTGAGCAAATTATTTGAATTAGACAGCAGTTGTTGGGTGTTGAATATGTCTGTACGCTGCAAACAGGGCGTCGGTAAGAAACTTAACATTTTATAAGCAGAAAAAAATTTGTTTACTGGGTACCTTCTTCCTACCATCACATGCGTAATAAGAGAGCTGGAAGGGAAAGTGGTAGAGAAAAATTTATCTTACTGCAAGCCACTCGCAATGTGCCTAATAGAAGGTCTACATAAAAGGTTTGAACGGTTTGAACCTATCATGGATGACCGTACGCTGATAGTTGCTGCAGGACTGATACCTCAATTAAAGTTCCAATGGCTGCAAGGAGGCAAAAAGGAATTTGCAGTCTCAACCCTTTCAAAGGAACATTTTACAAACTCCAATCCTTCCTTTCCTTAGTTAACCAATATATGCAGCAGAGATTATTTGCATAAACTTCTACTTTAAATCATAGAAAGATTAATGTAATAGGTACCATTTTTAATGATTCTTCAATATGCATAACAACTTACTCTTATTTTAATGCTTAAATTCTCTTAAGATTGTCCACGTAATTCATTCAGCTTTATCACCTTCTAAACACAGTTTGTCCTATCTGATGATTTTAAAGGCTATGATTTGTTAACTTTCGTACATATTGTCATTGAATTCAATGATGCAAGGCTTGGTGAACAATGAGTTCCAGTGATCTATTAGTGATTTATGTAATGGTTTGATAATTAAATATTATTTTATAAGGAAAAAAGTAATGGTCACCATTATTTCAAAAACAATACTTCAGATTTTATTGCAATATCTAGTGATAAAGGAAGTGCCTTAAAAAGTTTGGGCATAATATACAATGAGGGTCATATATTGTAGATTGATAAAGTTACTATCAAACTTATTGCTAAAAATTTGATCTACAAATTCAAAGGTTAAGTTGAAATTAAAATTTAAAGAACGGTTTTTAAAACTAAGCTATTGATGTAAAAAAGAAACAAATGTAAATGGAGTGCTAATTATTTCATTCCAAAGCTCGTGGGGAATTGCCAAAGTAATCTACTTGTAATTATAATCAAGTACTTTTTGGAAAGTAATTGATACTTGTAATCAATTATATTTCAGTCAGAGTAATTGTATTCGAGCCCAATTACTTTTCGTCAGTAATCGTGCCATCACTGCTTTCGTTAGTAACTTTTGTTGGGACGTTGTTGGAGATTTCAACTGACGAAGCAAAAGTAAATAAATTACTCAAACGTAGTTCAACCATTTTTCGATTCCATTACAACAGCAAATGTCCAGTTCCATTCTCTAATTTGGATGAAATCGATTTGGAAGAATATGAAGAAGATTAATAATGACGATTTTGACTCTGGTTTTGCAAAGGAGCCTAAAATGTTTTCTCAAAGCGAACTGAACTGATGCAGCTAGAGAATTGCTCCTGCCAAAAGATGCTGCTGTATTATTAGCATCATAACTCAAATAAAAACAACCTATAACCCGGAGGATCATTTTTGCAGCGGAGGTAAAAAGGGAGTGAATTCTAGTAGTTCGATCTAAAGAAATAAATTTTGCAGTGACGTTCCGCGGTTAATTAATCAAATATGAAGTATTAACGTTCGCAATGGCAAGAAAGAAGTAATATTGCTTCATAAATACTTATGGGATAGCCGAACTAAGGATCTTCATTGCACAAAAACTGAATAACCTGAATGCTATAATAAGCATTTACTCCAGGTGAAAAATACATTCCCCACAATAAGTCATCAAATCACTTTTGTTTCCACCCAAAACCATCAAACAAGGCCTTATAAAGCGCCTTTTTATTCACAAATGGGGAATTTTTGAAATACCTGCCCTCTTTGATCGCAGAATGGTCTGACTATGAGGTGAAAAAGAGTGATATTATATAAGGGTAGGGGATTTCCATAAGAAAACCAAGTATCACATACTGATTGGCTTATCAAAAATGAATAGGAATTCATAGTATACGCAATTCTTTTTTGAATGCGCTTCGCTGGGATTTTCCGTTAAATGGGTAAAACTTCGGCGTTTAACTGTAACGAAACTAAACTTATTTATTTTCAGGAGCACTTTTCACTGAAAACTGAGCTCTTGCTGAAAGAATAAATCACACGCTCATTTCTAAAATTCTTTTTAAACCGTTCTTCCGAATATAAAAGAAGACAAAGGGTTTTACAAAAAGTTATTATCAGGTTACTAATCGGTTAATCAGGGGTTACTATCATGCGGACGCGGGAGTGGAAAAGAAAGAAGTCATTCTACCATTCATGCCAATGCTCCAGCTCCACACTGCTAATTGCATTAATCATGGCATGATAATTAACTGATTTCTTCACTTTGACTAAAGTCTTGGCATTTTTATTTTATGAATTTTGCATTAACAGTTTTCTTAGAATAAGAATTTGAGAAATGTAAACAGTTGACGTAATTGTTGAAACTTATTCTTTTGATATAATGAGATCATTGAATACTTCTAAGTTATCTGTATATAGTAGAAGTAAATGTTGCTTGCATAATGCAAGCATATCGATAGCACTAATTTCAAGTCGGCATCATATCGAGAGGGTCCTCAAAAGAAAAAGGAGGATTGAAATTTTTTTTAAATTCGCTATAATTTAGTCGTCCGGCATCGAACCCGGGTTTCCTGGTAATACTAACTATGCAGCACAACGGAAAATCACCACCTCTAACTATAAGCAGAAATATTGGGTGCAACCGCCTCAAAGGACGTCCTACTTTTCCCTTACATTGCTTCTGTGAGAAATTTTAATGTGCTCTGGCATCGAACCCAGGAAAAGCATGGTCTTATCTAATTTTTTTTCTTAAACGGAGTCTTAATATATATCTTCTAGTAGAGCGAGAAATTCGCATCAAAATAAATAATGAAAACTAACTCAATGTATTTTAAATGGGGGATATATTTACCACCTGGCTTCGAACCAGGGTCTTTCTGGTAATACTTTCTATGCAGCACAGCAGATAATCGCCATCTCCAACTATATGCGAAAATTCAGGCAGAAATATTTGCTGCAACTGCCTCAAACGACGTCCTACTTTTCCCATATATTCCTTATGAGAGAAATTTTAATGTGCCCCGGTATCGAACCCAGGAACAGTACGGTCTTATCAATTTTTTTTTAAACCCTAGGCTTAATATACATCTTCCATAACAGCAAGAACTTCCTACCATTTCGATAAGTGCATCAAAAAAAATAATGAAAAACTACCTCTATGTATTTTAAAGTGCAGATTTTTGCATCGTCCTAGCATCGAACCAAGGTTATTTTCCGTGAAAGTCAATCATGTTTAAGGTTAAATCATGACCATATATAAAGGCTCCTTGAGTTTTAATTCTCTGCTTATCAGGGAAGTATTTTTTAAAAAATCCGGAAAATCAACGCCATGCATTTAAACGGGTAAAATCGGGACTTTGGAGCCCTCTGGAATCGAACCCATGACACTGAGGCTCAAAATCGCAATTACCAGGCGGTTACACGTTACGGCCAATACGTCAAGAAAAATTCAAATCAATGACGATTGTGGTTTAGGCTGTGAATTAGTATCCTATCTATCTATTATATATAGATGCTTCTCCGGATTCATTCATGTATATAGATAGATAGATAGGATACTAATTCACAGCCTAAACCACAATCGTCATTGATTTGAAATTATTACGACGTATGGCCATTACGTGTAACCGCCAGAAATCATGAGATTTTGAGCTTCAGTGTCATGGGCTCGATTCCAGAGAGCCCCAAATTCCCGATTTTCTATATGCATGCTTGCTTTGATTTTCGAGAATAAACAAAAAATACTTCCTGGATAGGTAGAGGATCAAAAATCTAGGAGCCTATATATATAGTCATGATCTGTCGAAAACATAAATGTCTTTCATGAAAAATATCCTGGGTTCGATGCATGGGCGTCGCCAGGGGGGGGCAGGGGGGGGCAGCTGCCCCCCCCTGGAGACCCATTCGTATTTTGGTTCGGGATGTGTTGTAGAAACAATTTTTTAGGCACGAGCGTAATTGAAAAGAATTTAGACCCAAAACAAAGTCAAGTGTTGGCACGTGTAAACACCAGTGATAGGTAAAGTACTTCCTCGTAAGAAATTCATTTATACCTCCAGCGCAGCACAAATCTTTCAACAATACTTTGCAGCAGAGTCAACAGCCATCCCTCCTTTCCTTCGCCCCTTCCTCCCAAGAGAAGAAAAGTTCGGTTTCAGGGTGAACAATGTAGTTAGAACTGCCTCTCGATGCGATCAGAGCGCGAGGTTATGCGATTATGTCCTCTAAGTTTGGATTTCATAAGATACAGATGGACATCCGAAAATTTTTTTTCTCAGTCCGCTAATAGCTCGAGGCCTCTATCGGGAAAACGTAAGTTAATGTCTATGTAGTTTTTTGTAAAATAACCATTATTAGTTGCATAAATTAGGATTTTCTTATGTTAGGGCTGTCATCGGAGGGCATATCTCAAGATGAGTTTAGGGATAATTCCAAAGGAACTGGTTCCTTTGTTAAGCATTCTGGACGATTAAAAGTCTGTACAGTAGACTCTTCATTACTCGGGATGATATAAAATATACTGATCCTTATTTTATAATTACCCGTTAATTTGCAGTATAGTTGCGAAAATAATTCAATAACTGGGTTTCCGTAGAAATTTGTGAAAGTATTGGAGCAATACAATATATCAGTAAAAATTAATTTTCGATGATATTATTAATAATATACCATTTTGGAAGCAAATCAGTCAGCTGAAAGGTATTGTGCGCGTAAGTTACGCACATATTTATCGGAATTGTGACTTGATGACTTGAAATAAATTTGAGATACGGTTAAAACTGTGACTTAAATTCTTCAGCTTCCTTTTCGATGCATTCAATTTTTTCTCTAGTGATAGAATCCCGCGAATATCATATCTGGTTATGCAATGCCCATTCAAAATTTCAATTCGTGGAAACTTTTGTTTCCTTTGAACACTCAGTGCGTAAGACTGGGTTTTGTATCATCTCTCTGCTGGTTAAACCACCTATTACTTAGTCTAAATAATTGTAAGTTGACATCTTCATTTTTTCCACCTTGGTATGTAACTTGATTTCTGCAAATTCAATTATAATATCAACCATAATCAAGAGTCTACAGAATATTTTAACGCAGCCGAATTTTTACTCTCCGGTATGTGACGCATTCAATTGAATACATGGCTAATAAATAAATAACGAAATCAGACTTAATTGTAAGCCTACCAAAAAATTTCATCTGATATAAATGATTTTTTGTTTCTTAGAAGAGTTGGTAATTTTCAAAGCAACGGATGAAGTCATTCCTAAGAAAGCTGCTGATGATATAGTCTAACAACGATAGATGTTCAAATAAGGATGGGTACACCAATGTGGTGATTTATTGAGACGTTTTATATCGCTTGCCGAATAACCGTAAAATACTTCAAAACAACATGGAAGAATCCTTCAATCCCATGGCCGAGCCATGAACGGCGCGCTTCGTGTCGTTTGACTAACACCCATGGTTATTTGAAAACACGGCGCCGTGCCGTGGACGGCGGCCGGTGAAAAGTCGTCCCGTCTGAAAGGGGCTTTTATTTTTTTCCTTTTCATGCTTGGCAACCTCTTGGAAGAAAGAACTCTCACAGACTCGGGAAGTATATATCTACAGCATCAAAATATTTTAGCATCGAAAAAAATTACTTTTTAATAGGAATTGGACGTATCCAAACTAGAAATCCAAACGAAACTTATGATAAGTTTCCAATAGTTTGCTTATGTAAACTACTATCTTGGAAAGTTTAATGAGTTGGCCGTATAAGCGTTAAACTCCTCTAGTTTTCAATACATTTAGTTTTTGAAAGATTTGTCATATTTGTAGTAAGAAGCGGGCATGAATAAACTAGCCCCTGTAAGTTAGGCATTTTTCATTTTATCAGGCCGCTTGCCCCCCCTAGCCCAGTGGCTGGCGACGCCCTTGGTTCGATGCTAGGATGATGCAAATATCTGCCCTTTAAAATACATGGGATTAGTTTTCCATTATTTTTTTATGCTATTTTCGAAATGATAGGAAGTTCGTGCTTGGCTGGAAGATGTATGGTAAGAATTGAATTCAGAAAAAAATTTAGATAAGACCGTACTGATCCTGGGTTCGATGCCAGAGCACATTAAAATTTCTCTCATAAGGAATATAAGGGAAAAGTAGGACGTCATTTGCGGCAGTTGCACCCAATATTAATGCTTGAATTTTCACTTATAGTTAGAGGTGGTGATCTTCCATTGTGCTGCATAGAAAGTATTACCATAAAGGCCCGGGATCGAAGCCAGGTGGTAAATATATCCCCCATTTAAAATACATTGCGTTAGTTTTCATTATTTATTTTGATGTAATTATCGAAATAATACAAAGTTCTTGCTTTGCTAGAAGATGTCTATTAACACTCGGTTTAAGAAAAAAATTTAGATAAGACCATGCTGTTCCTGGGTTCGATGCCAGAGCACATTACAATTTCTCACATAAGGAAAATAAGTGAAAGTAGGATGACGTTTGAGGCAGTTGCACCCAATATTTCTGCCTGAATTTACATACATAGTTAGTGATAGTGATGTTCTGTTTTGCTGCATAGTAAGTTTGACCTGGAAGACCCGGGTTCGATGCAAGATGATTAAGTTGCAGCAAATTTTAAGAATATTTTCAATCCTTTTTTTTATCTTTTGAGGACCGTCCCGATATGATGCCAATATGAAATTGGTGTTGTCAATCATTCTATTATATAAAGAAGCTTCTCCGGATTCATTCATGTATATGAGTAAAATGTAGCTTGCATACTGCAAGCAGATCGACAAAATTAATTTCATGTCGACAAAATATCGGGACGGTCCTCAGAAGAGAAGAAGGATTGAAAATATTCGTAAAATTCGCTGCAATTTAATCGTCTGGCGTCGAACCAAGGCCTTCCTGGTGAACTTACTACTCAGCACAATAGAAGATCACCATCTCTAACTATGTGTGGAAATTCAAGCAAAAATATTGGCTGCAACTGCCTCAAACAACAAGTCCTACTTTTCACATATATTCCTTATCTGAGAATTTGTAATGTGCTCTGGCATTGAACCCAGGAGCAGTATGGTCTTATCTAAATTTATTTCTTAAACCGAGTCTTAATATACATCTTCCATATAAGCAAGAACTTCCTATCATTTCGATAAGTTCTTCAAAATAAATATTGAAAAACTACCTCAATGTATTTTAAATTACAGATGTTTGCATCATCCTAGCATCGAACCAAGGTTATTTTCTGTAGAAGTCATTAATGTTATGGATAGATCCTGACCATATCTATTGGCTCCGTGAGTTTAAATTCTCTAGCCATCAGGGAATATTTTTTAAAAATTCCGGAAAATCAAAGCAATGCATTTAAATGGAAAAATCGGGAATTTGGGGCCTTCTGGAATCGAACTCATGTCACTGAGGCTCAAAATCGCAATTTTTCTGGTGGTTACACATTATGGCCAATATGTCGTAAAAATTTCAAGTCAATGACGCTTGTGGTTTAGTCTGTGAATTTGTATCCTATCTGGGTATCTTGGTATATATATGACTGAATCCGGAGAAGCATCTATATACGAGTAAAATGTAGCTTGCATTCTGCAAGCAAGTTGTTAACACAAATTTAAAGTCGACATCATATCGAGAGGGTTCTTAAAAGTAGAAAAAGTATTGAAAATATTCTTAAAATTCGCTGCAATTTCTCCGTCCCGGCATTGAACCCGGGTCTTTTGGTGATACTTCCTATGCAACACAATAGAAGATCACCATCTCTAACTACATATGCAAATTCAAGCAGAAATATTGCTTGCAACTGCCTCAAACGACGTCCTACTTTTCCCTTATATTCCTTATGAGAGAAATTTTAATGTGCCCCGGCATTGAACCCAGGAACAGTTCCGTGTTATCTATATATTTTTCTTAAAGTAATTCTTACCATACATCTTCTAGCCAAGCAATAACTTCCTATCATTTCGATAAGTGCATCAAAAAAAATAATGAAATCTGCTCCATGTATTTTAAAGGGCAGATATTTGCATCGTCCTAGCATCGAACCCAGTATTTTTTTTCGCAAAAGTCAGTTTTGTTTTCAATAGATCATGACCATATATATAGGCTCCTTGAGTTTTGATTCTCTACCTATCTTGGAAGTATTTTTTAAAAATTCCTGAAAATCAAAGCAATGCATTTAACTGGAAAAATTCGTGACTTTTGGGCCCTCTGGAACCAAACCCATGACACTGAGGTTCAAATTAGCAATTTTTCTGGCGTTTACACATTATGGCCAATATGTCGTAAAAATTTCAAGTCAATGATGCTTGTCGTATAGCCTGTGAATTAGTATCCTATCCATCTATCTATCTATATGAATGAATTTGGAGAAGCATCTATATATAATAGATAATAGATTAGTTTACAAATTATGCATCATTTTCTCTCCTGAATACTTACATAAAAGGTATTACACTCCACAAATGTTTCAAGGGACTCTAGTTTTGATATTTATATTTTATCCTGTTGAATGCAGATAAACTTGTTATTTTTTGATATAGGAAATAGAAAATATTTCGTCATTAATTTTACAAAGCTTGCGCTTACTGAATTCTACTCTCTCTCTCTTTACCAGCAAGAGTGTGTTTACAAGATTGGCAGATATCGGAGACAGAAATTTAAAGAGAAAAAAAAGGTGACAGAATAATGTACTGATTGGACTTTTGTAATGATTGGAAAATTGGCAACTAGGACATTATGTAGACAAATTATCTTTAGTAAAATATTTTCGAAAAGAAAATCTATAGGAGAAGAATAATCATACTCTTTCAAAGAAGAATCTGAAAATCTTGGAAACATATGTGAGAGCTACTTTGATGAAGAATTTTACTTCTCCAAAAATATTTGGAAATGGTTCATGCAATATTATTTTATATCAATAGGAAAAAAAGATTAGAATTTTCTTTACAATCTCAGTGCATATGATGTCTATCCAAAGAAGACATTATTGATAGCATGCATAAATTCTGACTAATTAATTGTCATTCCATGATAGAAGGATTTTAATAGCTACAAAATATTTCAACTTAGATTTGGAAGTGATGTAAAATGATAATATAACAGATATTAGCAAGGTAAAATTGAAAGATTGGAGGAATCTATTCAATCAAGGGACATTGCAAAACTATTGAGAAACAGGGTGATTACAAGTACCAACAAGACATTATTCAAGAGTTACATACAAGTGAAGGTTCAACTCATACATCTCCTCAAGGTTTCAGCCTGTCTACAAACATTTAGAAGAAACAATATGAAAGATAGGAGAATGAAAAATGTAATTTATCCAAGTTTGATTTAAATGATTCTCTGGATGCAAAAGAAATGGAACTGAAATTTAAAGGCTATGAAGTGAGGCAGGATCAAATTTTGATGGCTGTCATGCTAATGCAGATGAAGTTCAGATGTTCAAAGGTAAAAATAGAAGAAAATATAGTATAGAATTTATAGAGGATGGTAAATAAGATGGTTATAAGATATAATAAATATTTATAAACTCCAAATAAGTAGGTTGTAAATAAGTTGAATATAGGAAAGTGAATGATCCTGGGTATTGTAATTTGAAGTATAAAAGGAAAATACAGAGAAAAATATTGAAAATTAATAAACAGTGCTGAAAGGTCTGCAGATACTCTCAAAACTTGATGAGTAATGGAGATAACTAAATCTAACAAGTAAGAGTATGGCGTGAGAGTCTGACCTGATTTTCAGCTTATCAGGAAGGCATCAATTAAATAATGAAATTCCAGAATCCAGTGTACTCTGTCAAAGTATTAAAAAGTATGGTTTCCCATGTTGGTTGACAAATCAGGCAGAGGTAAGTGATAAGAAATGGATTCAGAGAATTAAAACAACAAACATGCAGATGTAATGAAAGGGAATAAATGAAATTACCAAAAAATCAATTAAATATTCTGATAATTTCCAATCAAGAATGAGCTGCAAAATATGGTAATTAGTTGTAATACGGATGATATTGACAATGAATGAATAAAACCAAAGTGATGAAGGGCAAATATTTGGATGACTAAAACCAAAAATGGATTAAGGGGATTTAATTGTATGAATGGGTACAAAATACATAAAAAGTAAACACAATGTAATTTAAGGCTACATTTTCAATGGCTAGAAAAGTCTTTTTGTTACAAGAATGACTCTAATCAGTAAATCAGATGAAAATTAGCTGTACCTACAGTTTAAAATTAAAATTATGAATGTTAGTAAGAAATGGCTTTCTATTTGATTCAGATGAGAAATTGCACTCTGTGAACAGAATGAAATACATGGAAAGGATGCTTGGTTGAGGGAATCCACGTCTTATGGATGGAGGAATTCATAATAACGATTTAATTATCTTAATGGTAAAAAACACATTTCCCAAAGATGTCTGAATGATTTAAATGAAACATATGTCAAAATTATTAATATTTTTACAACACTCTGCAGCACTCAATTATAGTATAATGCGTAACAGTGAAAGAATATTGACCAAGATTGTTTATGTATTACTAAAAACAACTCTGTAGGGGAGAATGTGTGAGCCCCAGTATGTAGGTAGCCTCAGTGGGCAGTGTATCAGCAGCAGGGTTTGTTTGTGGGTGGTTTGATTGGTGGCTTACTCTTTACATCAACTACAAGTGTGACCACCACCATGCAATTACATGTAGCAGAGTGAGAGTTGGTCAAAGTTTTCAGGGCCGTTTGTGATAACTTTTGTGAGTTTGTTCTCCAATGTAAATTAGTATTGCAACTGTTCAAAATTTGATTATTTAACATAATCTAACAATTTACTTATTAAGCCTTAGTTGAATGTATCTATAAAATATATTTTATGGCATTGTCTAGGTTATAAGCATGATTTTAATAGATTATGCATTTTGGGTAGCTGCAATAGAAAGCGATGGGGTAATGGCAGTGGCATACCAGCACTCCCCTACATTGTTTTTAAAGGTTACTGCAAGAATTTTATGAAGTACAATTTTGAATATTAAAATGCATACCAGGTTGGCACTTATGTCGATGCCAAGAAAATAGGTGCGACAGACAACTAGAGGGAGTTGGACTGAAGAAACTACAATGTTAGCCAATTTATAAACACATGGTATCTTTGTCTAAATTAATAATATGTATTTTGTGTAAAGTTGTATTTTATTCTTGATTCCACATGGCTATTTACATTTAAAAGTTCTCTATGTAATTATATTTATATCATAAGTACTAGTACGATTTTTCCATAAGAAATGCATAGGAGATCCTCCCGGTATTACCACAGGGGTTGGTAAAGACAGGTATGTGTCTTCACCAATGGACGGGTAGGGTCTTTTATTATTTTTTTAAAAATTTTTAATTTTGTATTATCAAAATACAAAAATTAGAAAGGAAAAAATTTCAATTATCTTGGCATTAAAGAAGTAGCTATGAAATATACACAGGATTAAATCAACGCAGCAGATAAAATGAAAATTTGTGGGATGCGATGGTCTTCTTCAAAACTGTAAGTCCTAAAGTTATGGAATACGAAATACAGAAGGACCTTGAATTAGTAGCAGTTTGTCAACAAATAACTGATTAAACGAATAATTAGTGTGAGAAAGCAGATTTTGTTATTAAATACGCAGGTTTAGTAATAATATTAATTAAGAGTATAATCAACGCACTCACGGATGGGTGAGACGAAGTAAATTCATCGAAACGTAAGACTTTAAAATAAATTATCGAGAGACGGTCATTAATATTGAAAATACGAATGGTTTAACACGAAAGTAATTAAGATATCATAAGGTGTTGTAATATAACAAGATCTGGCTGACAATATAAGACGTTCGCATCTCAATTACAAAGATTGAATCATTCCATTTAAATATCTGTTTCTGTTTTTAAGGTACATCACCGGATTGAACATACGTACAATTTATTTTAAGTGGAGTTTTCGATAAGAAAACCGCGATACAACCTTCGTTGCGATTACATTTCGATAATATTTTGTTAATTCAAATTATCGTGTAGAGTAGGCGAATCATTCCTTGATCTTCCCCAGATTCCAATCCTTGCAATGGATATTTTCTACGTTAATATGTTTTAATTGTATTCATTGACTCGCGATAATTTCGATCATAGGTATTGTAAACAAATTCGCAACAATTACAGCAGTTGGATGGAAAAATATAGAACAGTCTTTTAGTATGTTTTTGTGAACCATCAAAATTGTTTCTTACGAGCGACATCAGTTCATTTACAATATTGATAAATTATGGCAATGGAAGAGGTATGCTTCACAGATATCTTATTTGTTATTCGTCATTTCATTCTACATTTATCGGTGGAAGGTGATTGATTAGTTGATTAATTTTTCCTAAGACCTAATAAAACATTCGCATAAATACACATAAAGCATGTATATTATGTAACTCTGACATTCAAATACATATTTGAAAAGCTAGTCAGCAAGCAATCGTTGTCATAAATTTTTACTTCTCACCTTGAAATTCATCCGTAGTGAGATAGAGTTGGAATCACTGTTATATTATTAACCTCTCCAATTTACATTTAATTCAAAGCAATTTCAATGTTTTAACGTGAAAAACAGCAAGATAATTTTTTCGAGGGAACTCTAATCCTGGTAATGGTCGGTAAAAGCTGAGGTATCAACAGCTGATTGGAAAAAAATCCTTTTGGAAGCCGGAGAAGCTCTATCCCCACTTTCCTCTCGTTTGTACCACCGTGTCATATTTCTAATTATTTTCGGACAGTATTAGCTTTAAGCATTCATGTGCCCTGACAGAAAACGTAAGAAGGCATTTCATCCTTTTTCTACAGGAATAACATTTGACCTCAACATGGAGAAGGCATACTCTCAGAGTGCTTTATAATAAAACTTAGATGCCAAAGAAAGCGTTATGTTTTTATTTACAGGATAATTCGGAGCACCTGTTTCTCATAGAATGTCACGTCAGCGAACTACATTTTCATTCCCCAGAAACGTTCGATGAACCTAAACCAGATGCTCGCGAAAAAGTTTGTGTGACAGTTTCATTTCTACACTTTGCTGAACTGCTGGTAAACGTTTTAATCTATATTAATCTTTAAACCTTAAATGAATTGGAAAACAAAATTTTCTACTCTCTGAGGGTAATTACTATTGATTCTTCCGCTTTAAATCTATTGTGGCAGCTTTGCGACGAAACTAGCGAAGAAAGAATGAGCGGAAAATCTTTTCTGTTCGCTCTTCCAAAGAAAACTTTGAATCGTTATGCTACGTGTGCCATGTACTCGAACGCTTTCGTTGTGATTCTCAAAGTTTATCGAGCTGACTCAAATGGTATAGAACATAAACATTCTTCATTAGGACAAACAAGCATTCCTTTGGGAGAGAAATTCACCGACATGTCGCAAACGGTGATTTTTGAATCGAAGATGCCGCCAACTTCGTTCTTAATTGATGAGAAATGCAGATTGAAGAATGAAAACGAGACTGAGGTATGCCCATTAATTAAAAGAAGGAAAAGTATCAAAGTGATCGTTATATTATAATGTTTCAATGAGCAATGATCAATCTTTACAGATTGGAACATTGAAAACTTTCCTGCGAATGACGTGTTTCGGAAAAATGATAGTAACTCACCTGCACGCTCCAAGTGGCGCAGAAAGAGAGCTGCCAACAGATTTAATGAGAAAGATCACCGCTTTGACTGAAAGGCATATTTCAGCTATGCCAACGGGTAAAGTTGAATCTGATTATCGAGCATATATTTTCATCAAGGGTTCTTACATAGACAGCAGGGTTTCAGGGTTCTTATAAAAACATAGATCAAATTAAATTCTTATAGAAACTTTTCTCGCGGATTTTTCGCGGAATTGCGGTGCACAGTGGTCCGAAATCGAAAAAAGCCGGACTAAAGTCCAAAATTGCTTATTTTGAGATACAAACTTTAAATTTTGCATATATACAGCCAAATGATTGCTGATCATGGAATGGTAAGCCATTTTTCATAAATCGTATGCGTTACTTAGATGCGGAGGGTCAAACATGACTAAATTTCCAAAAACACGCCCGATTCTATTTTTCTTCGAAAATCTTATAGGTTAAGCTAATAGTGGACTTGTGGAAGGAATTTAATGGAATAAAAAACATTATGTTCGATTAAAATGGTACTTTATCTATGCTAACCATCAGTTTCAAGGATATTGGTCAGTATTTGTGTGGTGTTCCATCACAAAATGGCGGACGCTTTTTTCAGACAAAATTTGACATAAAGTAGTCGATATCTTTTGTTTAAAAAATATGTACAGCGGAAAATTACACCAGAGTATTCGATGAAGGCATTTTAAGAATATCCAGCAGAGATCTATTATGAACGTTACCGACCACGAAAATAAACGCGATTTTTCGATCGCGCTGCACGATCCGGGTCCGCGCTGCTGGGCGTGGAAGTACGGCAGCTTCGTTGGATTATTTTAGTTTTTTGGGCCTTAACTCTTTAAAATCGCAGTTTTTAAGCTAAGTATGCTGTCACTATCACTGTCACTGTTCATAAATTCCATATCGAAGATATGAAGAGGATATTTGATCGTGCGGAAGAGTCATTGGATGCGGTACTCTGGTAAATACGCTTTGGTTTGGATACTTAACGGATTCTTGCCGCAATTTAGAAATATCCTTTAACTTTTGACACACTTAGTAAGTTAGAATGTACGGTAACGGGTTCATGCATTGCAGAAAAGGCACCATCTGATTGTTTTTCTACCACTTACCCTTTCCACCCACGCCGACGAGGACCACGCGAAAAGGGGCACCGCGCAGTCCTGAACGGTATTTACTGGGGAATGGGAAAGTGCGAATATTATCTAACTTTCCTTAAATTCTTTTTGACTTGCCGGATTTTCGAGCAGGTTTTTTTGTCCATTTTTCTGCGCTGAAATGCCTTCATGCCAGATCACACGTCTTGAGCTCCACAAACGAATAATTGAAATGAAGGAGAAATCATTAAGTGATAAAATATTATATTTGACTAATTTTATATCGCGGAGTTTAAATTTAGAGTCTCATGAAGAGGCCCTAGATTTTCTTCGTAAATTTGTTAGAGTATGATTCATGGTACCCTATCAAAAAAGGCGGAAAGGATGCTCTTGGAATAATGTGTCATTTTTCGTTCGTCACTAGGCATGGCTCACTGAGTAAATCATTTTCCCTGAAACTATCCGTCAGTACCTACCAAGTACTTCTACAGCTACTGGTATGTATTTTCTGTTGATATTTTATAGCAATCATTCAGTGGTATAGGTTTTCACGTGAGATTTGTTTATTAAAATTATTTCCATATCAGTTACATTAGTACGACCACAAAAAGAATTTAGTTCTCTGAGAGGTCCAAAAGAAGATGGGTTCAAAATATTAAAACTTCTCCTTCTGAGCTCGCATTGTCAACCTCTCTCAGTTTACAAGGAAGAGGAAGGGTGAAAATTGCACATTAGGATGACCAAGGAAAAACCCAAGGAGAAACGGACATGGAAAAAAGTCCACCAAGGCCGGGAATCGAACCCGGGATCTTCCTCTTGCCGGGAGAATGCTTTAACCAGCTAAGCTACCGAGGCAGAACAATTTAACATGCCGTTTGGGGAGACTTTGTAGGCAAAGGGCGGTATGGGTTCGTCCGACTAGCGGCATCGTCCATTGCCGGGCCTCATGGAGGCACCAGCCAAACAAAGGGTTGTTGAGGAACCTCCTCAAAGGATAAATCACAAGGAAGAGGAAGGGTGAAAATTGCACATAAGGATGTGCACCCAGGAAAAACCCAAGGAGAAACGGACATGGAAAAAAGTCCACCAAGGCCGGGAATCGATTCCCGGCCTTGGTGGACTTTTTTCCATGTCCGTTTCTCCTTGGGTTCTCTCAGTTTAACCCATTATCGGCCGGAACTATTTTCTATCGATGAATTTTGATGTTATTTAAATTTTTAGACGTTATGGGACTGTTTAATACAAAGATATCTTGAAAAATCCAAATTTGTATCGTTATCTTAGTTTTTGGACGTGTTCGAAATTTCGTACGGTGGCCATAAGGGGATAAAATATATAAATTAAACGTCATGATGTTTACTACCATTTTTATCACAGTAAACGTTACAAAACTCTTTTTTAAAACTATACATGGTAGTAAAACAGGATATCATTTTATAAATCAGCAGAAAAGTCCATTCTGCGCGTTTTACATAATCATATCTTAACGATTTCAAGCGCATTTCGCTATAATACTTACCAAATAATCAAGAACAATTAAACTCACATTGTTATCAATTGTTAAATCACATTGTTAATCATTTTCAAATCACATTGTTATTCATTTTCAAATCACGTGACCTTGTTTTCTTTCACGAATTTAGCGCGTGTGAAAGGCGACAAAGCATCCCTTTGGGTGAAGTCCTATATTACATTGAATACAGTAAAATGAAGCAGTCTTGTGACAATTTCCACAAGGCCTCGGTTTCTCAATACCATCAACCAGATGGTCAATACCGTGAAAACGAATTTCTGGAGGTGCAAGAGCCGTTTTTTTAGGAATAACTGGGGCGGGTCCGGGTTTGTTCAGCAGGGTTGGGGTAGATAGTAAAGCAATTACAATTCTTCGGACAAACTCAAGAAGAGAAATATCTTTTTCCTTGTACCGGAACAACATCCAAGCGTTAACAACACTGCCGTTTAGCATGAACCTGATCTTCCCAATATCGCGAGTACTGGGGACGTCATCTGGCCCTGCTTCACTATGCATCGTCTTGATCAGAGTCATTGGCGTCATTAGGTGGGAATAAAACGAACTCAAGCGCGTCCATTTCGGAAATATCCTTGACCAGCTCATCCTCTTCGTCAAGTTGCTCCAATATATTAACAATGGCCTCGCCATCCCTGTTCAAATTGTACCTGCAAACAATACCACATTTTTTACCCCCTTCCGGCCACTGTACGAAATTTCGAACAGTCAACAAAAACCACATGCCTGACTGACATTATTATATCCTTTCATCAAATGACCACTTATACATGTAGTTTATGGTCTAAGCAAGCCAGTAACACACTCAGGAACAGAATTCAGATTAGTTTTACCAATAAAAAATAAACAAATACTCACCTGCGTGGCATTTTGCGTCGCGCACCAACCAAGACGAAGTCTGACTGCGTGGGAAATGGAGGGGAAGTGGTACAGCCCAATGCAGGCGGCATGGGTGGATGGTTGAACCTTCTTCTCCAAACTGATAAGCTAACGAACTCGATGCGATGACACATCGCCTCACGGCACCGGTTTGTTTACCTCCTTGTTTGGCGTATGAAATTTTGTACGGTGGCCAGTAATGGGTTAAGGGAGGAAAGCGATATTGCAGCCGCTCAACTTATTACCGAAGTAACGACGGAGTTACATCTGCAGATGCATTGCAGATGTATTGCAGAAAAGGCACCATCTGATTGTTTTTCTACCACTTACCCTTTCCACCCTCGCCGACGAGGACCACGCGAAAAGGGGCACCTATAAATATATAGATTTGTATATACCTTCGAAATACTCTAAAAATGATTGCGAGACCAGATGGTACGATAAAGAGGTTAGAAGGGCTCTCCGCAAACAGAGAGATTTGCACGGAAAAGTAAAGGCTTTTACGGGAATAGATCAGCCTGTTCCAAATCCACCACGATCACTATTGCTAGAAAAGCACAAGAAAGCAAAATGCGACACCAAGCGATCGCCATAGCTCGAGCTATGCGTAACGCCCACAGCAACTTAAAAAAAGAAATTTCTTGGGGAATGTTTAGAGGAAGACCCTAAAGCTTTCTGGTCCTACGTTAGAGAGGTACAGGGAAAGATACAAACAGTGAGCTCGATAAGGGATATCGAAGGTAACATTACTTGCGATTCGAAGAGGAAAGCGAACATTCTAAACGAATTTTACCAAAGCGTATTCACATCAGATTGTGACATAGAGATCCACCCTAAGGTTAATATACTGGATTCCATGCCAAATATAAGTTTTACGACGAATGGTATAGTTAAAATCTTACGCAAAATTAAGCCAAATAAGACGCCAGGGCCAGAAGGCATTCCGGCAAGAGTGCTTACAGAACTGGCAGAAAGCGTCGCCCCTTATCTCAAAATTATATTTTGCAAATCGATAAATGAAGGTAGGGTCCCATCCTATTGGACATTAGCTAATATTACTCCTGTTTACAAAAGCGGATTAAAGAAGAACCCAGGGAATTATACACCCATATCATTAACTTCGCTGTCCGGAAAGATAATGGAACATATCGTCGTAAGCTCACTCATGGGATTTTTAGATAGAAATGAATTCCTCGACGCGAACCAGCATGGTTTTCGTAAGTCCCGATCATGTGAAACCCAACTTGCTCTATTTGTACACGATATCTTAAAGTCTGCCGGGAGTAAAAAGCAAATGGATGCTATTTTCCTCGATTTCAAAAAAGCATTCGATAGAGTCCCCCACTACAAACTAATTTACAAACTAAAACTAGCGGGCATTAACAAGGAAGTAGTTGACTGGGTTATGGATTTTCTCTACGAGAGGGAACAAAAAGTTGTACTGGATGGCGTCAGCTCAAATAGAGTCAAAGTTACCTCTGGCGTACCTCAAGGTAGCGTAATTGGACCTCTTCTTTTCCTGATTCATAACAATGACTTGAGTGACGAGATAGTTAGCAATGTGAGGATATTTGAGGATGACTCGGTTATATATAGGGAAATAACAAACGAGGAAGACCGGACATCTCTCTCAAACGATATAGTCCTCATCCAAAGGTGGTGCGAAAAATGTGAATTAGATATTAACGTAGGTAAATGCTCCGTAGTTAATTTCTTCGGAAAGAAAAAATTGCGTCCAAATCACCCGTAAAAAATTAATGGAATTTATATTAAATTAGTAGATTCAGTTGAATTTCTCGGGATCAACATTACTAATAACTGAAATTTAACTTAACTTAATCTGCGGCAAAGCAAGTAAAAGGCTTGGCTTTGTGAAGCGTATTGTCGGTAAATGCGATGAAAAGGTGAGAGAGCGATGTCATTTTACCTTGGTCAGACCCCTTCTGGAATATGCGGCACGTATATGGCGGATGAAACGTGTACTCGCGAACTCGAAAAAGAGCTGCATAAAGCGGTTCGTTTTGTTAATAAATGCTACGATAAAAAAGCAAGCGTTACAAAAATGCTCTCAGACGTAGGTTGGGAATCCTTGAAAGAAAGGAGATCGGAAGCTAGGCTGCGATTGCTTATCTTATATATAAATTCAGGGAAACTACATTTTCGGAAGATACAATCGGTATCATGCAACCCCCCTGCTACCTCGGTCGATCCGATAATGGCCGTAAGTTAAGAGAAATAGATGCTTGGACGAATCGTTTTAAAAAATTCATTCTTTCCGCGAACGATACGCGACAATAACCGAATATGGAAGTAGTTTAGATTCAACTGGTGTTTACACCCCCTGCTACACGCCGAAAGGCGGCTTGTAGGGTATTAATGTAGATGTAGCTGTAGATGATACAGGACGCGTGATGGGAATCGTTAGAAGATTGAAGACTAATTTAAAGGATAAACTTACTAAATAAATTCAGAGAAATTACGTTCTCAGAAGATGAAACCGATATAATACGACTTCCCTGTTGTATAGATCGTTCTGATACTGCGAGGAAGATTAGGGAAATAGATACTTGAACGAAACGTTCCAAGAATTCATTGTTTCCGCGGAAGAAATCGATTAGGAAAATAGAGTCACGGTGCCTTCACCCCCTGCCACACGCCGAAAGGCAAGGCTCTTACATATACAATGTATGTTTTATTTTATTTTGTACATTATGTTTATTATACATAGATAAAGAATATAGAAAATATGAAATATGAATATATTAATCCCAATGAAAACATTCGCCAGATTCATACTAAATATCAATCTAATACATATCCATAGATTTAATTTGGAAAATTCTTTTTTTTAATTGGAATTTCTTCCCAATCGTCAGCTATTGCGTGAAATATTTCTCCTACATATTTCGCTAGTTTGCAGGTGTAACCTAATAAGGTTGAGAAATTCTTCTCTAGGGCCAAGTGTTCCTAACATCTCGATTTCCCTGAAGACGGTTGTTGACGGACGTTTTCGTAGCGATGTGGAACTTCGCTCTCTATAGACGAGCGACACATGATGGGTACAGGGGGTTCTCCCGCTGATTAGGACGTTTTTACTCTTTGGCGACATATCATTTCGAGGATAATCCTTTGTGAGAGTAATATAGCAAATGAAATGTCTGAAATGGATCGCCGTTAGCATAAAATTCCTCAAACTTACGTTTGCTTTTACTTGCTGCAGCTCTGATTTCCATTAAATAGGCGATCTGCTATCAAAACACCGCGGGGAGTTTTCCTCTTACACTAGTAGAGATATTTTTTAAGATGAATACGGGGAAAATTATTAAAAAATGCCATCCCTAGAATCACCAGAATGGTTTCCTAGCAGATCGAGGGTGTACAGTTTCAACAACAGCTTTTGAACGAAAAATCTTGTAAGCTGTTCTCGATTAGTAAATTCTTGTGCATACATTACAGTAATCAACAATGAATACTGAATAACATAATAGATTAGTGGCTTTTAGCACGTTGCTTCGGAATTCCACAAATTTTACAACCCACCGGTGCCGTCAGACGTTTCATTATGTCCAGCTAAAACTGTCCAAAAGGCTCTTAGATAAATTTAGTTCTACATGTAGGAAAACCAGCACGTCCGCCGTAATTCTTTGATTCCTCTTCGTGTAGATTCCTGACATTTATCTGATGTAATTTGATATAAGGAAGCTCCAATAAAAAAGAGATGTTTTTGTACATACGTTTAGTTTGTATTGTTTTGTCGTGTATATTATAAAACAAAGAAACTTAAAACGTAGAAAAAAATTTATTCGAATTCCTCCCAAACACTACATGATTTGTTGATTTACAGAATTTCTCAATTCAATTCCTTTCCTTACGTATATTATTCTAAATCAAGGTTCCACGTGGAGCTAAAATCTTTCATAAGCGGAATGTACATCTTTCTCGTTTTTCTTTGATGGGGCATATCGTTTACATATTGAGATAGAGGCTTAATCTGCTGAGGCACAAACGAAAGACCCCACTACATCCGAACTTGTTAGAAGGATTTGCTATTCTTGAAAATTGTACTTCGTCTGATTGCAATTCCACTCTGTGACACCCATTGGATCTCTCGGCCCCTCGGGGAGCAATCAGTTGATTTTCATCTTGACGAAGTTTGGGTAAAAGGATGAAGAAACATAAGTGATTTTGAGTAGAAAGTGTATCTTGCATACTTTAAACTAGAACTTTGAGATCAAGACAAGCCATGGACTTTCCATAATAATAATAATAATAAATCGTCTTTATTTGGGCGAGATTGAGACTTAAAAGTCTCTTCTTCCATCCAACCCATCGTCATTAATTATTAAATAAGATGTAGAAATAATTAGAAGAATTGTGGAGGTAAAAAACCTAAGAGATTCTTAGGAAAAAAATCCACTGCAGGAAAACACGCACAAGGAAGGGTGGTGTGAAAAGCCTGCGCAAACCTACCGATAGTAATAGCTAAAAGATAAGAAAAGAGAAAATTTCAAAAATAAATACACTACCATTAAGTACTTACATGCGATAGATAAATAAGAATCAGTTCGCATTTAAAAAAGAGATAGCAATACCTACACAAAATAACATAGAGAACAAAATAGAAAAACAAGGAAAACGTACATGGATTTTCATCCATAAAGTACATTAAGAGGAAAAATAAAATAATATTATTAAAAAAACAGTATCAAAATAATGCATACAGTATGCACTAGTCTAAATTGTATATAACATAGACATTTAGGTAACTCTAAGTAAGAAGAAAAGAGAAACAAAAAAAACAGATGAGAATTATTAGGTATAAAGACAGAATAATTACGTACAAAGACAAAGAAAGCATCTTATGCGTTGAGAGGAAGAGCAGGAGCATAATCAGTTAAGTGTGTATAGGATAGAGGAGATTTCTTTTCATTGCTGATTATGATGAGGACCTAAGAAATATAAAATAAAAAGGACAAGTAATATATAAAATTGTGCAGTGAAAAACGACAGTCATCAGAATGTTGAACAGTGCTGAACTAGCCATATTGAGGGGTAGAAGGAAAAATATCAATGGTGTGATTGATTCGCTAGAAGATGAGAGAGGCATTTTTCTTGAAAGAACAGGTTGAAATAGAAGATTTTATATGAGGCGGAAGGGCGTTCCAAAACTTTATGGCAGTTACTTCAAAGGATTTGTGAAATATCTCCGTCCTGTGATTTGGAATGAGTAATTTGTGTTTACCCCTTTTATTGCAGTTGTGAATCGATTCTAAGCTGACAAGTTCAGAATAGAGATATTCCGGAGTCAGCGTTCTCAAGACGTTTAAAGCTGACATTAGAACATGAAGTCTTCGACGAGGTTCGAGTTTAATCCAAGACATTTTCTTGAACGCGTCGGAAATATAGTCATACTTTTTTAAGTTAAATATAAAACGAACAGACGCATTTTGTGCACGTTGCAACTTAGAATTCTTGCGATAACTCTTGGTACACAATGCCACCGTAATGAAAGTGAGGCATGATTAATGAATTACCAGTTGAATTTTAATAAAGGACGTTAGAAAACTTCATAATCATCTAAGGGAATTAATGGAAGAATTAACCTTTTTATAAATTTCCACGACGTGCTCCAACCACGTAAGATTGTTGTTAATGCAAACACAGATATTATTAACAGTGGTACAGAATGGGATCTCAGTATTGATGAGCTTTGCATTGATATCTCCCGTAAATCGTTTTAATAACGTGGGATGTCCGATAACAATAGCTTGCGATTTTAGTGGATTTATTTTCAAAAAATTGTCCTTACTCCATTTATTAATTTGTTCGAGGTCGTGGTTCACGTATTGAATACATTCTGGGAAGCAGACAACAGTAGAATCGAGATGTATCTGCAAGTCATCGGCGTATAAATGATGCTCACACTGTTTAATAGGACAGTCATTCATACACAGCGAAAAAAGCAATGGGCCCAGGGTCGATCCCTGTGGAGACCGCTTTAACCAAGCAGAAGAGCAATCATTGGAAACAACTTTTTGTTTGCGATCATGTAGATATGAAGAAAACCAAACCGTGGACAGTTCTGAGAAACCCATTCTTCGCAACTTTGCAAGCATAATATCCGCGTCAACCGAATCGAAGGCTTTACTTAAGTCCAGTAAGATCAAGGCTGTTGATTTACTATTATCCATCGATTTACGAATGTTATCAGTTATCTTAACTAGGCGGTGCTATGCGACTTTCGGAAACCTGCTTGTGAGCAGTCAGGAATCGAATTTTTTTGCAGGTATTCAGTAATTTGATAATGCGCGAGTTTTTCGAGGACTTTTGATAAAACCGGGAGGAAGTGATGGGTCATCAGAATCCAATTTAGAATTTTTTTCAAAATTGGTTTCACTAGCGCGCGTTTCTATGCCTAATGTGAGCGGGAGATGGGAAGATTTCTTGCGAGCAAAACTGAATGTTTTTTTATTTTCTATCCTAATGATATGACGTGAAAAGAAAAACTGTTATTTTGTTCGGTTGATATTAATTTTTTTAAGAGACGAAACGAAAATGAAGTAACCTATCCAAACCTAGAGCCAGTCATTTGTCTACCACAGTTGCGAGTACTACTTCCTAATTTGGGAGATCTTTTCAGAGACTTGGGTTGGTCAAAAGATACTGTTTGGGATCAAGACTCAAAATTAAAAACCTTCTATTGTCCGAAACGTCATTTTTTGGTGTCGAGAGAAAATCCATATCGTTTAATTCCAAATTGTGTTTGGTGCCACTATCTTTCTCATATAGCCCGTTTACAGAAGTGAGATGGCTCGGTAGTTCAGTGGTTAGAATGCCTGCCGGGAAGGTTGGAGACCTGGGTTCGAGTCCCAGACAAATCATTATTTTTCACTTCTGTACTACCTCGACAGAAATCTCGTGACGTCTCTGGGTTTATCAGATAATTTCAGCAAATTAATCTTTCCAGTGGGATTTATTTATGGATTCTCCATAAACAACTCTTAAAGCAGTGCTACTGCATAATGGAAATAATATTCCACTATTTCCAATTGGATGTTCATTGCTTCGAAGGAAGTTATGAAGATTTGACTGTTATTCTTGCCAAAATCAAGTATGAAGATCTTCGATGGACGATTTCCGGAAGATAAAATTACAATATTATCGGGACAACAGTTAGGCTATACAAAGTAACCCTGCTTCTTGTGCTTATGGGATAACCGAGTAAAAGAAATTAATTAGAAAAGAACTGACTTGTCCCTTCGACGAGCCTCAACTCCAGGTGAAAAGATGTCTTTCATAAAAAGCAGGTTTCAGATGAATAAGTTCCGTTGTCAACCCTTCACATCAAACTGGCTCTTTTGTGAAGAAATCCGTGAAATCCCTATCAAAGAATTGGAAACGCTCTAAATATCTGTGCTCCAAATTCCCACAATTGTCTGAGGCCAAGTTTAAAGATGGATTCTTATAGGACCAAACATACGTAAACATTCGTCTGATTCCGTTTTCCTAATTTCATCACTGAAACAAACAGAAACTTCAGATGCCTTTAAATATGTAGTGCGTACATTTATGGGAAATAACTAAAATACTGCACAACACCTGCTAATTGCTTTTTAAGATCAAGGCTATAACACGAGTCTAAAGCTCCATTTTGTACATTCACAAATGGAACGCTTTCGCAACATCTTAGGAGCATACAGTGAGGATGCTGTGGAGATGCAAAACCAGGAAAGATAGGATGTGAAGGCTGACTTCTGTAAAATGCTTTAGTGGAAAACGAAAAATAGTGAAAATCTAGAGAGAGCAGGAGAAGTATGAAAGTGAAGAAGAAAAGGTTAATACAGAATGTACTGTTCGTTTCTCAATCACAAAAATGTCATGATTGACAAATGCTATATTTCTGGGTGTTTCACACACGGTTTTTTTGGACAAATCACTTATAAAACTCCCTTATTTTGCAAGCAAAGTGTAGGTAAATTTCAGACTAATCGCTACCAAAAACTTACAAATCAGCGAAAGAAATTCTCATGCACTTGACAAAAAAATGTTTGCAGATCTGTGTCATTATTATTAAAGATAAAAATTTCACACGCTCCTCAAAGTCCCCTCTTGGCCGTTGTTTTCTTAAAAATTGTCGACATTTATCGATCATTGCTTCATTTTCGTCATTTTCATAACTTTATTGGAAAACTACGTAATTAATTATCCTTTAAGGTTATTTTCTTACATCAGTAACGACGCAGGCGAAAAAGATATCAAAGATAAAGTTCAAGCTAAAAGTTAGAAAAAGTTTTAAGAGAAAGTTAGCAAAACTTAGGGATTTTGGTGGAAGGGATGAGAAGAACAGTCAAATGGGAACGTCGATGTCCGTGCAGAGAGATTTGAACAAATAATATGTAAATGGCCAGTTAAAAAAGAACGAATAGGAAGTATTCCTGCAAAATAAAACTCATCAATATCTCTGATTGTGGAATTTCGAAGTAGCGAGCTTTTTCAGAATAAAACACAGTTTTAAAATAACAAAAAAGGATAACTTTTACTGTAGTAGATACGAATAGTAAAAGTAATTTTTCTCCGATGTTATAAAACTGTTTTATTAAGAAAATCCATGCTCTTCTCCAAATATTGGAGATGTTAGAGCAGGGGTGCTCAACCTTCTTTGGCACCAAAGGGCGCTTCCGAAAGCGAAGCGGGCACCACATAACATTTCCATCCAGGGTGATATTGAGGCCATCCCTTGGCAATATTATCACTTTACCAGTTAACCGTTGGTCGTTTGAATAAAAAATACATTCCATGGTAAGTAAGATCCAACATATTACAACGTATATAATTTCATCACAACCTCACACCTCATATGTGAGAACCTCTCATGTGAGAAAGTCTTTATCTCCGAAGAAGATTTGATAACGGGGAATACATCTGTTATGAAGGTTTTCGCTTCATGTGCACCACTGCGTTCCGAAAAGCAGCAGTCCTTGATTACGAGGAGTTTGATGCATTGATAAGCTGAATCTTCGCTTTCGTAGAATGAACTAAATATGACATAGATACGCTTAGTCTTGTTAATCTGGACATAGGCGATGAGAGGGGTAAAAGTTTTACGAAACCCAAGACCAGGACAACCAAGTTTCTGACCCCTTCTTAGCCAAACCTCCACTCTATCGCCGAATCCCAAGAAATAATGTTGTTGCAAAAAAAATCTTTTATCGAAGCTTGGCGGGCACTGTACGAGGTCGCTTAGGGCGCCTGGGTGCCCGCGGGCACCAGGTTGAGTATCCCTGCCTTAGAGAGTTAGGGCTGTGTGGAAGGTCGTGTGTACGGTTTTTGGGGACGTGGGCTCTTTTTGGGTTGAAGCTCGATAAGGCAGGAGATTCACTTCAGGAATAGAAATTAAAACCCACATAAATAGACAAATGCGCGAGTTTAGTCTATAAAACAGAGACAATAACTATGGCAAAAAGTGGTATGTATGTACTTACTAAAAAGGTTGAAGTGAAGTATAATCCAAAAACTAGTCCAGATTTAAAGAGTGAGACGCCCAAAAATAACAATCGTAGATCGAAGAATATTAAGCAGGTGGAACTCCTAAATCTTACGAGAAGTACTTGTTCTGTAAGCTGAAGCACTTAATGAAAAATACAGATACGAAAGAAGGAGAATTTCAGGAGTATAGAGCTAGAATTGAAATAATTACGAGGCAAGAATTTTGGTCATATTTGCATAAGTGATCTCTTGGAGGTCAACCCTCAGTACCCAGTCTTGTTGATAAAGAGAGGTTCAACGAATCGGCCGAAAAAACGAATCCACTTAATCGGCACAATCAGGAGTTTCTATGAGCCCTTATTCAAATACGAGGCAAATCGAGTGAATGAATAACCAAACTACCGATTGTAAGACAAATTGTCAGGACAAAACGCCGGGACCCGAAGGTATTCCATCACTCGTCATACAAACACTGGCTAATGAGCTTGCTCCTTCTCTTTTCATATTTTATGATAAAAATTTGGACGGGGTCATTGGACCAATTTCGCGGAAAAAAGCGCACAAGACTTGGTTCCTAAGAAATTACGTACTTATAGCCGACTACGGACTTAAATAGACAATATACCAAATTCCTTTTTTGTAAAACGATGGAGCATATTATACCGAACTTAATTATGCGTTTCCTAGCCGATGAGGGGACAATTAGCCAATTCAATTAACATAAAACAAAACCCTTCCCTCAGAAGACTAATAATGTAGGAAAGAACTCATTTTGCAATGGAACAATTGAGCCGTGGAACGGCTTCCCTGCGAGTATTTTCGAGCCATTCCCTCCTCGTGTGTGTACCTTTAAGGGAAAGTTGAAGAACGTTTTGTAGGAAAAACAGATGATATTTGTTAAAGTTACTGTAAGTTGGTGAAACTTTTGGTCAAAAATTGTGAAAAGGGTTATTGTTCCTAATTGCTGAGTGTACTGGTTGGTTGGATGTTTTATAAGGTTTATTTTATTGTATTTTAAGTTTTATGAATTACTTCATAAGGGATGTTTTCACAGGGGGGTTTCCCTCCCTTCTAGGGCAAATGCAGATGAGTGTTCAAAATAGAAGTGACCATTCCCTTCGTAATTTTTGTTTGATTTCTGACTAAGTGTATAGCGTATGTTGTATTTCTATATTGTACGATATTGTAATCCACTGCCACCAGGTCCCACTTGTATGTCTAATAATAATAATTCCAGCTCGGTTTCCTGGTAGTAGGTGATGTGAAATTCACCCCTTTCCTCATTGGCTTAGTTAATATAGGGCATTAAAACAGACGCAGTATTTCTAGATTTCAGGAAAGCATTCAACAGAGTGTCTCGTGATCAATCAAAAGGTGCGAGATTAGTGCTCTCGAATGGATAAAATCTTTCCTCGAAAACAGGTCTCAGAAAGTCGCTATGGACGGAATTTCATCCGATAAAATTAACATAAAATCCGCTGTTCCACTGGTAACTGTGGTAGGGTCGATTTTATTGTTAATTTTCCTGAACAATCTAGTGGATAACGTTAAGAGCGAGGTTAGGCAATCCGCCTACGATATTCTCATCGTCGTATGATGGCTCGATTTGAGTATAAATAAATATGTATGTAAAAAACTAACGTTACCCTTGCATCATTTCATAATTCGCCACTTGGCTGCGATGTAATTTTCGACGCCGACGCTCCAACGCCACAAATAGTCAAAGGAATCAATTGTAGATGCTTGTAGAACATTGGGATTTTTCTCTATTTGTTAAATAAGAAGTCTTATCGAAATCATAAAAATACATGATCTAGAAGAAAAGGATTAACTCCTGATGATTCGTTGAACGTTATTTTTTTAAACGGAAGACTATTCTTTAGCTGGTAGAAGGTAGTTCTTGGTTCTTGTTCCGCGAAACCAAAAGAGGTTTGTAGAATACTGAATTACCTTTAATTAATTCAAATTATGATCGTTTAATGGATATAAGTATATAGTATAGTATAAGTATAAGTATCACTAACTGATAGCAACCACGGTGATTTTACATACTCTCATATTTCGTGTTTTCAATATAATTTCCTTTGCCCATCAATGCATTTATGGTGGTTAACAGTCACTTGAAATCTCCCTTTAATTATAAAATGGACTTAAGTCATTGATAAAATGATAGAACATATTACACTTGGTGGCATCGACAGACTAAGGGCGTCGTCGCTTTGCATACTTACATTAACGCACATCTTACAGGACAAGAGAATGGAGACCCCGCTCGCCCCAATGTTGTGGCCACCAGCACACCGAAAAATACGAGCGTGATCTCAAACGAAGAATTTCAGAAAAAAGTCAATAAAAAAGTACAAAACATAGAGTTGAAAGGGAAAGATTGGGGTGATGTACTGGGCTGCCCTATGATCGACTTCGAAGATCCTGTAGAGACGAAGGATATGCTACGGTCATCCGAAGAAGATGTAGCAGCGCCTTCGTACGAAGAGGTAACCGCGAGAGTGAACGGGCATTTGCTATTCTTCCAAGTACTGAAGACGGGAAAAAGGGAAAAGAGAGAGGCGGATGCAGGACAGAGTGAAGAGATACCCCAGGAAAGAAATGCTGAAAACGGCGAATGGTCTAAAGCGAAGAAGAAATGCAAGAAGACAGGCAAAAGCGATCCATCAGAGGAAGGGGATAGCCGAGGAATTAACTCGAGGAGAAAAGTCTTAATTCCGAAAGATAGCGCGAAGAAATTATTTAAGGGCGAGGAAGGTTCGAGAACACCGACAACACAATGCATGCTGGAGAAAATGAAAGAAGGTGAAGAGATTTGCGTGAGAAATGTAGGCGACGAACGTACGGATTTTTCTTCTCAAAAGGAAGTATTTAGCTTGAAAATCGGGAAGCAGGTCGACTCTAGAGGGATGCAGCGACCGAAAGTAATACTGAAGGTTGGTATCTCTTGACTTACTTATATCATTAATTTATAATTTTCTGGGTGCGGATCATGTCAATTCATTTCAGAATTTTTGGAATAAAAGCCACAATAGCCGCATGAGATTGCAGACATCTAGAGATTTTTATTGTCGTAAAAGTTCTTTCTTTAAAATTTCTACTGTCGTAAGGAAGTTGTAAGCAAAACATGGGGAATTTAGGTGGCAATAAATACGGGAACGTCGATGGGATGTCCATGTAGAGAGGTAAATCATTTGAATACAAGTAGAAGAAAATGGCTATTTAAAACGAAGGAATAAGAAGCATATACTCCTAAACAGTTCGAAAAATTCGATGATACGTGCCGCGAGGAAATATATAAAGTTGAACATCCATACATGCCAGCCTCACGTTTCGTCACTCTTCTTCCTCGCGATTTTTATCTCTACTGCGTACTCTACATACATACTCTCGTATATGTACAAATGTATATTTTTAAAAGATATATTCGTAATTAAGGAATTTCCCTTTCATTTAAGATCCTATCTCCCAAAACGAAGGCGGACATAGAAGAAGAAGATGCGTTCGCCGAACTCGAGGAGAAGAGATTAGAAAGATTAGAAGCTAAAACGAAACTTAAGAAATTCGTGACGAAAGAGACCCAATGTTGTGATGCGGACATAACAGGTGTGCCGAATGAAGCTCCAAAACAAGCCAAGAAAAAGGCATCCGTTAAACAGAAAAAAGGGAAAAAAAGATGAAGAGCGCAGGATAATATTTTAAACATATAATTGCTGAGACTTGATATCCTATCCAATGTAGGAAAATGTGCAAGTGCAATAATGTAACAAAGTCATACGAGAATCAACAAAATAAAGAGTCTTTGAAACTGCAGTAGTAACGAGATCTTCTTTCGAAATATAGATACATTTTATGAAAATTATATCTGAACGGCCAATACAGACGCGTTTTGCTAACTGATTTCACAAAAATAACAATATTAAGAAAACTTACTGTAAAGTGAAATACGCTATCAATTAAGTTAATACATTAAAAATGAATATCTCTGTATAGAATAGTTAGTGGCCTAGCGTTCATCTCAAGGATGAGGAGTGAAAATGATCGAGATGGCTGAGACTCGAACGGGTAAAACCTAAAACTCAATAGAGTGGTCGCAGACTTCCCACTCGTTGCTAACTGGAATCACAATGTTCAATGTCGACGAATTTTTCAAAAAATACCTTTTTACAAATTAATGGGCCATGATCGAATCTTACCCGAAGAAATTTTAGGTAAAATTTTGGATGAGGACGGCGAGGGAGAAACTCTGTTTGATCCAAAATTTTACCTAATTTTATTCACTATAACACTACTACCGAAGATAAAAATTTTGCGTGCGTGTCAAGCAAGTCAAGTTAGCAGCTCGCTCGCTTGGTATTTGTAGTGTATTTAGGCGTGTAGACAGACATTAGCTTGCTTTATAGTAAACAGCTATACAGCTCTAGAAAAGTTGGTTTTTAGACATTAGTAACGGATTATTATAATACTGTGGGATGTTGGAGAACTTCTTCTTCTTCAGTGGAACTGTCCAAAGACAGGTATCAACTGGATCTCCAACCCTCTCCATCCTCTTCCTTCATCCTTGCATAGCTCCTTCCTCCCTTCATGTCGGACAGCGTCCTTCCTCTTGTACCGTTAATCTTCCCTTCAATGATATTTCTCTGCAAACACTCCCTTCTTAATATATGCCCATGCCTTTTCCCTTTTCGCGATGTTTTTCATTAAACACCTTTCTTCTCCAATCCTTCTAAACACCTCCTCATTTCTCATTCTGTCACTCCACTTAAATGTTTTCCATTGTTCTCCATAACCATACTTCAACGCTTGCTTGTATATCTCTTCTTTCTTTTTTACTGCCCAAGTCTCGGCCCCATATAAAACGACACTCTTTACAAAGCATTTTGCAAATCTTTTCCTAAGTTCTAGCGGTATTTTCCTTGTAGTGAGCAGACCTTTAACCCTCCCGAATGCCGCCTTTCCATTGTAAATCCTGGTTCTTATTTCTTCAACTTCCATTGGAGTTGATTATACTTCCCCCAAAAGGATGTCACTTGTTCCCACTTCCTTCCTTCTATTAGAATACTAACTTACTTCGAGATTTTTGGTACAGTACAAATGGCGACGAGGATACAAATCGCACTTTTCAACGGGAAATACTAACTTTTCACGCAAGGCAAATAGCAGGGAGGAACAGAAAAAGGATCAGGATACCAGATTACACCAACGACGCGAAAGACGTAATATTTTCGCCAGTTTGTGTGACCATACTTTTGTGAGGCCGACGAGGCTTTAGTAGAGCCTTTACATTGGATTCTAATTCGATCACACAATGATCTTCTGGCGGAAAAAAAGGGTCCTCGTTCAACGTTACTGCGCTTACCAGTCGAATCGGCGTGAAGTCAACCAACCAACTTTTTCTTCAAATTGGAGGTTTGAAATCTTCAGTAGCCGTCTTTGTCGGCGTTCTTCGTCTCTTTCTCCGAATGCCGAAATTCATTAACATGTTTCACATTCTCTCTCATTTCAGTATTCCCCCAAGTCTAATACAAAATCGGACAAACCAAACTGTTTTGATTTGTCTCTGAGTCTGATCACATTTTTTCGCAGTGTCTTCGATTATTAAGATTAATTTAGGACGAACGTCAGTTAAACCAATAAACTGATGAAACTTACAATATAATTTGTGAATGACATGAGTATTTTCACAAGGATAATGCGGAACTATGAAGATGTTCATGAAAACTCACTTGTACTGCAAGGTATAAAGAACGCTCCATGCATTTACATACTTGAATTAGATATTTTACGGAGGAATCGTCGCTGATATAATATTTATCTGTAAATATACGAAGGTAATGCCGTACTTTATGCTATTAAGTTATAAATGTTCGTTATATTGATGCAAAAAGTCATGCCTTAGCATCTTATTAAACAGAATTTCGAGGGTTAACGAGAAATAGTTTAAAAAATTCCGATTTTCTATACTATAGTTGTTCTCATGGATATGCAATCGGGGTCGATTTTGTAACTCAGAGTTATCACACGAAAGTGACAGCTATGAGTTGTCGCTACTAAGCTTCGATCTCGACCGAGAACATTCCTCATGTGACAACTACGATTTTGGGGCAAGTGACACTGTCGATCGACCCGAGAGCGAAGTTACAAAATTTTACTTATCGCCCGAGTTCGCGCACGCGCAGTTCCAATTTCGATAGTAAACAAGGCGGCGACTTATGAGATTTTATATCACTTTGGTACAATATCACCAACTTGTTCTATAATGGTATCGTAAGTTTTAATAGTATAAGTCTCTTCATATGCTGTAATTGAGAAATAAAACTATTTCCATGTATTTTTTATGTACTATACATACTTTTTTCTACTTTTGTAAGTAGTTAAGTAGTAGTATTAAGTTCTGTCGCCAAAATATTCTTCTTGACTAACTTTGAGTATTTGATAGTACAAATTTAAATCAAATTTATTGTTGGGATTATATTTAATAAAAATTCAAAATTCCACAAAACAAAACCGTTTTAGTTTCTGTTGTGTGGAATTTTGAATTTTTATTTAATATGATCCCGATTACGGAGTTCCACCAAGGTAATGCTTCTTCGATCGAATTTATTCAAATTTATTGTGTTAGTATCCCTAATCATTTCCTAAATTTTCGAAACAGATTCATTTAATATAATTGCATTGTCAATCCACTTTCACAAAAACAATATTATGCATGAAATATAGTTTTCGTGTAAATCGACCATTAATTTTCATAAACGACCAGTTTAAGGTTGTTAGGTATCATAAGATTCACGATATTTAAGAGTTTAAGATTCATTGGAACTGTAGTTCCAATGAATCTTAAGCCAAACTCTATACTGGCAGCACATCCTCACTAGAGGATGATCTTCCACAAACACAACTGATATTCACAATTGAATGTAATTCAAAGTTGATTTATGAATATATCTAAAGTTCTCACAATTTTACTGTTCTAAAAACTAAAAATTTATATTCATATTAAAAAGCGATCTTCAAAAATAACTTGTTTTCAACCCCTTCTTTTTGTTTGTTTTTATCTTACACCATACATTTATAATCTAAATTCTATGCTATGTAGCATGTATGATTCCTTACTGATCTCCTCTATGAAAGACCAGCTTTAGATAAATAAGAAAAAATATTTCTCCGTTTGTATCAGATCCTGGCACCGAGGAGGACAAATAGGTTTAATTACTTATTACTTGAACGCAATTAATCGCAAACGATATTTTCCCAGTTATTTCGGATAAAATGCACCACAATGTTTCTTATAGACCATTCCTCCAAACATAAGAAAGAGTACCTCTACATGTGGGAGTTTTCTATAATTTTTAAACACGATTATAATAATTTTCTTACTCATAAAATTAATGAAAACTCATTTGCAAGCAACAGTTACCGATTAACGTTTCAATTGAACAAGTCAATGCTGTTCGTGTGGAGGCTAGAGCTGATTCCTTCATTTCCACGGAAACAAGTCGATCTTTTACTCGTCATTTGAAACATTTGCTTGCAAGTAATAGCAAATGATTATGCATATTAAGAGAAGGTTTTGCTTTTACTTCTACCTTTTGCTCAGATCAGGGCCGGATTAAGGTTTGTGTGGGCCCGGGGCCAGAGAATGGTGGTGGCCCTTTTTTCAATTGAAAGATAGAGGATGAAATTTCAAACAATAGCTGAAAGTGTGTTTGTAAAAAGGTTATCAATTATAAGAATGAAAAGAATTTTCAATGTTCAAATTATGTTTATTTAACAGTTTTCATAAAATGGTCTGTTTTTTTCAAGTAAAAAAAAAATTTCAACGTCTTTTCAACCCACATGAACTTTTCTCGATTTTTTCCTAGCAAACACATCAATGAGATTTTCAAAAGATAAACTTTTTAATATGTCGCTTTCGATACTCAGAATCATCAAACTAGTCAGACGTTCCTGTCCTATGCTCGTCCGTAATCTGTTTTTTATGATTTTTATTTTTGAAAACGGTGTTTCTCCCAGTTTCTCCACTGCAATTTGTCACCATCATGGACAAGTAAATGAGAAGTACTATCTCCGCATTAACAAAGGTTGAGCGTAAATCATTCTCTATGATTATGCGGTAGAGAAATGTCTCAATTGATTCTTCTTCAAGCTGTTTATACAACTCTGACAACTTGGCAAGTTGAAGCAATTCTAGAGATAGAGTTGATTCTAAATCCTCTGGATAGAGTTCGATGAGATTTTTCGCTGCGGCATCCAACTCTTCAGGTGTTATTGTCGGAAGCTTACTCAAAAAACCAAATTTTTCGCAAACGACTTCATATGCTGCGATGCGTTGCGACAGTGACGTAAGTGTGGAATCTACAACTGTGAGAAAGGCTTCAGTGCGAATTTTATCTCTTGGTGACAGCTGCGCAGGAAGTGTTTTTCCATAGTCAAGTGGCTGCAGTCGAACATTCGGTTTCTTGATTCTTGAATTTGTATGATATTGCTCATTTTTTTTAATTTAAACTTATGTCGATCTTCTTTTCGATCAGCCATATTAAGCTGCTAATACTTCTGTAATTCGGAAACGTTTCATTTGTACATTTAAAAAAATCTTGTTTAATTATCTATAAACTGTGTCGTAGAATGAATCAGTTTGAGCCATTTGTGCCGTCCAACTAAAAATTAATCGATAATTAATCGATATTATATAGAAAAAATCCTGATTCCGCTGGGGACGAAACCAAGGACCTCTCACTTTCCGGGCGAGTGCTCTAACACTGAGCTATGTAACCATTGAATTTATCTCTTGGAAATATCGATGTCACTTTTGTTTTTCGTATTTTTCCCTCGTCCAAATCTTATCATTCGAGGAAACAGCTTTGAATTTCGTCAATCTAAATCTTATTTTTATCATCAAGCTCGGCTCTTTGTTTTGGAACAGTCCCACTTGATGTCCCCCCGCACTATTTTTCAACCTAAGTGCGAATATTTATAAAGCACTATGTCATTAAAATTTACTGGAAAGTCATATACATATATAATAAAAAATATGCGCATTATGTAAACATGTATCCCAGACAAAGGATAAACGAAAATCATTCCCCAATCATTTCTATCTACGCTCATAAATTACAAAAACATGGCAAAATAAATATCATGGCTATCTGTATTCGAACAAAATCCTTTTAACCTGAAAATCATGGCACAAAATTATTTCCACTTTTTCCCTTACAAAATAAACACAACTTAAAACAAATCGTCATAAAATAAATTATTCCGCAATACTAATCTACTGCTACACAAAAAACAATCCGTATTTCCTCGTACCTACACAAAATTGTACAATGAAAAATACTATAAATCTCAACACTGGACTTCATCACAAAAATTGTCAAGATTTTCTTGACAAATGTGCAAAAAAATGCCAACAAACAAACTACCTCACCAATAACTCTTATCCATGATAACTGTCACGAGAATGTGAACAACATTGTTATATTTATAAACTCGATGAGGTACAAAACAAGACGATACATACAATACACGGAACATAAATTTTCGTAGCAGCCATGACAGGGCGCAGGGCCAGTATTAAAATATAGATTGTCGCCAGTCGACTCGCTGGAAATCGCCAAAATCGCCACTTACAACTCAAGTTATCGCCAACAGATAATCGTGTGAAATTTCGATTTTTAGAGGGAATATTCAAATAGAAACATGGTGTTGGACCGGTTTGGCGCACAGGAAAAGTATTAGAATTGACTAGGACAGACGTATGTGGTCGGATAAAAATTCTAAAAAGTTTTTTTTTATAGGAAATCGCCAGAATTGCTGCAAAAATATAAAAAATTCCCAAAAAGTCACCAGTCGCCAGGCTCGTAATTTTGGTCGCCAAAAGGTTGACGAAAAATCGCCAGAATGGCGCCAAATCGCACATACACAACCCTTGCAGGGCGTGAAAATTGTGCGAGAAATTCTCCCACTCCTCATGTCCCAATCCCCACTCACTACACCATCTCTGGCACCGACTTGTTCTCACCACTGCCCACTCACAGCACACTTCTCTTGCTTTCCCTTTTCTTATACTTTTTCAAAAACATATCGATACTTATACTTAAATTTACACCGATTCTAGTATCAAGTCAGCAGCAAATATAAAGTGTACATGGCTTTTGAATGCTCAAAATTTTGGTACATTAGTTCATTATATTTACCACTTATTGTAACTGGAAAACATGATTATTAAACAATTCATCGAGAAGTTTTTGTCTGTTTTTTTTTATTCAGATTTACTATGATGTGCTTAGTCATTGAAAGCTAGTTTTTTGATCCAAGGTACAAAAAAAATTGTTTTCGACAGAAACTTTTATCACTACTGGTGGGGGCCCCCAAGTGGTGGAGGCCCGGGGCCACTGGCCCCACTCTTAATCCGGCCATGGCTCAGTTCATTTGCTTTTACTTCTACCTTTTACTTTTGAGCAAATGCTTCTTCTTATGTATATGGCACAATGAATCATTCAACTCAATAAAAATAAGTTGTTTTAGATATAAAGATTGTTGTATAGATCTTTAAAACATTTTATGCTACGATGACATCTTAAAAAATCTGATGTGGCCAGCACATGACTTTCTCCATATATAAGATGTAAGTACTTATCTACGACAGTAATTTCGAACTCTAAACATTATAAATAATGTTGTTCGGGACATGCTAGATGAAAAACGATGAAACTGGCCTTTCGCCCATAGAGCCCAGAGCGCCCACAAAGTACATAATCAGCAACTTCCGGTTTATCAGTATTTCAGGAATAACTCCTAAACAATCAGTGATACTATAATATGTTTCATACAAAAGTTATAGTAAATATTATTTTCTAAAACATTTATAAATAATAGTATATACCTAAATATCATATTTATGGAGATATTTTGAAAACCGGAAATGAGCTTTGAATAATGAAGCTAAACTTCCGGTTAACCGATTTACTCCAAAAACTAATCAACTCTAAAAACTGTAATAGAAATACTACATATGAAATTTGGTGTTGATCCGACAAATAGTTTTCATGTTAGAGCGCCCACAAAGTACAAAATCATCTTCTTCCGGTTTATCAGTGTTTCACGAATAACTCCTAATCAACCGGTGATACAAAAATATGTTAAATACAAAAGTTATAGTAAATTACATTATCTAAAACTTTTATAAGTAATACAATATACGTATATATCATATTTATGGAGATATTTTGAAAACCGGAAATGAGCTTTAATGAATAAAGCTCGACTTCCGGTTGACCTATTTACTCCAAAAACTAATCAACTCTGACAGCACACACTACAGTACTATGTATGAAGTTTGGTATTGATACGACTTATAGTTTTTACGTTAGAGCGCCCACAATAACACACACACACACACACACACCCACAAGCACACACACATACACACAGACATCATTCCGAAAATGGTCAAAACGTGTTCTAGGGACCCCAAAACGTGTATTTCCGTTGAAATCTCGAAGTCGAATTTTTTCATGAAAACAATACTTTCTCTATACTTCGTATATGGAGAAAGTAATAAGCTTCGAGTATCTTTTCTGCATGTCCTGTGAAATTGAAATATCGTAGAACATTGCATAAGTTGATTATATTATTTCGATTACGTCGAAATTGCTCGTTCTTCGTCACATCATTATAGTTGATAAGAATAGCCTCTACAACCATTAATTTTCCTATGTAATAGCCATAGCAAAATGGAATATTTTGAAATTCTTTCAAATTAATCAGAATTCTATAGAGGCTGCTTCAGGTGAGGTATTAATACATCTTTAATATGTATCACAGCCTTCTGAGGCAACCTAAACATTCTACGGAATTCTTCCGGTGCTACGTGGAAAGGGTTGACAACATCCCACAAATGTCTACTGGTTATATTCTCAACCCTTTTCAACGCTTACATGCCAGTTCTCGCCCACTAAATGAAAATCGACAAATACAGCGGCAGTTATCACCTAATTTCTCACTCGACAGTCACTGCGTTTACCAAGCGATCTCAGATCGGTGCTGCCAAGTCAGTTCGAGTTGGTAAATAGAAACGCGCTGAGCAGCGCGGGCTAGAATGGCTAAAAGTGAGCTGAACTCAACCCGGCAAAAAAAGTGGCCCGATGTTCAGCACGACATCGGTCGCCTCGGTGTTCTTGCGGACTCCGCTTCTCTTTTGTCAGCGGACGAAAACAAATATAATCGCAATAACTCCTGGCCATGCCTGGGATCACAGGGCGAGTCTAACGTCGGGAAAGAGAAGAAAAAAAAAAAACGCAACCCGCAGAGCACTGGTGAGAACTTTTCGCCAGCTCCCCTTTAACTACATGTATTTTTGGGGTTTTATTTTCCTCTCATACGGGACTCAGGAGCTTGTCTATCCTATGACATGGACGCGGATAGTTTAAATGAACCTTTTACTTAACGATCATGTTCGATTTTTTCCTCAAAGTCCTCTTGATTCTTTTCATCATGGAAAATAAAACATGCCTGCAATGTAGACTTCTCGGATGCCGGTGTCGTCTGCTAGAGCGATATATAAAACGAATCATCTGCCAACCTTCCGAAAACTGTATTAAAACCTCGTTGATTATTATAATGTTAATTTTATGTACATTATAATGTACTAATCCGACTTAGTTTTTAGATCAATACCAAGTATGGCATAAAAATTCCTTAATAATCGTTTACCGCAATGAGATAAAGCAACTCTAACATACATTATAATAGCTCATCAGGGTAATTAGAGATTTTACGCTTCTGCAAATGTTTGTTCTAATTCATAATTGGGGCTCATTGCAGTAAAAGTTGTCAGAATGACGAATCTGTTCTCACAGCCAAATGCACTGCAATTGGTCATATAGACGGCAGAAACAAGCCCAAGCTTATTTACCTATCAAACCTCTAGAAACGCGAAAATAACGAAATTACTTCGTGATACACATTGCTCAAACTACATTTTGTGTTTCAAAACTTTCGAATCACTCAATCAAACCTTGATAACTCTGTATAAAAGCCGCAAAATCACGAAAAAACAATGTATTAGTATAGGGAGGTACGAAAAGTTCTCACCAGCATGGCGAAATGCGCAATTTGCCGCTTTACCCCTGGCTCCTGGCGCTATCATCAAAAGAAGGGAAATTGAATAAAGATTCTTATTTTGGTCGGTGAATATCGCTTGCGATTCGAAATTGCGAGAATATTGTTAAATTATACAAAAATGTTGTCTAAATTACCATGTGTAAACAAACTCATTCCCTTGCCAAAATTGATTTTTTTGTTTTTAAGTGCTTCCACTCCATATTCATTTACTATCCTTTTGTTATTGGTGTTGAATCTTTGTTTCTATTTTGATTGCTTTTGTGGTTCGTGTTTATGTTACATATTTTAAGATTGAGATACCAGTCAGCTCCAAAATACATTTACTTTCCGTATAGAATATTCATCTTTGTTTATTTGAGTGAGATGTAATGTATTTCTGTCATTTACGTTTAATGCTTGATTCATTTGTCCTCTTGTACCTGTATGAAGACGTAACTTTAAACGTGGTCCTGCTTATCCTAATGTGATCTTAGAATATATATTTATATCGTCTTAGTTGAAGATAATTTTCATTCAGAGTATATTGAATATGTATTGAGTTGATGCGGCTTTGTAGACTTCATTGTAACTTATATTTCTTAGTATATTGAATTAGAATGTCTGGTATTTCCTATCTATCAACAATTATGAAGTATTTCTTAAGATCAAGGTTGTTACACTGCTATTTATGAAATTTAACATCCCCGTTGAGAATCAACGGACACTTCTGCTTATTAAATAAATAACACCACGAAGAAGCACAATGGCGGCCGTCAAATCTCGATGCGCCAAATTCTTGATGATTTGCAGTCGATACGTGAATATCGCAAATATCGATATGTTAAGCTCGTGTTGATAAACTCGTCGATCCTATGAGATCGGTCCTACATTGCCGGTACGAGCTGCCCCCAGATCAAGCAGAGATCGCTTGGTAAACGCAGTGAGTAAGAGGGAAGTTTACAAAATCCCAAAACTATATTTCGGTCGACAAATTCCCACGGATGGACGAATTCTCGACCGATACATTACAGAATCGACCCCAGGCACCATGGGCAAGACACCGTCATGCTCCAGGGTCGGCTACGCACAGAGGGAGTCCCACGAGCCGACCTCGTCCATTCCCCCTCTCTGGTTCATAGAATTTCCCATTACACACTTCTTTTTGGTATTGGGAGGGCTAACCAAGGCATTTGTTTACCAATAGTGGGTCGATTCGCTTCGTGGCGACAGTGGAATTCTAAACGTTCTGTGCACTGTTCGGGGAGGAGTTGACAAGATTGGAGGCGATCTATAGTCCAGATTCGGCAACGCTAAGAAGACTCGCAACATTATCTCCTGCCTAATATAGAAAACACCATTCATCAACCAGAATTATATGAGAGATCTGATTAACAGCAGAAGCTTTAAAAAATTCATTGGTACAGAACTTATACACAAATGAAATGATATTTTAGTTTCAGTAAACAATGAATACGATCTCCAAGAAGTATTAACAAAATGCTACAAGGAAGTAATTGCTAACGTCAAACCTAAATAAATAGCCAGCCTCAAGTCCAAATTCTTCTGTAGATATTGACACCTTTGTCAATTGACCACATGATGGAAACCTCTCTAAGGTCTTCTTCAGAACCTAAATAATCAGCCCTCAAAGATATAATTCATCAAGGAAATGGAATTAACAGTATTCCCTTTCTGGATATTCATCTTACACAGAAACCAAAGAGGTCTTTAGGAAATAGCATGTACCAAAAGCAAACCAACACTTATTGGTAATTACATGCCAACCCAACAGTGCCATCTAGCACAGCTTAGAGGCATCAATGTTGGCCCGTTGTGCTCAACAACAAAAGAATACTTAAAAAACTACTTTGTTGCAGAATGAGAACCACATAAAGGACATCATTCCAGCCCTTACAAGAGCAAGAAACAGCAGAGAAGAAACTCACAGCCACCACATATATACGCCCACCGTTTTGGGTTAACTCAGATAAACATAATATCAGAACAGTCCACAAACCTTTCAAAGAGAATTTCATTCTGTTAAATGTCAAAGGCTGTCAAGGATTAAAGATTCCAGGCGTTATAATGTCCCCTGCAAATGTGGATTCACATATATTGGAGAAACCAGGAGTGCTAATGAAATGCACATAAAAAACGGCAAATAGGCATCTGATTAGAGCAACCCGTGTCATCATGGACCCACTCAACAAAATCATGACATTGTCCTTGTATCTTGGGAAATATCATAGAATGATAGATAGATTGATCAGTCTCCACAAAAATAATATGAATTGAGATGAGAGTATTTCCAAAGCAATAACTAAAAATTTGCAAAATGCAACAGATCAGGGCAATCAATCAGAACCAAGAATGGTTCAACAAGTCAAAGAAGAGAATCAGACAGAGCATTTGCTCAACAAAAAGGGGTCAGAGATTGCGATCCAGCATTGTAATCCAGTAGGAAAACTGAGAAGAGTTCCTGCACAAAAATCACTATTTAAATCATCACTAAACGATTCAACCAAAACTCACATTAAAAACAATCACAATTTATTTGTAACTTTAATTTCATCTAGTTTTTATAATTATTAATTGAAGTGGAAAATCTTTTTGAGTTATAGCTGATATAGCCAACTTATTTATTTGGTCTTCTTCGACATAAATGAACATTCATTAATAAATAAAATAACAAACATAAAACATACATCAATGATGAAAATGAATTGCGAATTTAGTCATCTGACTTAAGTATAAAATATATAATAAAACTTTTTGTACACGTTACAACTCTTAATAATAATAATTTGTAATTTTTCAGAAAAATTCTTTTTAAACTTCATATAAATAACTATTAAGAACGTAATCATGGTACTTATAATGTTTCAAATCACATTGAAAGAAAGCAACGTCCCTGAGTAAAAATTGAATTTAATTCTTAATGAATGTTATTCTCTCTTTAAGAACACTATAGCTTTAATGAAAGACAAGTTTTGCACTGAGTGATGAATGAAAATGATAATTTCTTAAATTACACGTTCAATACCACAAATAACCTAACTAAGAAAAATCCAATACTGAAAGCAGTCAGGAAGACATTAGCAATTATAAGCCATTGTTAAGTAAGATGACTGCTATTCATCAAAAAGTTTGATCTGTAAGTAAATGATGAAATTAAGAACTATGTTATGACTATCTAAATTAAGATCCAAAGATGACTGATGTTACCTAACAAATTACTAATTACACGGTACTTCAGTTCAATATAATTATTATACAAAACTATCTACAAAGATTTAAGAAATTTTTGATAAAAAGTTGACAGGATGATTTCAACCTCATAACAGAGCAGCACCACATTAAATTACATAGAAAATTCACACATATGTATACACAACCATAATTAAGGGAACAATAGATTAATATAATCTTATAATACCATAAATAATATAAATATTTTTGGCAGAGTAATTAAATTATTACAAATCCATAATGACCAGAATGTTACAATATTCTAAGAATATAAAAAGTTTGCGTTGCTAAAAGAATTCTGACTACAACTTAAGTAAAATTATCTACAATTCAGTAAGAAACACTTACTTGCAAGTTATTTATCTAAAAAGTGCAGAAAATACAACCATAACCTTTATTGCGTACATTAAAAATTATTTGACTTCATATAATAACTATCATAGCAAAACCTCACCTTATTAGATTAACAACCATTCTCAGGCCCAAATATTTCTCAATTTAATCTCTTTAACTACAGCAGTAGGAATTTATAAATTGTGCGCCATTTTAAATGGTACAGCTTCATTTTTCTATAATTTACAATAGCAACTTGTTTTAAGGCAAATACAGCTCAAGTCTGACCAGAGCCATATGTACCAGGCGGGGGTCTGTAAGCTTTAGGTAGCATTGCTATCTGCTGGCTACTGAATGCATATCGTCGACTGCCAGTGTTTTTGTATAGATTCTCCCTCCTACAACCCTCACTGCAAAAGAAAAGGAAAAATCAGACACATGGACCTTATACTTTTCCTAAATAACTAACCACATTGACACAAATTACAACCGTCTTCTAAGCACAGAAGAAGTCAAAGAAATAGTTGTTGGATGAGATTCTGGAAGAGGACTGAAAATATGACTTAATGCAGCCTTTGATTGAGAAAATTGTCTTGAGATGAAAAATCACTCCAAGAGAGCTAATTTTATGAGCGTTATTAAAATGAAAATCAAGGATTAGAGAAGCCCGAAATATTTTATCAATCTTTGCAAAGAGTTCTTTCTCCTGATGAGGTCACAAGTGAGTGAAGCACCCATAACATTAAAGGAAAACTTCCATTACATTATTCACAACATAAATAAAGAAGGAACATCCTGCCTTATTAAAAAATGTAAAAAGTATAAAATGAGATTGTCTGCTAGGTGAAAGAATTTCATAATTTCAATCATTTCAGGTTCACTCTAAAATGCCTAATATCTAAGATATGAATATATTAACATAGAATAAAGTACAATAGAACCTCAATTTTATGAAGTTGAAGGGACCCAAAAATTTGCGCTTTGTAAAATTCGGGCTTTGTAAATTTGAGGTTTTCCTTCAAGCAATCGAAATCTCTACAATACCAATCTAGTTTCAGTAGCACAGTGCATAAAGTTAAATGGGATTGAAAGGAAGGTAATATTTCAAAAAAATGAATTATACATCCAGTTTAATACAACAGAAAGAAAATTCTAAACTTTTTGAATTTTAAAGTAGTCATCAATTTTTGTTTGTTTTTTTTTTTGAAGTTTCTATGAAGGATGAAACTTCAGCACAGCCAGAAAATAACTGACTCTGCAAGAATATTTCGAGCTGAAACTGATGGAAATACAATACAAAGGGTAACCGTTTTCCCAAAACGTACGCAGCTGGTCGTCATAAACTAAGACCCTTCAAAAAGTTTTACTTAGGTTTTAGGGCACTCTCTGGCTCATGCTCTCTCTCCCACGAGAAGGTCGTGCGGACGACGATACATGTGAGCTTACTCAACTTGCAATTGAATGCCAAAAGAGGAGAAAAGAGTGAGAAATATAGCTTCCAGGATATATTTAAAAAAATTAAAAATTCAGAAATTATGACTCTATCAAGAGGTTTGAGGGAAAAAGTCACTTTTTCTTTAAGGATTAAATGAAAATGCTTTTAAAGTATCTTATTAATTCTTCATCTCAAGATAAAATGTAACCTTGCTTTAACATGATATTTCTGAAACACAACCATTCAGAAGCATTTTTCTCCGCATATCCTCTCAAATCCAAGATCGTCTCAGAAAGTGGCGCTCTGCCGCGCAGATTGCTCTTGCATCGCCATCGAAAAGTCGCATTATTTGTCGGTGTTGAGAACTGTCACAGGATTTTATTTCAGATTCCTCTTAACAAAGCTTCAAAGAACATTGCGGTATAAGTTAGACCGTGTACATCGTGGTACATTACTACTATTTTCCTCACTTAAGGTGAAATTTTGCCTTAAAATAAGGGTTTTCCATTTATTATATAAATATTACAAATATTAAACTGTGATAATTCAAACCCAATATTATGAGGCATTAGGTTTATAACACTGCATCATTTTTTACCCGATGAGTTTGCTCATTTTGGTACAGGATTGGCTTGAAGTTGAAGAATTTTGCGAAAAATGGAATACTGGCATTTTTTATGAAATTTGGTCAACTTTGACCCCCTGTAGAATTGTAATGCGTGAGAACCAACAATAATGATTTCGCCGTTATACACAGAATTTATTCAAGCATGACTATGCGAAGTTTCAAAGTCCGCACTCAAAAAAACCACTTTCTTATTATTGGCCAGCTCTCTTCGATTCCAACCCACTGTGAGATGAGACGTACTTTGTTTTTAACAATGCTGTTGCGTGGATCAAACTTTTTTCACTAGAATTGACGATTGTTGCTGATGTAGATAAAGAAATGCCATACTTCCAAGCAATTTCTGTTTTTCCGCGATCACATACTTCCTTGATAATTGACCTTTTGGCGACTAAACTCATGAACTTCTTGGTCAGCGATGTTTCATCCATTATTTCACTGATAGGCACACAGGATATCAGAACACAGGCCACCTTGCTCAGAGAGTGATTCTGACTGAATGGGCACAAATTTTCCTCGCTTGGAGACCAACATTTTTCAGGGTGTCCACGCTCACTAGGGGGAAAACATCGCTGGAGGTGACGCAAATATGTGCAGAGGCGGCGTGCATTATTTAAAATATTGTTAAGGTGTTTTGATACCTTTTACAAAATTTGTTGACTTTTTAATACTCACTCTTACATTTGCACAATGCCAAATGTTTAAATATTGAATGAGGCATCGACAACAAAACAAGGAATTAAATACAATAGAATGACAATACCAGCGATAGCATTGCGATCCGTAATAATTCGTGGATGATCATCCACAGGGATTTTACCACAGTGTAAGCACGTTATAAAACACTACACTCATATTCGATTTTTCCACATTTTCCCATCTAAAATACATGGGCTGAGGGTCCTCCCAACATAGACGATCTGGATTCAGTTACGGCAATCGTCATACCATTGTATTGTGCGACAAAACCATTTCAAATATTTCGTAAAATCGTGGTTCAGTCAGACCTAGGGACCAGCTTCTCACTTCCTAACACATGAAATCGAGGTTTTACGTAAAACTGAGGTCATTTTACATGTGCAAAGATCAGGACCGGCGGAATGGTTCGTAAAACTGTGACACTTCGTAAAATTGAGGTTCATAAAAACGGGGTTGAACTGTAATTATATAAGATAGAATGCAACACTCATTGCAAATGAAAAATAGAAATAGAATGGAAAAAAGTCTACCTCCTCATACAGTCCAATGCAAGCTGAATTTCCATCGGAGACAAATCGTACTGCGTAGCAAGCACTTGGACCTGCTCCAGTGTTACTGACATTCCTGATCGGTCCTTGGCACTTTTGCAGCTCGTAAAACGTAATCCTGAAACAATGTGTCTCATGAGCACAAATAAATATTCAGCAGCTGATATTATGTGGAGTAATTACTGTCACAATCAATTACATCAAAATTGGTATCAAGTTTCCATAAATATTAAAATAATCTGATCATTCTTTGGATATGAATATGAAAAAATATGAGAATATGAGAACAGAAGAAATATGAAAAAACAGCAATATTATTATTATTATAAGAGGATAAGACTGAAATTTAAAGAGTAGCTGCAAGAACAATCACCTTTCATTCTACGGCATATTGAAGCAGCAAGATGTAAAACTTCCACATTTTTGGGCCTTGACGATTGCACAGCCTGCCGAAGAGCTTTGATAAGCTCTCCTAACGTTGGTTGCAAAGCTGCTACATAGGGTCCTGGAATTATCCATACATTTATTTTGTTAAAGATGTTACAACTACAAAGTGTCTTTAGATACTTTGCATTTTTAAACTCTTTTAAATACTATTGCTTGAAAATCTTCAAATTCAAGTATTTACATAGAACATGGAGTAGTTTCTCTATGACTTCAATAGCCTCAACTACCCAATATAGAATATATTTCAAATATAAACAAATCAAACTTTAAAGGATCCGTTGAAAATGCCAAATCATGCATACCATTTACTTAAGTAAAATTCCAGACTTATTTCTTTGGACCATAACTTAAAATTTATCAAAATATTTTTAAATAATCAAACTTATTAATTACTTATGTAATAAAGTTTGTGCCAGCAAAGTATTCAACATTTAGAAAAAATATGTTCACTAATAGTAATCTTTGAAAAAGTACCATTTACCAGTATAAGCCAATGCGGTTAGGGAAAAAATAGATTTATATATACTTCCAAATTAATTCCTTTCAGTATTTATTTTAAAAAGTCTGCATCTGTAGTCATATACCTCGTAGTTATATAACCCAACACTCTTTGAAGCTTCAAATTACCAACATCCTGGTTCGCCAATATTTATTTGTTTTTATGAAACAATACTTCCATTCTTAGAAAGAACATTTCTTAATTTAATTGCCTATCTAATTTGGTCATGGGAAAAATCAATTCTCAGTTTTGCTGAAAATAAGTGAACCCACAAGCAGCTATGTCATAGGGCAAACACTTAAATAAAAAAGTATTCTAATGACTAAGCATCATAAATATTATCATGAATATTTTGCTTATAGTTTTCATCTCACTAATAATGGCCATTTCTTCTCCTTTGGCTTCTTACTTTGATCTGAAGATCCCCTGAAACTGTTCTTTATGATTTCAAAAGTAATGAAATATGGAAAAATTACCTAAAAAAGATCAATTGAACCAGATAACATAGCCTCACATGTTTGCTTACCTTCCACAATCTATCATCCCTAACAATTGTTAAGATAATTAAAATACCACATATATAGAACAAAATTTTATTTTACCCTTTCAGAGCTGGCGATATGCTGGTTTAGTACGAAACTTTTAAATAAATGTTAAACTCACTTCTGCCCTCTTCTGGAGGTAGCCTTAACTTTCTGTATCGATGATAATACTCGTGAAGTCTATCAAAATTATCCACATTACTTCGCTCCTCAGGGCGCCGTGCTGCAGGAGGAGTGGCCATCTCCACCCACCCATGAATGCCAACGTCAAAGAAGACTGGGGTCACTCGGAAGGTACGTGTGGTGTTGGCTCCCCCGGACCCTGTCCTGACCAGCGCCACTCTTGAGAGGAGAGAGTCCGGCACAGGGAGAGAAACCGACAGGGCTGCTCTCGAGCCACACACACGGGGCATTGGAGTTCTTGAACTGTTTGAATTCTCTAAATTCTGTAAAAGCCACAATACTGATCTTTAGAAATAAAGAACTTTTAAAAACAACACCATCAAGGCAGACTAATATATTTGCGTAGTTGTTTATGAACCAATGTTTTCTATGCATGTAGTAATTTTTAATTTTCTTTGATTCAGTTGTTAAATGTTGAATCAGTTAATGTTACCATTGTTATACTGCAACAGAAATGCATAATGATAATAATAATAAAAATACAGATGATGCTCAAAATTTCCAAGAATGTATCTAAAAGAAATATAGAAATCACTTAATCTCCTGATTTCCATCATCAACTTTGATTTAGTCACCTTCAATGACATAGACATTTCTGGATGCCTTTCGGAGGTTTAAGTGTGTTCGACACTTTGAGCAATTTGACTTTGATCTTTTTGACAAAATACCATACTTTTATCTGGAATTCAGTTTTAGAGAAGAGTAAGAGCAGGTCTTGCAAGTGAGGAAGATGGGGAACAGAGTTGATTTCCATCAGCAACTTCTTCACAATAAGTGATGTGTAAGCATTGCCATCAGTCTTTGATCTCAACCCTTTAGTAAGTTTTTCCTCCATCATCTCAAAACTTCATTATCCAGTCTAACAAACATTACTGATGATCTGCCTTATAGGCTCACATAATGGAGCCAGTATTAATGGAGCTGTTCAAGGTCAATCTCAATTATAGCCACAGAGTCCCAGCCATCTTTCAAATGCTAAATCCACTTTTATGTCCTTGCTTTGTTTAAAGATTCTTCGCCAAAACCTTCCTTTAAAGGGTTTCTTAGTTTTGCAGTTTTCTTCAGCTTCAACTGTTATTTTATGTGATCTGCCTCCTCCTTCCTCAAACACAGTGTGTACAATAAAAGCTAAAACTCACAAACCTGCGTACGCTGCTTGAACAATTAATACCTGAAACATACTGCAAGAGATTTCTGGCGACAGAACATAGTTCTACTAACAGTTTAGCTAGAATAAAAATTCTTGGAAATTTTGGCTAGCACCTTTTATGTTTAATGTTATCAAGGATAAGTAAACAAAAAACCCTCTGAAAGGAAACAATCTTACTAGTAACTTGCACAGAAAATGACTTACTGCCAAAAGAGAATTTCTTCCATCTTCTTTATCAATAGAGACTTTAAGGAAGATCTTGAATTTCATACTAAATAAGAAAGTAATTTTCTGGTTTGAAACAAAAATACTCAATGATATTTAATTTCCTCCACAAACTGAAGAATCAGAGCTACAAAGGAAATTGATAATTTTAAAATTGCAAAGCTTTATCATTGAGTAAAAGGTCTCAGTAACAAAACAAGACTGTGGTAAGGGCAAAAGTGATTCTGTTTGAGAATATCTTTGTCATAAAGACCAGATAAAATAAAAAGATGATTACATTGACCAAGGGACATATTTAATTTACAATTTTCATTATAAAATACTGGGGAAATTTTGATAAGCGTAAAAGAAAGTTGTTCAACATAAGAATTTAAGGCACCTGAGAAGGGCGATATGCTACAAGTCGGAAAGTGACAGTGGAGAGATCTTCTACAGCGACTGCCATGTCTCCCCACATGTCAGCTTCTTGGTCTTCCTCTTCTCCACCTCCATCTTTCCTACCAAGAAGGCCTTCAAAGCAAGCAAGCGGCCCCAGCGCAACCAGTGCCATTATGAAGCCAGGGTCAGGTGCCTCGCACCATAATCGAGCCATCAGTCCAGCAACCAATGCAGTCAGCTGCAAAATAATTTTCATCTATTCTTATTCACCGTACGCATGATGTAAGTATAGACAGAATATGTACGATTTAAATGTAGATAGAATATAAAGCTTTGTAATCAAGTAAAATTGCTTTAAATTATATCTTGACAGAAATGATCTTCGTTACCCAGCCTTGCTCATGACGTGGATATTATGTAGATTACTGAATCAGAAGGAAAATCGAATCTAATTAATCGACACATACATCGAAAAGAAGAAATTGCCAGGACCAGATGGTATACCATCACTCATAGGTTAGGTGGAAGAGAGGCCCACCTGGGCCTAACCTCGCCAATAAAGGGTCAAACTAACTAACTAAATAACTCATCATTCAAACAATGGTGAGTGAGCTTCCTCCCCTTCTTTTCGTATTCTAAATGAAAACTTTGGACGAAGGCATTGTACCAATGTCATGGGGAATAGTGCATATCACCATCCAATATCTTTAAAGTCAATTTTTTGAATGATTATTGAACATATCATAGTGAGTTGCATTTCCTAGGTGATAAGGGGGCAATTAGTCAATGCCAACACATTCTCCGTAAAGGTACGTCATGTGAAACCCAGTTACCCCTTTTTTCTCAACGATGTAGTTAAAGCAGCTGATAAGGGTATAAGAACAAACACCATATTTCTAGATTGCAGAAAAGATTTCGATAGAGTAAAATTAATTCATACATTGATGGCTTACGGGATTCATGGATAAGTAGTTGAATGGATGAAATCATTTCTTGGAAACAGATCGCAGTGAGTTGAGTTGGACGGATTTTAACTGATGAGGTTTGCATCACAACTGGTGTTCTGCAGGGATGTGTATTAGGACCAATTTATTTCCTTATTTATATTAACAATGTTGTGGATAATGTTAAATGCAAGGTTAGGTTATTCGCTGATGATACTGTTGTGTATAGAGAGATCGTAACCCAAGACAACACTGGTTGTTTGCAGAACAATCTGAATATTATTTAGAGTTGGTGCAGTGATTGGTAGCTTGAAATAAATGTAAAGAAGTTCACAGCTATGACTTTTACACGTTCCACCAACATTACCTGCATACCATATAGTATTTCAGGAAAACTCTTGGAGTTCATGAGGCATCACAAATACATAGGAATTATGCTCAGAAGTAAATTTTCTTTCAAAGAGCATATTCGAGTGTATTAGGAAGGCAAAGGGGATGTAAAGGTTAGCCAGCAGAATTCTTAAGGGATGTTCATCGAGAGTAAAAGAAATAGCGTACTTTTCCCTAATTCGACCTCTACTTGAGTATTGCTGCGCGGTTTGGGATCCTCTCGAAGTATGATTAATTTCTGATCTCGAGATGGTTCAATGTAGAGCAGCAAGGTTATTCAAGGGAGATTTCAGATTCGACAGCAATGTTTCGGCTATGATAGAATCCCTTGGATGGAAATCTCTTGGTGATAGAAGACGTGAATATCGATGGAAGCTTTTTGATAAATTTATTACTACCAACTTTGGGGAGGAGATAGTTGATATTGTTATCCCAGTTATAAACGTTTACGAACTTTAATAAAAAACAAAAGAGCGATACAGGGAAATAGTTGCCAGGACAGATAGTTATTTATGATCGTTTTTCCCGCTAAGTATTAGAGAAGCTAATAGCTGTCCCGGTTAGATAGGGATGTGTTTAACACCCCCTACCACGCACCACTGGCAGATTGCAGGGTTTAAATGTAAATATCCAATGTAAATTGTACTGCCTTTGGGAGGTTTTTGGGGGTTTTCCTCTCAACTAGGGTGAGGCAGGGTAATGTATTTTCTAAGAAAAGATGACTGCCACCTGTCCTAGAGCCTACTTGTAGTCCTTGCAATTAAATAAGTAATTAAATAAACATCAAAGACATATTCGAAGTTTATCCTTGGTTTGACATTAGGTCAGGGTATTCTACGTAACAAAAGCATGTAAACTTATTTACAGGCTTCATTTCATTTCCAAAATTAAATAGGAAATAATGGTTATACAAAGTCGAGACCAAAAGAAAGAAAATTAAACAAAGATTATTATTTTGGTCATGTAATATCATTTTTGAATCAAATGAAAAATGAACGAATAGTTTGTAAAATTTCTGTTTAGTAAACAAACAGAGACCATCTGGCGACCAAAGCGATTGTTGAAACTGAGCTCAAGTGTTTTCTCATTTGAATGCACCACAATACATCAATTGTAGGGACTTACGTCAGAATTTATGAAAAGGATGCAATTTACTGAGGCATCAATATATATGGTGCATAAAGAGCACAAAATTATGGCCATTTTACAGTTTTTTCGAAAATATTTTAAGCCATATCCCGGTAAGATAGAAAATTCAAAATAACAGATGTCACAGAAAATGTGCTCTTCTGTATGATAATCATAGAAACATCGCTAAATATGCACGACTTAGACGCTAGGTGGGTCTGCCATTAGAAATACATTGTGGTGATTTTTAAGAATTAAAAAAATCCCTTCCCGGTAACATGAAAGCATAAACCCAGCATGTGAACAGAGTTCATAAATACATTTCATTTACGCAGTTTACCATTTCATTGATGTTCGTTGGTTCGACGCCAGGGCATCATACCCTTCAATTAAATGAGAATACAGAATTTCATTTGAGGACCATCCCGATATGTTGAATTAAAATTTTAGAAATGGTCTTATTGCCCAAATATGCACTCTCATCTTAACAAAAATGTCCTGTGTTCGATGCCTCTTGGATACACTGATTATTACAAAGAGGAATTTCGATTACTATATTCTAAATTTTCAAACAAAATGAAAATTTGCAAAGTACAGTGCTTTAAACATATGCTTGCAGAATGCAAGCAACTTTTACTGAAAGTCCTACGAAAGTGCACAAATTAACCAATTCAAAATCTGTCATTTAAAAAGTTTGATGGACTAGTCCAATTCCCCTTCAATTAAAAACTACCGGATGAAAATTTAGTCTGTAGTCTGCAAAGGTACTTACAGTCAAAACATGGATAGTGAATTGATTGAATGTTTCATGAGTTACACAAAAGCAGGGTGAGCCGACCCTGTGCTGTGGTAAATGCAAATTAGTCGTATAGTGACCGAATCCAGAGCACTGTTGATTCTAATGGGCAACCAAGATTTTTAAGGCAATAAAAGACCCAAAAGGGTGTGCGTTATTTTTGAGTAAACGCAGCAGTAATTCTTCAAATATTAGGCCTTCGAATAATAAAATCCAATTATAGTGAATTTATAGTCAATTAATGTAGTAATTAATTCGCAATGTATAACTGCTATAACATATGCTCCTCTTTTTTATGTATTATATTATAAAAAGCGGTAACCAAAAAAAATTAGAAACTTAAAATCCAAATGACACCGAGTATAATTATAGAGCCTTAAATTTCTATCCAACATTTTATAGTTGCAGATAAGCTTTATTTTCCTGCTCTTTAGAATGCAATCATAGTTATTGAAGTATGAGCAAATTACTACTGATACATATCAAACATAATTTCCACTTACTGCTTGAGAGAAACACACATCTCGACGATAACGAATAGAACATGCTTTTTGCGCTTCAGCTGGATCCTCACGCAATCTGAAAACAGAGTGTGTAAGGCGGGCTGTTTTCAGTAGGCCATCCATGGCTTGACGTAATTTCCTCATGCTTGGTCTCAACTCTCTCCTCCAATCACTCAGAGAACCAAGGTCAAGGCCTTCCGTGAACTTATTCCTTCCATGAGGGATCATACCCTAGAGAACAATTTTATTTATAAATTACTTATCATCAAACAATGAAAGCCTTTTACCAATCACATGTTTTTATTATTTTACCCATAATTGAAATATCTATAAACATAAATAATAATGAAGGAATCGAGAATCTGTGTACTCATAAATAAATGGCTCTTAAAGTTTCACTCTAACACGATTTATATAGATTAAATTTTACAAACAAGAAACTCCAAATGGTTTACATAAACAATTGTGAAGTTGTGTAGGGAATCATCCGACAGCTTATAAATAATTATTAGACAAGATGAAAGCAGAGGTCAAAGAAAGTTGGTCCATCTCTGAGCAATACATTTACTGAATCAAGTGTATGTCATGAAAGAGGAAAGAAGAGAGCAGACAAAATGGAACAAATTTAATTGAGATGAATGATTGTGTGGATGGGAGACAAGGAGATGGTACGATTTGATGAGAAACATATACATCTTGGATTGGAATGGATGCACTTGAAAGCAGGAATGCCCAAACTATAATCCTAAGGATGAAGAGAAAGCGATTTTAGAGAGAAGAGTTGAATTAATGTGAAAAGACAATTACAGAAATGGGAAATGAGGTGTCAATAAGATGAAAAAAAGATAAAGATCTAATGGAGAGAGTACAGTTGATATGTGTAAGGAAAAGGGACTCTTTGTGTCCCTAAAGTGTCGTTAAACTAATATTAAGCATATTTTAAATAAGAGAAAAGTTAAGGATAATGACCGACTAAGATCATTACTATATAAGAGTCTGAGAGACTTGGTTTAGCATACGAGTGATGTAACCAATTGCCAGCGTTATCATTATTAGCTTGTTTCTCTATCAGAATAAAAACATTATTCAGCTATTATAAAATAATTTTGCTTTCCTACATACATCAAGGAGAGCAGCATATTTCATGGTACATGAGACCATAATTCAGAGTCGACAGTTTGATCACTTTCGATCAAATAGATCACAGAGCCTGCTCGAGTAAGAAAACTCCATTTAGAAGAGATATATAAATTAAAGGATACATAAATTGATTAATTACTAAGAGTAAGCATATTATATTCCACAAATTATCTGGACTTTGTCATGGTGGGAGGGCTTTCCTATGACCTAAAGAGCTAAACTGGCTGGAACTATGTTCCTGGTAGGATCACCCAAGCCAGAAAGCTCAATATGTAGGGGCCAGGAAGTCCACGCAGCATCTGTGAGGCAGCAGGTGTCTGTACTCCATTGCGTGTGATGTCACTGTTGAGGAGGGCAAGGGGAGATCACTTCAACAATTTATCCCTTGTATGAATTGCAAATATAATATCATTGGTACAGGCATAAACAGGACTCAGGGAAAGTGCTGTGATGGAAATAAGGACATCTTGGTAATCATTTCATGAAAACACAAGGAATAACAAGAGAAGAAGAGAGAAGATGGACAGGGAAACAAAAGTGGGAACCTGGAGTGTTAAAACAATGCTTAGAAAATGGAAAATGTAAAGGTAGAAATGAAGAGGTCCTACACTATGCAAAACAGTGGACAGATGGTGGAGATTTTTGGAGGGATGGTGTAAGAGTTATTTTCAGTGGGGAAAGTACTAGCCGGATGAGAGTAGCAGTAGTGTTGGACGAGAGAGTGGAGGAATCCATGATACCCACCAAACAGATAAGCAACCGACTTTTGTCAGTAGAAGATAAATTTGAATTATATAATACTAGTGATTACAGTGAGGACAACGTAGACTTATAGTTCATAGTTTTGCAAAAATTAAAATATTGCTTCAAAGTACTTTTATTCCATCATTAGAATATTAGATCTATTATTCTTATTATTATTATAATGATCTTCCACCAAGTTAAGGCCAAAAACTATCAGTGCTATAAGATAGACTTAGTTAATGAAAAAATAGAAAGTAATGGGAAGGTCTAAGGGCAATAAAAACCTCAGTTTTGTGAGACTGGAATGTGTCAGTTGGGCAAGGAAAAGATGCAAAAGAGGTGGAACTAAGGGTTAAAAATGATAGAGGGCAGAAACTTATAAGCATTCTCATGAGGAATAACCTCTATAACACAAATACACTCTTTCAGCAACACAACAGATGGAAGTACACATGGAAAGAGCCCAGATACAGATATGTACCAAATGAATTACTATTTGGTAAAAAAAGAGATTTAGAAATTGTTTTAAACTCATTCTTGTACTGATGTAGACTTTGATTATAACCTGTTAGAGATTAAAATTGAACTTCAGGCAAAACATACGCCAAAATGGAATTTAGAAGCCCTAAGGGGTGGGAAGGCTTGAGAATTTCAATATTCCATTAGTTTGTAAGGGATTAGGCATTAGATTGTAAGGGAAGGGAACAATCCACTAACAAGGAATGGGAAAAGATTAAAAAGTTGTGTCAAGTATACAGCTCAAAAACTATTAGGAGGGTAAAACAAACAAAATTTAGGAAACTAGGGCAATGATAGAAATGTTGAATAAAATAGAAGAAAGAAGGAAACAGAAAAGGGTCAACATTGGCCATGAGCATAAAATGTACAGATCACTATATAACGGACTAAGAAGGGAAAAGATAAGGCTAGGGAAGAGTAGTGTAAGGGACACTGTGATGAAATAGAAAGGCTGGTGGAAAGGGCCAACCTAAGATATAAAAAGGAAAAGGAATTAACAGGAAATGAAAGGAGTAATAGAATGGTGGCAGTAAAATATAGCAAGGGAATATATTAAGGGATCCAGCCACCATAAAGGAAAGATAGAAAGAATATGTTGAAGAACTGTAAGGGAAAAACATGAAACCCACCAGCATAGAAATGAGGAAGATGTTAAAGCAGACAATGTTGTACCTGGGATATTTGACAGTTAAATAGAACTGGCACTGAGTGATATGAAAGGAAATAAGGTAACTAAATGCGGGATATGAAAGGGAATAAAGCAACGGGGGTTGACAAGATCCCAGTTGAGTTCCTTATGAACCTGGATGTCAAGGATAAGAAATACTTCCATCATTAATGTAGGAAAATTCATGATGAAGGGAGATTTAACCAAAGGATTTAACCAAAAATTTCTTATTCCTTTACAGAAAAAGAAGAATGGTATTGAATTTTGGGATTATCATACAATTAGCCTAATATCTCACATGCTAAATGAATTCTAAGGATCCTGAAGATGGATTGAGGGAAAAATGAAAATCAGAGAAGAGCACTTCGGTTTTCAGTGAGGGAAAGGAAGGACGGATGCTATTGGGGTTATGAGAGTACTTGTAGATATTGGATTTAAAGATGTACAAGTTTGTTTTTTGATTTTTAAAAGGATTTCAATAGTGTCCATTAGAGGAAAGAAAGCTAACGAACAGGGCGAAAGGGAAAAACTACAGCAGGTGGAAAAATTCACTACTTGGGAAGTATTCTTTCTTGGGATGGTAGATGAAAAGATGAGATTTAAAAAAAAAGAATAGTATTGGCCAAGGAAGTGTTCTTAAGCAGAGAGAAGTTATGACCAGAAGTATTTTGGTACAATGGATTGGTAAAATCCTTAGTGTGGAGTATTCTGCTATATGGATGAGAAAGTGGACCTTAAGAGGAAATCAAACGTTTCGAGGCCTTTGAGATTTGTGTGTGACACAGATCGGAAAGAGTAAATTGGGTTGAATACAAACACAGAGGTGCTAGAGATGGTTGCGGAGGGTTTTAATTGAAGATGTTAAGCGACAACAGAGGAAATGGGCAGATATTAAGAGCAGAGTGACTGCCAAGGGAAGTAATAGAATGCAAGAGAAGAAACAGAAGGGGAGACAAAGACAAAAGGTGTTATTAAGAGTGGGATAAGCTACACGGAATTGAAAGACAGCATTGAATAGAGATTTCTTAATGCACATGAACCTACTGAAGGTTGAACACCCATGATGATTCAAGAAATATAGTAATGCTTTACAATGTATTTATTATGTTCAAACATCAACATAGAAACACTGCAGCATCACTGGTCTTTTATCACCACCAGTATTTTCTAGATTCTACCACTAGTCAAAATTTCAGAAAAAAAGAGGAAGAGAGGAAAAAAGAATGAAATAGAATATGTTAAGATTCTACTGTATTCTACAGCAATGAAATATTCACTCACTCACCCTTTTCATAAAAATCAAACAAAGTTTTAGTTTAACCATTTACACATTAAAGTATAAATGGTTAAACTCACAGTAAACAAGATAGGATTGCAATTTTACTTAGCATGAGGGAGCTATGCCTCAAACCCAATCTTAAACAAGAAGTGAAAAATACTGGCATGACAGGGACTCAAACCCAGGACTCCAATTTTCCACCAGCCTAGAAAGTGGAAGTTCCAGTCCAAGTTGCTATTTTTCATTCCTTGTTTAACCTAAAATGAAAGTGGTAATTAGGATGCTAACCACAGGCTTATTAGCTTCCAATTTGTTATCTCCAGTAGATGAAAGAGAATTCTCAGACTTAGGAAGCAAGGCACTCTTCTCTGAATCTTCCCTAGAATCAAGAGTACTTGAAACCTGGGAACTTTCTTTAACAGATCTTTCGGCAGACAAAACTTTTGGCAAATCTGCTTTGCTGATTTCCCCTCCTTCAGTACACTTCATCTCTCCATTGCCCTTTGGTTGCTGTGTAACAACGGCTGAATCAGAATTGGCTTCCAGAGCCTTGATGCGAGATGCACGAGCTATCAAAGGCACTGCTTTCGGACGCTCCCTCAGCCTCAGCGCAGGGCTTGAGCAACGCCCACACAAAAATTTCACCTGCAACAGATATTCTGAGGATATTAAGCAACCAAAACAATGTCTGACATGATTATAAGAATGCTATCCAGTTATCTTACTTTTGCATGAAAAATTCTATTGTTTACAGTTACAGAAGTTTAGCTAATGCAAATTGAACGCTGAATTTTATACACTACTTTTTATAGATTTCCATTGGTTCCATCCAAATTGTTAGGTAACTCAAACTTTGGCATAAGATTTCAGAGTATTGCTTAAAAAGTACTTCATGTGTTTTTTAATACTTTGCAAAAACGGTAAGCAAAACATTTTGCTCTATATAGGTAACCTTATCACGCAGCTACTTCAAATAAACATTGAATCATAAATGTAAACATCTAAATTAGATTCGCAATATAGCATTTGGATACATGCCTTGCTAACTAGGCACATCATGGAAGCTTCAATATTTAGCTGAGTAAGATCCCAGGGCTCTGGTTCTTCAGTTGGCCGATAATAATTTGCAGAAGGAGAGGAGCACATCGCTTGGGTGTCCAGAAATCGTCGACCTTCTGGCTCTAGATGCTCTGATTCTCTGACGTCCACACAACACTTCCCTTCCGTCTCACTATCTTTGGGATCTAACACCTAAGAAATTCAATACAGGAGGTTAGTTAACAACTGAGTAAGACAGTATTCATATCTCCAAGAGTCACAAACAGGTTTAAATCAACGATAATTTACTCTTTATGCCTTTAAAATATGTACGACCTTTTTTGCCTATTTCTTCATTAGTAAATACCATTCACTTATTTTTCCTTCATTTACTATAAATAACATTACAGATGGCCAGTCAGCTCTTAGTATTTGTTTGGAATAAACTATTATTAGAGCATTAATCAAATAGTTTTCCATACATTAAAATTTCAACTGGTGATAAATGCATTAAGTAGAGCTAAATTAAGATGCAAAGTATAAGAAGAGCCCAATGAAATCAAGAGAAATGAAAACCATTTGTAGTTATGCACATACAGTAGAAGACCGTTATAACTGCGTATAACGAGAGTTGCTTTGTGACGAGTAAATGCCATTGTCCATCTCACCGCAAAAAAGATAGGGAGTTGGGTCCATTATAACAAGTGGTTATTTCTGAAATATCAGTATAATGAGTGCCAAACTTCTATATTTGTCTTGCAGGAGGCACATCAGGGAATTGAAAATTGGCGTAAGAGACGAAGTATGGCATTATCTTTTCAAAGGGCAGAATAATACTAAATGAAAAATTTATCGTTACCTAATTCATACATTTGCTCCCCACAACTCGCCTAACCCTTCGTCGTCAAAACTGATTCAGGGAGCTTTGATTAGAGACTTTTCACTAACCCCTTTTTCACTCCATCCAATCACATTGTCTCTTTCTTTTCAGCAATGAGCCCTCAGGTCAGCAACGGAATTTTTAATTAAGCTCCCATCATATTGGTATCTACCCGTGGGATGTTTCCTACAAAACGTGCCACCAAATCATCTAATATAGGATGGGTGGGAATATAAGGAACAAAAGCAGTGCTAATTCAGATTCCCAGAGTAACCTCTCCCCATCCCTTGCAACACAGTCATTGCTTATGAAGCGTGTGAATGAAATATATCATGAGAAACCGATTTGATATGAATTAAAGATACCTTTTCCACATGATGGACATCGCTCTTTCCTCACTCGATCATTAGACGTGAGTCCGTGTAGCACTTTGAATATGGTTCATGAATAAATCAAATAATATTTTTGATGAGAACATTTACACATTTTTACAAATTCTGAGGCATTTGCGTAAGAATTAAAAACCCTACAGTTCCATTCTGCCCTCGGATTCAAGAGGACGGACATTTAGTATTAGAAATTTGCATAAAGCAAATATGCTTCATTATGGATACTTTCCCAATTTTTGTCAACTCTCGTTATAACAAACTTATCAGAATATTAAAAACTTAGCCATCATAAGTTCTTCCGATAAACTTGATAAGTAACCAAAACAGCACATACAAATGGAAAATTTGGAATTCTCTTCTTCACAAAATAATTCAATACCTCTGCAGCCACAGAATCTTGTATTCTTTGAATCGCAGCATTATTGGATACAGACGGGCTGACACAAGATTGATTCTGCTGTTGACTATTCCAGAATGCCTTTATACATCGAGGGCTGTCAGGAGTTGTTAGGCCATCCGGTGATTGCAGCTCTATACTCATCTGTTTCAGAAGAAATGATCATTTAAAGGATTAATTTTTATGAAAAGTTTTAACTTTTAAAAACTGAAATTTGATGATAAATGATTTTTATAAATAAGTAGGACTGGTTTCAATAAGAATACATATTAACAACTTATTTTGATTTAAACATGCATTAGAGTGATATTCTTCCTTAGCAATAAATAGAGTCCAGAAAGCACCATGCACATACAACACAACCATACATTATTAGCATCAACTCTATTTTAGTAATTGTCCATTTCCCTGCAGAAATACACAATTTGAACTTATGGCTCATACATTTCCTTCGTAGAGGTATGATATATATCTGAGAGTCTGATGAGATGATATTGAAAAGTATTGCAAAACTTTAAAGTTGTATTCACAAGTGGAGACATTTTAAAAATAATATATTATAATACACCTAAAAAAGATGTTTTAAATTCAGTTAAGAATGAAAATAAATTTCTTATTTAATTAAGTTTAAATAAAAAAGTAATATACATGTAGAACAGGTAGTGTGAATTTCTGGCCTAACTTTATTGAAAAGTGTATGGCAATAAATGCAGTCTTAAACTTTCAGGGAAAAGAGTTAACTAATGAACGGCTATTAACTTCAGCCTTCCTCTCATACATGCTTCCCCACTCTGTACCCCCTTCTGATCCATACCTCTAGCATAACACCTCTTTTACTACTATATATTTATTCCATGTTTCATGTTTCCTCACCTGATGATTACCGAATGTAGAGGAAAGGGTGAAGGGTAAAATTGCACATAAGGGCGTGCACCCAGGAAAAATCCCAAGGAAAAACGGACTTGAAAAATGTCTGACTGGGCCAGGAAACAAACCCGGGATCTTCCTCTAACCGGGAGGCTGCCTTAGGAAGGAACCTGAGGCTGGAACCTCGATGAGGTCTTGGCTGTGGATGATGCCGCATTGTCGGACGAAACTACACTTGCCCTTGCACACAAAGTTCCCAAAAACCGCTTGTTGAAATGTTATGTCTCAGTAGTGGTTAAGGCAGCCTCCCGGATAGAAGAAGATCCCGGGTTCGTTTCCTGGCCCAGTCAGACATTTTTCAAGTCCGTTTTTCCTTGGGATATTACCGAATGTGTCCAAAGCATTTGCATTTATAATCTTTTAATTTTATGAAAGAATTTTAGTTGTTTTTATTTTTTAGAGGAAAAATTAATATTAATTGTTGTTAAAAAAACACTAGTTACAGCTGAAAATGCCACAGATAATTATTTCAATGATGCTAAAACTTCCTTGACGTAACTTAGAGGGAAAAGCCACTTCCAGTCCTTCATTTGCCTTTTACAGTAAAGGACAATACATACATTGCATGTACATATATAAGATTAAGTGTTATAAAGTGTGCAGTATCTAGCAAGTGCATGTCATCCAGACATTTTCATGATTATTCGAAGGTGCTCAAGGTGTTATGCCAAATGCAGTCATTAAAATTTCATTTCCACAAACCCTTGAAAAATTATTATCTTATACCATACCTGTAAATAACATTCATGTACGTTATAAAGAATTTTCTGAATAAACAGTGGGTTTTATATTTACATAACTCATTCAAAGATCACAGTAAAAATGATGAAACTATAAACTTCAATTACACATCTCCATAAGATATCAGTTGCACTGTAACGCATTTTTTACTGCTAAATGTACGTGAAATATTAAAATTACATTCTATTTCACTTATTCAGCATTTTTTTATCAAATACAAACAATGTCCAAACCATAATCAAAATTCAATCTGAAAATGTATTAGACTATTGATGAGTATTTGAATGACAATTTTTAGAATGTATTAAAGAATATTTTGTTTCTTTCTTCCTTTGACGAGGATATATATACTCTGTATATCCTAAGCTGAATAAAATTATTACAGTAGAAGTCCATTATAAGGAGTATGGTATATAACGAGAGTTGCGTTATAGCGAGTGATTTTTTGGCCGTGGTCCGTCTCACTGCAGAAATGATAGTAAGTTACGTCCATTATACAGTAATTTCTGAAGTATCTTTATAACGAGTTCCATTTTTATTTTGCAGGAGGCATGTCTCGGAATCGTCAATTGACGTGAGGGACAAAGTTCAACAAGCCAACGGTAATTTGAGGCACGTTATCTCTTCAAACAACAGAAAAATATTAAATGGAAAAATTATAGTCTCCTAATTCAGGCATTTGTTTCCCACAACTCGCCTCACCTTTACTCGGCAAAGATGCTTCAGGGAGCTTTGATTAGAAACTTCTCCCGAGTTTCACTCTCCCCTTTATCCCTCCGTACATCTTATCGCCTCGTCTCTTGTTTCTCCTGGGTGAGGACCCCTCTAGTCAGTGCCAGAATTTTTTATTGAGTTCTCATCATATTGGAATCCACCTGGGGGATTTGATTTCATACCGAACTTGGCACCAAATCATCTGATCCAGGATCAGTGGGAATGTAGGAGATAAAAGCAGTGCTGATTTGGATTCCCAGGGTATTCCCGACTCAGTCATTGCTTATGAAGGGTGTGAATGAAAAATATCTCGAGAAATCAATTTCATGTGAATTAAGATTATCTAAAAACACACCATTATTTTTCGACGATTATTGAACAATAATTTTCCACATTTTATATTAGCGGATGCAGTTTCGTTATGATATTTTGTTATGTATTAATCAATAAAATTATGTGTTAACTTGAAAATAACGCGTCATCGTAAGTAATGGGTGAAATTCGAACATCGGATATTGAAAAATCATTTGCCCTCGAATGTAATGCACCCCTTAAGATATGCGGTCATGCCAGTCGCTGGACCTTATGCATCTTTACTATACAGGCATACGCTAATATATGCAAATATTTATACACATATACACTGTATACATTTCAGTAGTCATCTATGCCTTAAGTCCTACGCAAGTTCTAATTAAAAATCGTTCATTTATAAATTTTTAGGGGGCCTACTGTTTAGTATATAGTGCAAACATCGATACAATATAAACACATGTATAGAGTCCAAACATGAATAGTGGATTGATGGAATGTTTGACGAGTTATATGGAACCAGGGTGAGCCAAGGATGCGGCCGGCCCTATGCTACCGGACACGCCAACGAGTAGTATCGTACCCGAATATAGTGTGCCGTCAATTCAAACGCTCACACCAATTTTTGATGCGGAAAAGAAGAGCCAAAAGGGTGCCCGTTATTTTCTAGTAAGTACGGTATTTTTTTAGCAAACATACTTTTTTACGCATCATGAAGCATTAGCGTAAGGATTAAAAACCCCACAGTTCCATTGTTCTGCACTCACTGCTCTTAGATTCAAGAGTTTGGACTTAGTTAGACTTTGTGTTAGAAATCGGCTATGACAAGGACGCATTACAACGAGTACTTTTCCGATTTTTGTCAGCTCTCGTTATAACGGACTTCTACAGTATCAATGGGAATCTTAAATTTTGAAAAGATGGATAAAAGTTTCAGCAAAAGAAGTTCTTAAGACAATGCAATGTTGTAGTAATCAATTCAGTGAGTAAACATAAGTAGAGTATAAGTGCTAACATGTAAATGAAATGTTTCCAATAAAGGAATGGCAATAATGACATTATCGCTGAATAAGTGGTAATTTTAATTTACCTGAGTCTTTGGATCCTTCTGATCAGCTATCTGAGTATCCTTCTCTTCCTGTATCCCATTTTTACATTTGTGAGAGTCCTTTGCATGACATAAGTGGTCCTCTGTACAATTGGAAGGCAAAGCAGGTCCTGATGCTGGAGATACTTTGTTCTCTTCAACAAAAGCCAAAGCTTCTTCAACAAGTCCTGGATCCCACAAACTCAATAAAGTGCGAGTCTTAAAAGAGAAGTTTGAGATAAGTATGATTACATTCAGGGTGACCACTATTCAGGGATTAAGAAATTCCCGGAGTTTTCCAGGTTAATATTTCCATCTTTCCAGGGTGTTCCAGATTTGCACAGGAATATTATTTTAGCCAAATATTAGACATATAGTGATAATTAGATCATAACACATTCAGGGTCCACAAAATGATGACAAACAGTTCATAGATTCATCATGATATTTAATTGGCGTTAGAGCCAACCCTTGACACAGACAATGCTTTCCTGGGTGCATATTCAACGTTAAATATATATTCCTGTAAAATAAACCGGTCAATAGTCCTAGTAAGTTATAATATAACCTATTAAATATCCTAAAAAAAGTTGAGAAAAAGTCGTTTTACGATGATAACAGAAGTATCAGAAATAATCTACAACTTTTCAGTCAAAAATGAGTACATAAATATGATTTTAAAATTTTGATTGTTACTGTTTGAGAAATTTAATTTCAAAATGGGCACTTCAATGAGCACGAAAAAATGGAAATTATTACTATTTTAACTTACAACAAACAAAAATTTATACATTACATGATTAAACGCAGAATGAAACGTGCTAAAATTTAGTGTAACTCTTTCTACTATCGGATGCCCAGCGCTGTTTTTGTTCAACTCTAAACTAAAGTATCTATATGTTTTAATTGGCCAGTAAAATTAGCAGTGTATAACTATATTAATTGACATAAATTATATCCCCACATCGTATTTCATTTGAAATACATCGTTAATCCCTTCGATGTTTCAAAATTTTTCATGACCAGGTGATAATGGTTCAATTACTTTCTCAATTTATCCTTGGAATACATTAAGGACTAAGTCGTGAATAGAGAGTCTCCCTAAAGGAAAACTGAAAACTTTCAATTTCATGTTCAATGAGGAAAACTTCAGACATCCACAGAGAAAGTCTAACTAAAAACTGTGACACCAACTAAAGATGGAAAACAAATTCTTATCATGCTCTACTTGCTGTTTAACCAAAACAGGGTAGTCCTGGAAACTGCAACTCTGTATGGTCCCATTCAGTGTATTTGCAATATTGCCAAATGTTAAACAAGTATGTGGAATGAAAGTTACATAGCTTTAAAATGGTCTCATCAAAAATGTTATTCCTCTCCGGGGAATTTTTACTGAAGTAACACAAACCAAAAACAAAGAGTCATGGAAAGATCTTTTATAAGGAGAGTAAAATATTGATTATTCCAGGTTACCAGCCAAATTACCTGAGTTTTCAAGAACAAAATTCCCTGATTTTTGCTTTAAAAAAGTGAGTTATTTGTTACAACAAGAAGGGACTTTTGTTGGATACAAAAAATTTTTCAGTAATAAACAAAAATGTTTTTTTTTAAGGAATAATTATTGACGTAAATACATAATTGATGTTAAAATTAAGAAATGGAGATTTTTGGAAAAATGAGAAAACAAAATAAACGAATATAAATAATATTTGCATTAATTTTGATTTTAAATAATTAATTTTGATTAATGTATTCAATATATAAATAAGAATCATGGATTTTTTTCTTTTAAAAGGAATAATTTTTGGTTAGAAATGAATGGATTTTCAATTGATATAATCAAATTTAACGTAATATCTGCAGAATTTATACTTTTAAATGGAACAATTATTGACAAAAATAATAAATTCTCACATTAATAGATTGTATTTTTTGGGTAAAAATGACGAGATTTTTGATGGACATAATGTATTTATAGCTAGGATTCAAAGGATTTGTGGCAATACTCCGCATATCGCCACTGCGCCCGCCGCGTTGCTTTGTATTGTTTTGTTGTTATTGTGGTGAGGATAAACAAGTATTGTTGACTGGAGTGAGAAGGAAATAAAAACGATTTTGAAATTGGTACGTTCATAGAATTTTGCATTCTTACTGTTAATTCCATTGATTTAAAATAATAACGTGTTTTGAGCAACGAGTGGTCAGAAGCGAATCTGTAACATCTCAAAGCTAGCTAAAAAGAAAACAAGTCGTCACCTAGATTAGTCGTTGACTAGATTAGTCATAGACTACAGATTTTTTTCTTTAAAAGAAATAATGAATATTATCAACAAATATTATCAATTTTCATGTTAGGTAATAGGGATTTTTCTGAAGGGATAGGAAGGAATGGCTGGATCAAAGCAATATAATACATTTAAAGGATAATGTCACAGGATGTTTTTTATAAAAGGGAATAATTGTCAAAAAAATAATAATTTAGGTGTTAAAAAATTGAAATATTAGGTTAAATTTAGGTGAATTTCGATCAATATAATCAATTTTTAAGTAGGATTTTTTCATCGAAAAGAAATGACAATCAACGAAATTAATTGATTGCTGCATTAAGAGAATGAGATTTCTTGTAAGACAAAAGGGAATGTTGTCAGATATAATTAATTTTTAGAAAGGGATTGCAGGAATTTTTCTTTAGAAAGGAATAATAATCAACAAAAATAATTAATTTTTTGGGTTAAGAAATTGAGATTTTTTTACAAATGAAGCTAATTTTGATGGACATATTCATTTTCTAGAACAGAATTGTAGGCTTTTTTTAAAGGAATAGTTATCTATGAAAATAATTAATTTTTGCATAAAAAATTGATATTTATCATTAAATATGAATAAATATTATAGCAATTATTATAACCAAGCAAAGGGTATAATAGTGAATAATCAGCACTGGAAAATCTGTGCCCGTCTGCTTTTCTAAGACGTGACTACCATCACCTTAGAGCACTTGCTACGTCATTGAACCATCATCAAGACATCAAACGGAATTTGTTTGCGATAGGAAATCATCTCCACATGCCTACCATAACATTGTCTGCTTCAATGACTGCTTTCTTGCAGAAAATTGGAAGCAACATACGGTATCAACTACATTTTATGCATATGGCAGTCAAACTATAGCCCTTTGCTGGTTTCAAACACTAATCAAATTTTGTACATCAAATACCAGTCTGGTTTTTCTTAAAAATAATTTCAACAATAAATCTTCACTTTGTTATGGAAAAAATCAAACATGGTAATTACTAACTAGCCATCACATAAAAAAACTTAGAATTAAAAATATTGTCCAAATATAAATCTTAATGACCACGGCAATTATCCCTTAATTAGTTGTGTCAAAAAAAGTTACGTAATTAGTCGCGTGGGGTCAAAATGACCCCAAAAGTCCATGAAGACCTCTTTCAACCGCAAATCTACTGATTCAATTTATCATAGTTCATAAATGATTCTTTAAAAAAATAAATGTAACCTTTTTAATGAAATATGTTTTTCCAGTAATTATTAACTATCTAAAATGTTTAAACATGTACCAATTTGCAGTAACTTAAATAATTGACATTTTTACCTACTAAGAATTAACCTAAGAGTTTCAAACTTTACGAATATGAAGCAATAATACAGTAGAACCTCAATTTTACGAAGTTGAAGGGACCCAAAAATTTGCACTTTGTAAAATTCGGACTTTGTAAATTTGAGGTTTTCTTTCAAGCAATTGAAATATCTACAATACCAATCCAGGTTCAGTAACACAGTGCATAAAGTTAAATAGGATTGAAAGGATGGTTATATTTCAATAAAATGAATTATACATGCAGTTTAATGTTTAATACAACAGAAAATATTCAAAATTTTTTACTTTTCAAAATAACCATAAATAATTTTTTGTTTTTTGGAAGTTTCAATGAAAGATGAGGTGATTTTCTTAATACCTGAAAGGTAATAATTGAATAAATCAGGTACACCATCAGTAAACATTTGAAAATTGTGAAGCACTTTTATTGTGTCTTAATTCATCCCTTGTAGGGGGGAAGGTGCTTCTGGGTCATCTTCATAGCTTGTAGAAGAGCTATCTAAGTTCACTTCATCCTCATCTTCTTCGTCTTCACTTAATTCACTGCAGTTATGCGTTATCACATGAGAGTCACACTTGACATATGACTCAGCACAAGAGGATGCATGTGGGATGTTTTGATTTAGTTGTGCCATTTCTTTACTAAGGAGGTCCTGTAGTGTGGGAACATCCACTAACTCCTCTGTCTCTATAATTGATGTGTCACCGAAACTAGCTAATCTCCAACAGTTGGAAATAGTGTTTGCAGTGACACTGTCCCATGCTCTGGCAATTCCTCGCACAGCAAAGGAGCAATGTCCATGGAGGCACATCTTGTACATCAGAGGCTTGATATGCAACTAATGTATATGTACTAAAGCTCTGCTTATAGAAAGCTAAACTGTGCAGGTCTAAACTTGTCAAATAATTATGAGGATGAAGTCAAACTAATTTCTGTTACAAATAAGAGTCACAAGCTCATTCTCAGGAAGAAAACAATATATATCACATGCAATTCTCTGTGTGCACTATAGTAGAAGCAGTAGTAGTAGTAAGCTCTTTGACAGCTTAGGTTATGCCCATGTGCTCTCACCAGGATTTGAAATCAGAACTGATTCCTCATGAGTCACGAGCGTTACCCACATGGCTCTCCAGGAGACAATGTGCAGTATATTTGCTTCAAATTGAAAGGATTTTAAAATTAGACTACAATAATACTGATTCTCTTTATAGCATAGACCTTATTTCAAAGCCTAGAAGACTCACTTATGTCAAAGTGAATGAAACTCACAGCCATGAATTCCAAGAAACCAGCTCGTAAATATTTTAAGTCATTTAAGTACTTAACTTAAGTTAATTTGAAACTCCCTCTTTTTTTATATGCGCACTAATACGCTGACGTTTAGCGGTGATTTTCGAGAAATACTTACTCGCGGGTACTTTAAACTATCTTCTCGCATGACAAATCACAAGTCGCGATCGCAAATTCTTACCTAACGACGTAAAACGCTTTTAATTGATAAATTACATATTGAAAATGCATCAAAATTTAAGTAATAGTAACGTATTACTACAAATTTAGTATTCTTTAATTAAACTAATTTCCATGACAGCTGCAACGAAAAACTTCCACAGGAATGCTACTTTCAAGTAAAAGGTTTACCAAAGTTCTGCGATGGGGTTGCGGCGGCTATCATATTGCTAATATTAAATAATTCCAGAGAAAATATGGAGGTCGCAAAGGATATAAATATAATATATATCCTTTGCGACGACGAGTAGGTATTTTTTATACACAAAATGATAAAAAAGAAATAGAACGTACCAAGCGTCTGAAGATAGTACTGGACGAGGAATCTTCGGTAGTGGACTTTAAAGGTGTAAATTATTCCCATATCCAGCGGTTGAATCTTACTGGTGCTATTTGGACTAAGAAAAAGTACTTTGACGTTTGGTAGCACTAGTCCACCTATTTTATGAACTGGGGCATTATCTACAAGAAGTAGAATATTGCGATTCTTTCATGCGCTCTTCCTCTGCAAGAAGATAATTTGCTTCTGAAAAATATCCGTCGTCATCCATGCTTTTTTATTACTTTCATACAACACAGGCAAATTTTTCACGTTCTTGAAGCAACGCGGAGCTCTTGATTTTGCAATCACACCTGGTTTCAACTTTTCGGACCCATCTTGGTTACATATCAGCATTACTGTAACCCTATCCTTACATTTTTTACCTCTGCGACATTTCTCACCACGGATCCCGAGAGTGGAGTCAGGTAATGCCTTGAAAAACATACCTGTTTCATCCAGGTTGTATATATCTCAAGGGAAATATTTAGACACAATGTCATCGTTTATTTCACGCCACTGCTCAACGTATTTTGTGTTGACGTTACCTTCTTCTCCACAGATTTTCATTGAAGTGATTCCGTATCTTTTCTTGAATCTATCAAGCCACCCATTTGAGGCTTTAAAGTTGTCGCACTTCAGTTTAAGAGCCAAAACCTGAGCCTTCTGCTTCAGAATTGGTCCACTTATAGGCAATTTGCACGCACGACACTTTAAAAAAAAATGGCCGCTGCCTATCAGTTGATCAAATTGTGACAATGAGACGTACTTTGTTTTTAATGATGTTGTTGTGTGACTCAAAATTGTTTCACTTGAATTGACGATTGCTGCCAATGTAGGCAAAGAAATGCCATACTTCCGAGCAATTTCTGTTTTTGTCTGCCCGCGATCACGTATTTCCTTGATAATTGACATTTTGGTTACCAAAATCAGGGACTTCCTCTTTTTCTTGGTCAGCGATGTTTTATCCATTATTTACTGATAGGCACCCAGGATATCACAACACAGGCCACCTCGCGCAGAGAGTGATTCTGACTGAACGCGAGCGATTTTTCCTCGCTTGGAGACAAACATTTTTTAGGGTGTCCACCATCCAACCATTATTTTTCAACCTTTTGCTAACCAATTAAAAATCCGAAATCCCTGCAGCAGCCTTGAGATTTTAAATAGTCGCACTCCAATTTAGCAGCCAAGGCCTGAGCCCAAAACTCCCCAAGTCGAAAACGAATTTTTATCATGCTTTATTTTCTCAATCTCTCGTCCAAATAGAAACTTTACTGAGAGTTTACACAGAGTTAAACTCCTGGAAACTGTTGATCTATACGATCCCACGTCGTGGATTCGCGATATTACCAGAAAGCTTGATGAAGAAAGAAAGAGCACGGTTACGTCTTATAAGCTATAATTTTTCGCGAAAACTGTAATAAAAATGTTTGTATTCCACGAAATTTTCACATTTTCCCATCTAAAATACATGGGATGAGGGTCTTCCCAACATAGACGATCTGGATTCAGCTGCTCCTGTTTACGGCGATTGTCATCCCATTGTATTGAGCTCAGTGCGACAAAACCATTTCAAATACTTCGTAAAACCGGGGTTCAGTCACTCCTAGGGACCGGCTTCTCACTTCGTAAAACATGAAATCGAGGTTTTACGTAAAACCGAGGTCATTTTACATGTAAAAAGATCGGGACCGGCGGAATGGTTCGTAAAACTGTGTCACTTCGTAAAATCGAGGTTCGTAAAAACGGGGTTCTACTGTAATAATAAAAGGACTTAATTAGGGCGAGACTGAGACTAGGAAGTCTCTTCTTACATCTAACATTAGTAGAGGGTTTAGTATTTTGATTTTATTTCGGAAAATTACACTATGTTATGCCATCTGTTGGAAAATAATGAAAATTAATTTCACTCCTTTCGGAAAAAAGTCAAAATATAGGGTGAAAATAAATTTTCAAATTTCTTTACGAAACTCTTCTAAGCTCTAGCTTTTCTAATTTCTAAACATATTTAGCCTAACAACTTCACATAGCAGGGGTGCCAACTTTTGAAAACAAATTATTCAAAAGTTTTTATTACATAGCTCTTTGTAGCTATACTGGAAATATATTAACACAGATTTACTCAGTGAACATTAATAATGAATTTTGTGGACCCTAAGAGCATTTAAGATGCATTCAAAAAATATTCTGTAAAATCTTTAAAATATATGCAAAAACGTTTTTTGGAAATTAACGTTTATCAGCTGGTATGCATGATATGTACTTCATTATTTTTGTGATACTTAGCAATGAATTAGCTTATGTATAGGTGCTTATAAATTATTAAAATATTATTTACGGAATAACTTAAATTTATTTTTGTAAATTTGGTAATACTGCTAAAATTGCATACTTTTTATTGCTTGAAATTAACAAAATGCCAGATAATCATAAGATAGCAAACATCTTCACAAAATGAAAGTTTTGTTGAAATATCTTTATTATTTTATGTGTTACGGAAGGAAATACACCACCTGGGGTCATATTGACCCCACAACACTAATTGAGGGTCAATTTAGAAATAATTACCTTTCTTATCATATCCTCGCTGATGGGGATCATGCCAGCAGAACGCTTCTCTCCAGCCAAACCCATCAATGATCTCATACCTTCCACTACCTCGCGCCGAAGTTGCTTGATTGCCTACAATCAGAACATCCATTAATATCACATTTGTTTAGTTTTAATAGTTCCAACAGTCTCACCTGCACAGCGTCGTATGCAACAGCTATTTTATCTGGGCCTTTATCACCATCAGTAGCAGCAGCTGACTCTTTCATGTTATGCAACAGCCTACAAATATAACAAAACATTTGATTCAATATAGAGACACACTTCACAGGATTTGCATTCCTTTTCGCCATCCGTACTGAACAAAGAAAAGCTGCGTAACAAATACTAAGAAAAATAAACAAGTAAATCTTTATTTCTAAAAAATGAAATGCAATACTATTTCTGAAAATCCATAATCATTTCTTTTCTATTAAATGTAAGAATTTAGAAACTTGTTAATATTTTTAGAGTCAATAAGCTCCTGTTTCCATTTTTGCAAACATTTTGCACAAATTTTCATTAGGGTGCATGCAATTTGATTTTTTTAAATGGTACAAATGTGTTTTTAATGAGGTAATGAACACTGGTTTTATCTGTTTCACTGTCTGTGTAAGAAAACTGGATCTGGTGTACACAGCCCTTTGCTGAAACGTTTGCCCATGTCCTTTATTGACATAGCAAATACAATTTTGACAGGGAATTGCTTTTAAGATCTCCCACCTTGGCCACATTGAAAAGTGATAGATATCCACGTCACCTTGGGGTCAGACCAATCATTGGGAAGATAGCGAATTCAGATTTTAATAACAAAAAGGAACACGGCAGTGTAATTAAGATTAAGAGTTAAAAGATCTCCAGATAGCGATTGTTTGCATACAACCCATGGTGTGGAATTATCCTAACCATGGGGGTTAAGGTTAACCATAACTGAGGTATTGTAAGCGTTAATAATCTCGATACATGTTTCGGTGACTATGTAACCATCTTCAGGAGAAGAAGAGTACTGAGGGGGGGTAGGGGAGGGGTGTGGTATTTAAGCATATTGTTGTGTGATGTCAGTAAGAGAGAACAGCACGGGGGGAAGGGATGGGTCCGAAGTCACCATTCATAAAAAGCCGTTTGTTTCTGTGAATGAAAAGGCCTTCGTACATAGTTTGGATGAATTCTGAACAGATTTTATAAGTTTTAAGTTTTCTTTGCAATTTGGTGATTATAATCGTGTATGTGTTGCGCGATGATGGATTTGTTTATTTGATTATATTTTAAATGAGCCAAGTGCTCTTTAAATCTTGATTCTATGTTTCTTCTCATTTGTCCAATTTTGTTGCAATCTTGACAAGTACATTGTACATGCCCTATTTGTTAATGTCGGAATTGGGTCTTTCGGGTTCCGTAGAAGATTCGATAGTTTATTGAGGTTGACGAATACTGGTGTGAAGTTGAATTTGGAGAATATGGGTTTAATTTTATTGCCGATCCCTGGAGCGTAAGAAAGTTTTATGAATTTTTGTTGTTCTTTGTTTGGAGAATTTAGTGTGGTGCAATGGTTAACGTTGCATTTGAGTTTTCTCAAAATGTTATCTAGCGGAGAGGTGTCGTAGCCTTTACATTTTGCTATATCCTTGATGTAAGAAAGTTCTTGATTGAAGTGTTCCTGTGACAGTGGTACATTTAGAAGCCTGTGTATCATTGAGTGGAATGGTGCTCATTTTTGGGTTATGTGATGATTCGATTCCTGTAGAATATACATGTCTGCATGAGTTGGCTTCCTGTAGATATTGAATTTTAATTTGTAATGTGTTCTCAAAATTTTTAGGTCTAAGAATGGCAATGTACCGTTTACTTCTTCTTCGATCGTGAATTTGATAGAGTCAAACTGTTGATTTAATTCCTCTAAGAAGTCTGAAGTGTTTGTTTTTGTTGAGTCAAAAATGGTGAAAATGTTATCTACGTGTCTGAACCAAATTTGCAGAAAATATTCCAAGTTTTCTTTGCAATTCTTTTTGAAGTAGGTCATGAATAAGATGGCGAGGAAAGGGGATAAACAATTGCCCATTGCTGTACCATTTGTTTGTTTGTAATATTTTCCTTCTATTTCAAAATAGTTTTGATGCATACATACTTTTGTTAGTAGGATGTATTCTTTGATTATATAATAATAATAATGCCGTCTTTTTTTCGTGGGCGAATTTTAGCCTTTGAAGGCTACTCTACCAATTAACCCCCTTTATATTTTATCATTTTTTTTGCATTTTCCTTTATTTATAAACACAACACATGCACAGACAACCATTCCCTAACCGGAAAAATCAGATTAGCCGGGATTCGAACCCGGGACCGTTAGGACCCGGTTGGAGCGTTAACGCGCTAGCACGCTAACCACTCCGCCACCACGGCCGGTGGCGGAGTGGTGGCGGAGTGGTTAGATTATATCTGGGGATGGATTATTTTCTGAGAGCAATTGCTTGAGCAATTGAAATATAATGTCTACCGTGTTACTAAGAGAGAAAGATTTTACATCGAAAGGCACTAATATCTCATTTTTATTCAATGAGACGTTCCTTAAAGGTTCTACTAAATATGTTGTATTTTTTACATGTGAGCATTGATTGAGAGACCATTGTTTAAATTGTTGGTTCAGCCATTGTTATACAAGTACACAGCTAAGTTATAGAGTTAATGGCAGAAATTATCAGTCTGAGTGGAATGCAGGAGGCAATACATCCTCGGGGTTGGAAATGTGAAGTTTGTATCTACCAGAAACATTGGAAAGGGGATGAGGCAAACATGACAAGACAAGTGCTACTGGAGGTTCCTGGATTGCCATTGCATGTTCAACTTCAGTAAAAGTGGTTTGATTCCCAGTAGGAGCCCATGTGTCAAATGACTTAGGCTGTCAATAATACAACTGCTGAGCCAGAATGCTATGAAATGCAAATGAAACGAGGAAGATTAATGATTCATTTGTTAAGTAGCTGTAATTTTATCACAGGTAGGCTACACTGAGACAGAAATACAGTTGGAGGAAAAAAGTTCCTTTCACAAATGATGCGTCCACCACGTGTGATATGAAGGCATTAAATTATAGATGTAATTTGTAAGTTCATATCTTTGAGGTTAATGACAACTAAAACTTGGCTACAGTCTAAAGTAGGAGCCAAACATTCAAGCTTCCACTCACTACCAATATGACTTATTTCCACAGTATGTCAAGTAAGACGTTTAGTGTGACACTGCATTTAACCCTTAGCGGCCACACCTCAGCCCGGCCACACACGCCGAAAAAACCTTGTTGAACAAAACATACGGCTATTTTAGGACTTCTAACCGGGTACTTCATGTTTTTTGAATGGTTCTTCAACAATCTTAATGATTTTCATTGGTCAATTTATAGATGGCGCTCTAGGAACTGGTCATATATACGAGAACTTCAAAATAATTGTTTTTTCCGAAAATAATTCATTACTCCGCTATTTATAAATATTAAGGGCTAAAATTTTAGGGTTGTATGCTCAAAATATACCACTACCATAAACAAGTAACATTATTTGCCGATCTTGCAAAAAGTATAATCATTTTGCAAAATTACTGTTGGGAAAAGTGGAAAAAATCACACATCATAAATTTGCTTTTTTGGACTTTTATAGGCCTTTAAATACATATTTACTAATAGAAAAGTGAAGTGTTTTCCTGATATTTGAACAAAACAAATTTATTGACCAGCACACATCATTCACAGGGGCAACCGATGTTCCTCGCAAGCCGGACTTCTACAGGACGAACATTCAAGTATGTATAAGTGCCTAGTAAGAATGTACACCTGCATACTAAATAAAGTATACTATGTTATATACAGTAAGAATGTATATGTGTATACTATATAAAGTATACTTTATTCTCAAGCAGGAAAAGATGACAAAACAACCAACACGCAGTATCATAACCTAGAATCCACGTGTTATCCAACAATAAACGTACACTAGATTTATTCAATAAACAATATAATGCAAAAATGAAACTGAATTATTTCACATGGACAGACTTGATTTCATAACGACTAGGATTGAGAAAAAAAATTTTTCCGTAGAATATTAAATACTCACCTTTATTTTATCAATTGACACCATAAAGAAGTTGTTTAAAAATAAATATCTGACTCGAGCAACGGTTGTGGCCACACTGGGGTAACTAGTTACACTAGGCCGATAAATGGAACGCTTAAAGCGCCCCCACGCGTTTAATCGGGTTCTTATGTAATGGGATCACACTTGCCAACTACCAACAGATGTAGTTACTTGTATCAATTTCAAACGTTTTAGATCTTTAATTTCACATTTCCTGAGCCTGGGGTAACGAGCTAACCCCAGTGGCCGCTAAGGGTTAACCATAAAATGGGACCCTAAATTGCTGGGTAGACAAAATTGACCCAAAAAATTCTTTCTTCCTTCTAAGTTACTGAGTTAACATTTATTTAACTTTCTCATTTCTTACATTTTTGAGGTGTACACATATATAAACTAATTAATTGAATTAACTGCATCTATACTGTTGCAGAGGTTCCCAAATCCACCATACTCTACAATTTGCCAAAAAAAAGGACAAAGAATGAACCAGAAACTTAGGAGCTTCTACACGTAAAAAAGAAAAAAAACAGATCAACTGCAAATAATACAATGAGAAAATATGAGTGTATCACTGAAACATGGAAGCGGCAGAGAAATATCTGAGCAAGAAAAATAAGGAAATGAAAAAGTACTTTCAAATTTGATGTATCATAGGCAGCATGGGAATTACATGCAAATTTTGTAAGTAGTAAAACCACTGTTTCTTCAAACTTAAGCAAAAATATACACAAGCACAATTAGATTAAATAAATTCATAATAAGAAACTCACTGTAAAAGACCCCCGGAATTCTTAGGATGACAATGAGCAGCAAAAGCTCCAACTGTAACAACGTGCAGCACACCTCCTTTAGTTCCGAGAGACTCATTCTGAGCCCACATGCGTTGCAAATGAAGGTTTACAGGTGCAAACTCCAGAGATCTGTCTTCTTTTCTCGAGCTTGCTTTGAAGTACACTCCTATAAGAAAATACCAGATAAAATTATAGGTTTATGATAAAACTGTGCTTCTGAAGAAAACACAGATATTTAGAAAAAAAAGAGTTATTTGGGTATTTAAATTTGCTTAGCTGAACCTTTGCTAGGTGTTTAAATAAGAGAAAGACTTCTTTAGATTAAGCAAATTAATGAAATAATAATTTTTAAATACAGTACTCATCTTTTATTCTCTAATGTATGCATTTTATGATTCTAAGGTTACAAGTTATGTATTAAAATATTTTCATATGTTTAGATTTTCAATAATAACATTTATCATTTTTACGATTTTATATGTAAAATTACAAGGTATATATAAGTAAGTGAAAATTAAGTTATACTTGTCTTTACTTTTAGTACTTGAAAGGTGAATGCTATATATAAAACCAGATGTGGTAGAACAGAAATTAGGTAAAATACTCAATTAATGAATGAGTATTATTAAGAAAGTTTTATAAAAAGAAAATAAGTATAACAGTACTCTGTATTTTTTTAAATTGTGTGACAGTAAGCAAATATTACTTTATCTTTACTATGGAAATAATAATAATGCAATGGAAAATAAAACAGAACCATGTGACATACTCCTGATAGCTGCTCATCAACAACTCGAGGTCTGTGTAAAACAAATGCAGGAGGACCTAAATAATGTAACAAAATGGTGTCATGATTATGACATGACAATTAATGAAAATAAAACCAAAGTTATGCATGTAGCTAGTAATGCATTAAGATGGAAACCTCTTACTTTATGCGTACATAACCATGATTGTTTACACAATGATATTAATGAATCTCTCTGTCGCTGTACGCCCTTGGAACAAGTAGAGAACTATAAGTATCTGGGAGTTATTATTGATAAAAACTTGAAATTTGATGTCCATATAAAGAGAATCACCTCAAACTTAAGGAAAGTTTGCTATCAGTTCTATCACATTAAAGAAATAATTTCAGCAAAGGTTTTGATGCTGATGTACCATGCTCTGGTAGAATCTATTTTAAGATACGGTATTACCTTATGGGGTTTCACCAGCAATGTTCATAAAAAAGAACTTGTTGCCTAGCAAAATAAAATAATTAAAATTATACATAGCTCCAGCACTTCAAATAAGAGCATAAAAATTGAAGAAATGTACAAATCCTTAGGCATACTACCTCTGGACAAACTCCTTACCTACATAATCATACAAGATAATTATTTTAAGGACACTTACAAAATACTGAGGACAAGAAAACATGTTATGGAAGGTGGAAAACAAGATATGTATCATGTGCCATCTTTTATAAACCATTTTGGCAGAAACAAACTTGAAGTTGTGGTACCAAAAATCTTTAATAAATTACCAAAAAATCTTACGACTTTGACAAGTTTGTCCCAAGTGAAAATAAAAATAAAAGAGTATCTTGAGAATATTATGGTATAAAAATATGTACAATTAGTTTATTTAGTTAATACCAATGTGCCTATCTCTGTAAATAACCATGTAAAAACCAAATCTTTCATAAAACTCAGGAACCACCTGAAGAGCCAATTATTGGCTCAGGTGGACCTTAAAGTATATCCAGAAAATGAATCTCCTGTATATTACTGTATTATTATTATATGTTCTTTATTCTTGTATTTTCATGTATACTACTGAATAAATATTATTATATCTCGATAAAAAATTTAAAGAAAGTACATGGAAAAAAAAATGTTTCAAACAGAAACTAGCTTGCATTATATTTAAGGATTACTTAGCACAATACCACAAAAAAAGAAAGGGGGCCATGTTTAGACACATAAGTGCCACTTATGAGGAAACAGCAGAGGAATTGAACCACGGAATATGCATGAGGAAATGTGTTAATTCGTTACGTGGAAATTCAATGAGGAAGAGCAGCAGCAGGATTTATGAGATGAAGGGTACGAGTAACTATTTTTCTGAATAAATTTCATTTTTTCTAAAATATTCAGCCTGTTCCCATTTTCGACAACATGTAAGATTTTGGGATTAAAGAAGAAGAAAGTATAGTGGGACTGATGAGAGCCAGTTTCAAAACATTTTTTATGTTCCCATACTTAAATGTTTTTACCAATTTGACCCAGACATACCAAATTAAAACCATTGCAAATAGTTGGTATTCCCCCAAATTAAGCTAAGTGCCGACAGGATATTTATCATTACACAGAAGATGCTTAACACAGAGGCTATTATCAAATACTGGTAGCACAAAAACCTTAGGCAGAAGTTTTAAGATGCCATACCTCAAGTGACCCAGGAAACTAAATCAGTGGAGTCACACAATGGAGTTAAATAATTTTGAGAAATTAATATCTTTTTTATAACAATATTTCTAAGTTTCTTGTTCAGTAGCCTATTCATTAAATCAGAGAAAAGAAACCATTTCATATAGTTAAATGCAGAAAAATATTCAATTTTTTATTTTCAAAATTAGAAGAAGATAGGAAAATATTAAGAACTAGCAGAAGTATCCGTTGATTCTAAACGAGGAAATCCAAATTGATAATTACTCTAGGTACAGTCTTGATCGTAATACTTGCCTCATAATTTTTGGTAGATAGCTGATTCCAGGCTATAATTTTTTCAAACCAATGAAAAAAGTAAATAAAGTTATAATTAAGTCTACAAAGTCACCTAAAGATTCTATCTCATAACCTTTGAATTAACACTTTCTTCGATGAAGACAACAATTATAAAAAAAAATATATTCGATGATCACATTAGGATAAGCAGCACCACCTTTTAGGACACGTTTTCTGAAAGAGAAAAATGGTTCTCGGAAACGATGATTAAACACAAATAACAAAAATATATTCTACATAAATATATATCACTCAAATCCAATGAAGAATATTCTTTGCAGAAAGTAAGTGTATTATGGAGCTGACTTGTACCCCAATATTAAAATGCGTAACATAAAGATGGAGCTCATCAAATAACACAAATGCAATCACAGTGCCAAAAGAGAAACAAAGATTAAACCTCGATAGCAGAAAGATAATGTGTAAGAATTTTAAGCACTTGAAAAAAACCATAATGCATAACTTTTTTTATTCTGCGTATAACAAAACATAAACTTGCTTTACCTTTTCAATGGAGGAATACGATGTTGGAGATTTGCTACAGCTTTACAAATCGCCGTTTAATTCCAAAACTGAATCTGGGAAATCCTTACCATATTCACTAAATCTATTTTCATCAATCGCTAAATATTTATAAATGTAAATTGATAAGTTGTAATACGTAATGCAGAAGATGTTCTTGCCCAAGAGGCTCTCATCTCACTTTGTAGGTCCTCTATTGTGCTTAATTTTCGCTCAAAATTTCAGACTTTTACTTTGGATTTGAAAAAAATATGTGTTAACTTTATTTTCAAGTGATTTAGTGGTGGAAAAACATAAAGTTGAGCCTAGGAGTGGATTTTTTTTAATATCAGTGAAATAATAGCGCTAAAACAGTTAAACCTCTAAAATTGTTGCTAAGAAAAATGTTCAAACAAAATTTATTCCTAAAGAAAGAGAAATGTTGTCTTAAACAATATAAGTATTTTCAGCAAGATCCTTAAGTGAAATGTTTTTCTATAGGTAGTGAGCTATGGTCGACAACTGCACTTAAAAGGTTAATTATACACATAAAAGTTCCACCAAATAGATTTCAAGGTGAAAAGAATATAATCCTACAACTGTATTGAACAATTTGTGATATGATTGTGATTGAGTGATAGAGCAATAATAATAATAATAGCAATATAAAGTTTCTGTAAAAATAGAGGCTAATCATTTTGTTTGCATTATAGAATTACATTAGTTTACACTACATTAGTTAGTTAGAAACATTCTGATAAAAGGAATAGTGTTTCTAGTGAAAATTTCATCCTTTGGTTATTTACTCAGTACAGCATGTGTTACGATATGTCTCTCGAGTGAACATAATTTCTAATATATAGCTAATTAGAAAAATTCTTAAAAACATATTGATCTATAAGCTCAAGGCACAAATCATCAAAATGGAAGTTAATAAAGAACCCTATTCTGACATAGTAATAAGCTAAGTTAATTTACATGAAATGAGTTCAATTGCTAAGAAGCATTTCTTCAACAAACATGAGGAAAAATTACAGAGACATTAATTTACCAGCATGTGCTTCAAGGCTTTGCTTTGCATGAGAATAGAGCCGTAAGAGATGCAGATGTCTATCCAAGAGAGCCAGTTGGCGTCCTCTCCATGGTTCTCTAAGTTCGCCAACACCAGCAACTTCCTGAAGCAGTTCTTTTTCCTCCTGCATCCACAGAGCTCTGTAAAGTATAAAAAAACCTGTAGGAGAAAGAAAAAGCTCTGCTTCCGATTGTGGTGTTTTAAGTGTCTGTGTCTAAGCTCAGAAAGAAATTGCCACTAATTCTATGCATTGTTCCATTAGGTGACAGCTTGATTTAATAGCTGGATTAGGCTTCTGATAGAGTGCAAACTTAAAATACAGCACACAACAAATTTCCAGCTGAGCTTTAGAATAGAATCATACAAAGCCCTTTACGACAGCATTCATAGTCTGAATTCATAAAAACAGTATCAATTAAAGATCTATGTATTTAAAATCATTGAAGTATCTATTTCAGAACCCAAAGAAACAAACGCTATTGTTTGATTAGATATAGCTTTCGGCTATTTCACTGGCTAAGAATTTTTATCAATTCTTTGGCGCTGGTAGTATAACAGAGTTAGTAGGATGACTGATGACATTGACCCAAGTTAAAATGCACCACCAACAAAGAACCCGGAGTATTTTCTTCAATATTTTCACATTTACATAATGTAAACAAAATATTGAGTAATTTAAGTAACTGAGCATAGTTATAGTCACACTTATAGGAATTCAATTTGCTAAGTAGAGTATTTAAATAATTTTATCTGGCCCAGTCCCAGACTCTTGAATAGTAGGCATTTTGTACTTTTGTTTTCTTGATGACCTGAAGTTTTGCCACAAACACAATTTAATTTTCTTCACCAATCTTAATTTGAGAAAAATTAATAGTTTCTGGCAATCAGGTGATGATGCTGCATACACGGATTGCGTAATTTAAGTATATGTGGAAGTAACATAGACTTTTATTCTCTGATCATGTTTGTTTAAGAAAATCAGTAAGTGGATAAACACACAAAGTTGGATTTACATTGAAACAATAGTAACGGAAAAAGAAGATACAAAATATGAAGAAAGTGTAAACTTCCATGGGTAATGCCATGAGAACTCATCCATATGTAGGTGATGCCAAAAGCAAAAATGTATGCAGTAGTCCAATGCTGGATACTCACTAAACATCTATTTCAGGGAGATTTCTATGACTTCTGTCCAAATTTCAATTTGTATAAAGAATAAAGAGTGCAATATTATGCACTCTTTATTCCCAGAAAGCTAATGCCTGATTTTTCAACATTTCTAAAACATTTTTTTTGCAAATCTTCTTTTCCTCCCACAGTGTAGAAATTTTCCACAATCCATCCATATCATTGTATTCTTTAAAATTTTAACCAAAGTATCTCCCTCCTTCCAGCAGATCATACTCTGTCAAGTTTGTTTTAATAAGAGCCCTAAACCGGTTTTTCTTTTTTATCTTTAAACGTTGAACTTTCAAAAGGAGACTCACAAGAGCTGTCTCGGAATGACAAAGCAAAGCCGACTCTCAGCCATCATCTCGTGCATAGAGATGTCTCCTCCAAGACCTGAATGCAAACGATAAGAGTGCACTGTAGCATTGGCATGAAGGAGAGGCATGTAACGTGACTGTGCTGGGAGGCGTACACCACTGCTTCCAGGACGAATCCCCCATGAGCCCCCACTCAGCGGACCAAGCCTTGGCGGCAATGACAGGGATCTGCGATGGCAAGGCTGCTGCTGAACAGTGTCTGGAGGCTGTAATCAATGGAACTTTTTGACTAATGTGTGAATATAAGAAAGGATTACATGAAAGGTACATAATAGTATTTCACACTGAAAACACTTATGTTGAAATTAACTATGGTCACCAATAAAGGGAATTCTTAACTTTAAACACCCAAGTATGATACTGAGCTCATATTAGATAAGACATACTGTCGGTTTGCAAGCAAGTGCAGGGTGAATGTGGTGGAAGTTGTAAGTGTGGATGAGTGTGGAATTATACATTTACTAGTCAATACATTTTAATGTATGGGAATAAAAAGGTACTTCATAGTTTTCACTAACTTCAGCACTGGTTACAACCATGAAGACCATCTTAAGATATCAAAGTCTGAAATCTTGGCAGAATATTTGCGTGAGTTTTGTTGTTACAGATAGGAGAAATATCCCTAACAAAAACTACAGACACACACATTGTCAAGATCTCCAATTTCCTAACCAGAAAAGATCACAAACAATATGGTCAAAATCAGATGTGAAGAATAGTTTATGGAAAATAGGAAGTACTTTTAATTCTGTGATGGTATTCTAGATAAGCCATAAGCACCTTGTATTTAAAAATATAAATCCTCCAGTACTTGTACTGGGTGTAGTATGGTACACCCCTGCAATGATATTTCAAGATAAATACCTTAATCCTTATAATTCAAAATTCCTTCTTTTCAGTAGCTGGAGATGAATATCTTTTGCAATTTTGACCAAAAATGTATATGTATTTAAAAAATGCATCAGATTCCCCTACAAACTTCTCCTAGTTTCCACTGCTTATGAGTTTCAAATGGTTTGAGCAAATATTTTATTTTTTGATAATGAAACAGTTTTTAAAAATATATAAATTAAATTCAAGTTTTCTCATTCATGTCAAATAATAGACTTTGTAAATCGGTTTCCTAGAAATAAGAAACAAAGTTTTAGTTTTCAAAGTGTTTTTCCACAATATATATTACAACTTGTCTGGTTAAACATATAATTCAGCATCCCATTGTAATTTATTTAAATACAGAGATGTGTGAAATGGAGTCAGAAACAGATAAAGGAAAAATGACTCTCCTTTAAGCCAAATCTACAGAAGATGAAATATCCAATGATGAGTACTCTGAGGACTGCTTAATACATTATAATGAATATATTACACCATGCGAATGGCTCTGTCAGCAATAGTCCAATGGATATTGCAAACACCATTTTAGACCAGTTTTAGCAGCAGGAAGTAAATGACAATTGATTTGCTTCATGCTATGGATTTACTCTGGAAAAAATATAACTGGTAGGCCAGGAAGAGGGGATACTACTTTAGATGGAAAGGGTAGGGAAGATCTTCCAACAAAAAGACGACTTAATGCATCAGTAGAGATTTGTCAACACAGACTCAAAAGAACATATTTTTCCTAACTCAACCAAAGGAGTAGATCTTACAGCATGGCAAAGTAACCAGATTTTGGTCACTTACATTATTCTATAATTTAAAAGCATTTATGATACATAATAACAATTTCCCAAAACATAATTTGAACTGGTGAAGGCTATTCCAAGAAATATAAAGCAATTTAAAGAGACGGTTCACAATCAGCTGAGACTCACAACCAAGTTTCTCCTCAGAATACAGAAAATAATTGAAAAGTATGGATAATAATCACAATCACATACTGGAGAAAAAAAGAAACAATAATGAAAATTATGTGTCGAATCCAAAATTTCATCAAATCAGAATCCTGAACCCAAATATTTTTCCATCGAATCTCATATCTCATTAAAGAAATCAATTCGAGTGTTACTTGGTGGAGCTTCATTTAAAAAAAAAATATATATATATATATCTCATGCTTGCTTCATCCAATTTTATTACATCTTTTTCATCAAATGAATGCTTTATTTGAATAGAAATTAAAGTTAACATTTTTGATAGAATTATGGATCTATAACCATTTTTATACCTTACCTCCAACTAAATTCTAAATTACACATTAAGTAAGAAAAATAAAAGTGAAAAGCTGTTTTTTTTTCAACAGAGTTGTAATCATTACGTATGCTGAGTTCAACCTTGTGGGTTCATCTTGTACGTGACATATAAACCAACTTTTTCTTGACAAGACTTCAAACCTTGTCAGATTGAATGCAGCAATCATGGTACAAGGACTGTCTCAAATAACCACAACCAATTTATCTTCAATTTCCCATTCAGACACAGTTTTGTGAAAAACTTAATCTAAAATAAAAACTTAAATACTGGCTGCTGTATGGTTGATCTGACGGATTAATTCATAGTTGCTATCAACATAAAAGCAGGTCCGGCTCATGTAATCATTATTTGAACTACTTGCCAAAAACCTGTTGTTGCACAAATGTAATCTACATTCTTCAGTTCTGATTTTACTTGGTTCAGAGTTTTTTGTATAAGTTAGGAATAATGTTGTTAGCAATATGTTTTCGTGAAACCATAGTATAACGAGGTTCTAAATAATGAATAAGTTCTTTAAATGCTTGATCTTCTACCAAGGACAATGGTTGACAATCTTGACAAATCATTCTGACAATCAAATCTGTTATTTTTTCACGTCTTGGATCTCCAACTTTAAAATTTTGTTTCCTATCTAAGTATTGCTGAAGGCTTGACTGAAGAGATTTTTTGTGTTTTTCTGATGGTTATTTGAATTGTACAGTCGATGATGATATAGGAGAACTACCATCGGTACTTCAAGACTGAGATGAGCTAGGAACTACTGGGAGAAAAAAATGAAGCATTCTAAGTAAAATTTCTTAGTGCATGTATTTTGTAAATAGAAAGTTACAGATTTCAATGATTATGTATCTCTATAAACTATTCATTCCTGGGGTTAATCTAAGAAAACAATTTCGGTATTTATTTATAGAGATTTCTTTAAAACTACGCAGTTGATCTTCAGCTATTTATAGGAACTGTAGAGGTCTCGTAAAGAAACTCTATAGAGAACTTTTATTAAAAATTGCAAATTTCAAGGGTAAATATTAATGACTACTGAATCAATATGTTACTATAGGAACTATGAGCTAAATTCTGATATTTTATTCTATAGATACTTATTGAAGTTTAACCTGGAATCTGCATCATTTGCGGAATCCAATGCACTTTCATCACAACTAGGGCCATCGCAATAAAGAGGAGCAGGATCATCATCTACTCGTTTTGCTTTGGTTAATTTGTGGGCTTTAGCTGCTTCACGGGCTGAGACGGAATGTTTCTTCACATGTTTCCACAATGCAGTGGTCGCTTTGGAAACACCACCACGTGAGATCGACGTCTTGCAAATATCACATATTGCGACTTTATCGTCAATATTTTTCAGTAAAAAATAATTCAAAATCTCACTGGTATTTGACAACATTTTCAAAAAATAATAACCACGCAAAAAGATTTTTCATCCACCTCTGTTCACCATTTTGCGGGAGCCCTTTCACCTAAACTCTGATATCCAAAAGGATCAGCAATGGAAGTAGAAAAAATAAGTAGAGTAGTTTGAACAAAGAGAGCTTTCAACAGAAAACACAATTGCTGGAGGCAAATAATGTAATTGTGGATATTAAAGAATGGTTAATGAAAACATAAAGAGTATTCTGTTCTATTGCTGTGAAACATGAACTGCATCAGAGACAAAAAGATTAGAGGTTTTGTGATATAAAAGAATGATCTAATAAAATAAAATGGATAGACCAAGTAATTAATCATGAAATCCTTCAATCGACAAAAATAGAGAGATTCATGGAAAACTAGGGTGAAACATCATTGGTAAAGATTATGAGTGGTTAGTGTGGAATTATGAGAGAATGAATGGCTGAACAGACTGGAGAACAAATCATTTCTCCAATTCTTTACTCACAATAGGTAATGACGACTCCAGGAAAGGTTTTTGAGATACACAGTTTAGTAAATCAGTCTCATTTCTGCATAATAGCTTAACTAAGCAATGAAAATATAAATAATCTCTAAATTAAATTTGACTGATTGCTTACAGCTTGCTGAGGGAGGGAGTGTACAGGTGTTGACTCGTGGCTTCCCTTCCCTCCACCTCCACAAACTAAAGACTCCCCTTCCTCTTCCATCTCAAACAGCCACACAGAGGTTGTGACGAATCCAACAGCTGTGCCTCCTTCCATCACCTCACCAAGGGAATGGGGAGAGCGCAAGGGAAGGCGACTTCGCCCTCCACTCCAAAGGGATCCCAATGTGGCCACAGCAGCACCAAGAGGAGTTGCAGTCCTCGACAGCCTCTCCCTAACATCGTATGCTGAGATGCGAATCTTGGTGTCAGATCCCAAACCCTCTGATGCACGAAACAGAGCTGTACTGAGGAAAATGGGGTTGCTGCTCCTCTGAAATACAGAAGAAGTACGTTATAACGAGAGCTGACAAAAATCGGAAAAGTACTCGTTATAACGCATACTCGTTATAGCCGATTTCTAATGCTAAATGTCTGTCCTCTTGAATCCAAGAGCAGTGAGTGCGGCAGAATGGAACTGCAGGGTTTTTAATCCTTACGCTAATGCTTCATAATGCGTAAAAAAAGTACGTTAGTGTCAAAAATACCATATTTACTCGAAAATAAGGAGCATCCTTTTGGGTATTTTTTCGGCTCATAAATCTGGGTGCACGTTAGAATCGACGGCACACTAGATTTGTACTCGTTGGCATGTCCTGTAGTGCAGGGCTGGCCGCATCCTCGGCTAATCTTGGTTCCATATAACTCGTCAAACGATCCACCAATCCGCTATCGATGTATTTTGTAGCGATGATTAACTGAAATCCTTTTTAATGGAAAGGGAATTGGCTACCCCTAAAAATTTAAAGTGAACAATTTTGAATTGACAGTTACATAGGACTTTTGGTATAGAAGACTACCAGAATTTTGTAAAGAGTTCAGGGGAAAGTGTTGTACCTTGGGACAGTTGTACCTTGGGACAGTTGTACCTTGGGACAGTTGTACCTTGGGACAGTTGTACCTTGGGACAGTTGTACCTTGGGACAGTTGTACCTTGGGACAGTTGTACCTTGGCACAAACTGCATTGCTCTGTCACATGTGTGTGGCAGACCAAACTAACCTGTCTTAGATCTTCATCTGGTCACTAGGGGTTAGTGTAGAAAGACATGCAATTATACAGTGAGATTTGTGGAAGCTGAATGATAAAACTGTCATTGCTAAGTAAATTTTTGTTGCTTCACTATTTTTTTCTATTTTTGTTTCTTTAATCTGCATTCAAAATTAAGGCATTATATTAAAATTTGAAATATACCCTTTCCAATCGTAAGGTTGATCAATCTGTTCAACAAACCTCAAACACTTTTAACAGCTATGTTTTCCTGTTTTGCAATGTGTTGTACCTTGGGACGTCCCAAGGTACAACGTCTTAAATATTTTTGTTAAAATACATTAAAAACTTATCTATTTACAAAGTTGGGATTGCTCAAAGAAAAACAAAAATAATCCCAGGAAGAAATTCAAAGGCAAGACTGTAGACGCCACTAGTTCAGAGGATGAGGAAATGAGTATTTAATCTAGAAATGGAGAATTTGAAATATCTATGCAAGAATTTATGCAAAGAGTTTTGGAAGAAGAAATGGACATTGCCTTAGGGGATAGTGTTGTGAAACAAAACCAAATGATCATTTTTTACTTAAAATTTTTGGACGTTATGGCCGTAACGTGTAACATCCAGGAAAAAGCCGACTTTGAACCTCGGTGTCATGGGTTCGATTCCAGAAGGCCCCAAAGTCGCAATTTTCTCCATAAGGATACATGGCGGGGATTTTCGAAAATTTTTTTGGTGCACTTCCCGGAAAAGTAGAGAGTTGAAATTTGAGGGATCGCTAGAAGCCGTGCAACTCCAACGTAAATCAGAATGACATCGCCGAATATGATCCATGGTTCGATGCTAGGTCGGGGCAAAAATCTGCTGTTTAAAATGCATTGCGGCGATTTTGAAGATTTTTTTTTAATCCTTTCCTGATAACATGGAAACTTGAAACTCGGCACGTGGATAGATATCACGAATATATTTCATAATCAAATTTTACACGTTCGCTGATGGTCCTTGGTTTGATCCCAGAGGGCCATTTGCACTTCTCAATGCATTTCTTACGGAGATAACGGAAACAAAATTAAGTTACTTTCTGGCATGCTATCGACTTCAAACTTTGCATGATACAAGAACAGGACTTTACAAATCAAACTTTGCATTCACAGCTTGCAATACGTCCTGGGTTCGACACCAGGTGTCTCTGCAATCAGAAGTTGATCCGATTTTTGGAATCATTTTGAAACCTTTCCCATTAATAAAGAAACTTGAAATTCGGCATATAGATACAGATCATAAATAACTTTCAGAAACATATTTTAGATTTCCAAGATCGTCCTTGGTTCGAATCCAGAGAGCCATTTACATTCGTGAAATGTGGAACGTTGTTTGAGGTAGTTGCAGCAAATATTTCTGCTTGAATTTTCACACATAGTTAGAGATGGTGATCTTCTGTTGAGCTGCATAGTAAGTTTATCATGAAAACCCATGTTCGATGACAGACGATTAAATTGAAGCGAATTTTAAGAGTATTTTCAATCCTTCTTTTTTTTCTTTTGAGGACCGTCCCGATATAATGCCAATTTTAAATTATTGTTGTCGATCTGCTTGCAGTATGCAAGCTACATTTTACTCACATATATATATATATAGGTACATCCGGAGAAGCGTCTATATATAATAGATATAATATATAGATATCTGGAAAAATTTCTACATATAATAGATGATTAGCTGCAAGATCAATTCTCCTTCCTTATTCTCTTTTCTCTTTCTGAGTTCCTTCAAGAACAACTCGCCTATCTGATACGTTCTCTTTGAACACTCCTCTTTTATCAACTGTAAAATGATCGCTCTTTATTCACATTCCTCCAATTTTCAACTCCGTTTCTTCCAATGTTCATTTTGATCCTTCCTCGTCTTAAATCCATCCAAAATGTGGTTGCAAGAGATTGACTTTTTATAATTTGATTCATTATTTAAATTATTGTATAGATTTTTGATTGTTGTAACATTTTTCTCGCTGATTGTTAATTTTTCCTTTGATTATTTCTACTCATATTTTGTCAGCTGTAATTGGCTTTGCGCTGTTTGTTGATATTTATCGATAAATAAATAAATAAAAAATTAATAAATTAGGAAATTTTTTTTCCTATTAAAATGTTAATTTATAAACATGGAATTCTTTCCTCATCATAGCAGATATTTTATGATATTTTCAGATAACAAATCATTTACGTCACAAAAATTGGAAGAACTGCTCAAAAATGAGAAGCAAATTAAATGTGACTAATTTAGCTGCTCCCATGAGTCCCATTCTCTTCAAACTATTTCAGGGATGATTTGCCTTAATGATCAAGTTTAACAGCTACTTTTTCTCATTACAAGATAAAACTGAAACTTCCAAATTTGCATAACAGCAAATTATTACATTATAATTGACATATCCCATGATGTTAGATATATTTTACCTGATTTATATAATTACATTGATAACTATGAGACAAATTAGACTTGGGAATTTCCATAAAAATAAAGAATATAAGTAAAAAATGTAAGGCAAGGTGTTGTGAAGCTATTAAAAGAATAATTTCTAATTTATTCAGAAAACTAAGCAAATAAAAAGCAATTTTTTCTTCGATAAATATTGCTACTTAATTCGGAGCATTTATGGAAACTTTTCACAAAGAATATCCTTTTAAGTTGAACACTTTCGTTCCGTCAAGCATTAATTACCATTCAAAATACATATATAGAAAAGAAAAACAGGTTGCAATTGTACAGGTGATAGTTAACTAAGAAAACAACAGTCCTTATCCCCTACGATTCAATCAGAGGTTTTATTTGAATGAAAATCAGCAAATTGTAGGTCTCGTTCTTAGGAATGCAGTCTTAAAATGATTGCTAGAAGATATTTAAAGGATACTTACTTCAACCACCTCTGTACGAGCACATTCCACCCAGGCACCTTCTAAAGGGATGAATGCATGAAGAAGTAACATTGGATTTGGTGGTCGTCCATGGCCATCGCATAGTAAGTTGTCACAAGCCAAGGATACCTCACAAAGAGGGACCTCAGAAGGATCTGCAATGAAAAGATTCCTCCCAATAAGCTATGCATGAAATACCAAACTCTCCCCCATTCAAACCTTGTTGTATTTAGAGGGTTTTGAAGGTAGAAACTGGCATCCGGAACCCATGCAAGAAAGGTAAAAAATCGCTTCAAAGTTACTCCAAGTGTGAGGTGATTGCAAAGGCATAATGAGAGGTTGCTATTAAGCTAACAACTCCAATGCCTAAGTCAAAAGGATGTTGTCATTAAAATGAGCGAGTTAGTCTACCTATTTTTAGATGTTTCAATAACATACTAATTGTTAAATAATTATAATCTTATAAGGCACTTCTATTAGAAAAATAATAATATAATAAAATTAGAAAGTTTTGATGGCATAATAAAGAGAGAACAGTCACAAAATTGTTAAGTAAAATACTGAAAAATAAATATAGAGTAAAATCACTTACAAAAATAAGATTAAGTAAATTTCTTCTAAAATTATAGGAAATATAAAGTCCATGCCAAAATATCCACTGTTATCTAATAGAAGATAATAATAAACAAAAAATAAATTTTAATATTTGTGTGGCTGTTTAATTTTGATACAGTAATTTGTATTTTCTCCGGCATTTCTCCATTAACCCATTCAGCTAGGCTAGCAATATCTATACTTTGGTCAGTAACTGAATCTATTTTTTCTGTTTTCCAGTAGTCTTTGATGCTTCATAATAAATGAGTCCACAGAAAAAATTTCCTACTAATTTTAACAATGTTATACTATATACCCAACTCCCTGACGATCAAGGCGATTGTTGAGTCCCCAGCTTATCCGTAAGAATACATTACTTACAATACTTATCATACTTAGAACACATTGAGAAAATATGCCTACTTCAAATTCTTGTTAAAAATAAGTGATAAATTATAAGATGAGGGAGAAATTTAAGGAGATATTAGTAACTGCAGCTATGAACGATATACTGTGAAGAATCAAGCATACAAACATACGAATAACCAGTAATTAAGAAAGATTTTAAATTTTATGGAAGCATCTGTAGTAGTAGCAGTTTTATTTATATCAACGAAATTGTTTACTGACTATTTCATGGGACAAATGGGTTTATAGTAGTTTGTTAGATGAAATTGCTTTCTCTCGATCAATACAACTGACTGCGTATAAAAAACCTGGTAAGTTTTGTTTATAGTTTATGTTTATAGTTTCTGTTTTAAATATAATCTTCAGCAATAAGTATTATCGATTTACTTCGATAAATATTTAGCGATTGACGGAAATGGACTCGGTGAATATCGTAAGATTTCCCAGTTTCAGTTAAGGACAGGAGTTAAACGGGGATTTGTAAAGCTTGAGCAAATCTCCAATATCGTATCCCTCCATCAAAAAGGTAAAGCAAGTTTACGTTTTGTTATACACTGAATAAAAAAAGTTATTCATTGTGTTTTTTTAAGTGCTTCCAATTCTTATACATTTACTATCATTCTGTTATTGGTGTTCAGTCTCGATTGTTTCGGAGGGATATAAAATACATTTTGGTTGTGTTTGATCATTGTTTCCTATATCCATTTTTTCCTTTTCTGAAAATGTCTCCTTAACCCATTACTGGCCACCGTACGAAATTTCGTACGCTAAACAAGGAGGTAAACAAACCGGTGCCGTGACGCGATGTGTCATTGCATCGAGTTCGCTAGCTTATTATTTTTGAGGGAAAGGTCCAGCCATTCACCCGTGCCGCCTGGCTTGGGGCTGCGCCACTTTCCATCCATTTCCCACGCAGTCAGATTTCGTCTAGGTTGGCGCGCGACGCAAAATGCCACGCCGGTGAGTATTTGTTCATTTTTTATTGGTAAAACTAATCTGAATTCTGTTCCTGAGTGTGTTACTGGCTTGTTCAGACCATGAACTACATGCATGAGTGGTCATTTGATGAAAGGTTATAATAATGTCAGTCAGGTATGTGGTTTTTGTTGACTGTTCGAAATTTCGTACGGTGGCCGGAAGGGGGTAAAAAATTTGTTTGCAGGTACAATTTGAACACGGATGGCGAGGCCATTGTTAATATATTTGAGAAACTTGACGAAGAGGATGAGCTGGCCAAGGATATTTCCGAAATGGACGCACTTGAGTTCGTTTTATTCCCACCTAATGACGGCAATGACTCTGATCAAGACGATGCACATATTGAAGCAGGGCCAGATGACGTCACCAGTATTCGCGATATTGGGAAGGGAGTTTTAGCACAGCCTATTGAAGTTAGGGGACTGCGATCTCGAGATAACCTTCGGCCGATCATGAGAGCTATAATTGTAGACACCAGTGGTTCTGAAGACAACACACCGAATTCAGAAGAATATGAGCCCGAGCCTGAGTATGAACCTCCCGCTAAGAAAAAAATGATGAAGAAAACGTCTCAAAGACAGAATAAAATGTCTCAAAGACAGAAGAAAACATCCCAAAGCAAGAAATCAGCCCCAAGAAAATGGACTAAAACTACCCTACCTACTACTACCGCGGATGGGCGGTATGAATACATTCGATCATCAACGTGCCATATATCGAATCAAAATCCGAAAAAAGTGTTGGCACTGGCCCTTGATCAGGTTCATGCTAAACGGCAGTGTTGTAAACGCTTGAATGTTGTTCCGGTACAAGGAAAAAATTATTTCTATTCTTGAGTTTGTCCGAAGAATTGTAATTGCTTTACTATCAACCCCAACCCTGCCGAACAGACCCGCCCCAGTTATTCCTAAAAAAAACTGCTCTTGTAACTCCAGAAATTCGTTTTGACGGTATTGACCATCTGGTTGATGGTATTGAGAAACCGAGGCGTTGTGGAAATTGTCACAAGACTGCTTCATTTTACTGTATTAAATGTAATATAGGACTTCACCCAAATAGATGCTTTGTCGCCTTTCACACGCGCTAAATTCGCGAATGAAAACAAGTGATTTGAAAATGATTAACAATGTGATTTGAAAATGATAAACAATGTTATTTGAAAATTGACAACAATGTGAGTTTATTGTTCTTGATTACTTAGTAAGTATTTTAGCGAAATGTGCTTGAAATCATTAAGATATGATTATGTAAAACGCGCAGAATGGACTTTTCTGCTGATTTATAAAAAGATATTCTGTTTTACTACCATTTATACTATACTAACGTTTACTGTAATAAAAATGTTAATAAACATCATGACGTTCAATTTGTATATTTTACCCCCTTACGGCCACCGTACGAAATTTCGAACACGTCCAAAAACTAAGATAACGCAAAACATTTGGATATTTCAGGACATCTATGTATTAAAGAGTCCCATAACGTCTAAAAATTTAAATAACATCAAAATTCATCATTGGCGAATAGTTCCGGCCGATACTGGGTTAAGCGTGATGCTACTTATCCTAATGCTATCTTCGAATATACTTTTTATAATCCTTAAACAAATGTTTTGTTCATCGAAGATTTGTTCATTCTAATATATAGGTTACTTTGCAGATTTTATTGTAACTTTATTTTGTTTGTTTATTGGTTTGGAAATTATGATAGCCTTGCATTTACTATCTACCTATAATTATTAGACGTGTTACGATGAAGCCTGTAACAAAAGTATTTATTAATTTTAATTTTTCTCCGTTGAGAATCAACGGGCATTTCAGCTAGTAGAAAATAAAGTCAGTTCATCTGCTTAGTAGTGCCAAAAATCAACCTACAAGGTAGGCGAGACATGCTACACCTTATATCATATATCAGACTTATGACAAAATCGACTTACGACCAGACATTGTACCCTGTTCGTAAGTCTGGGAACGTCTGTAAATCATTTTTTTATTCCACCTGCATTACAAAAAAATGAGTCGGGAAATTTTTCACCAAAAGGAATTTCTCAATAGAGGAGGTGGGAAGATACTATTCCTCTGTGCACATAAAGGAGAGATTAAACAAGTATCGAGAGAATAGAAAATTACTCATTGAGGTCAAAGAGGGATATGAGTGAGGAGAGGAGGGTAGAATAAGAGGATATGGTGACAGATTTGGAGTTAAAGGCCTAGCTTCTTAATTTTTGAGGCTCCATACAAGATGTGGGGTGAGGAAGGGGAAGTTCAATTTGAGAGAGACTTTCAACAAATTTTAACGTCCATCAATGCATCCTGACACAGCATAGTTGACGCAACAGAGCATAGTTTCTATGATTGACAATATCTCATCACCCCTCTCTTCAAGATAGAGGAATTCAATAGCTCACCTAGAGTGGTCCCCTGCTTCAGCCTCCAAGCGTGTATGTCCAAGTGTAAGTCTCCAACGGATGGGGAGAGTAGTGAGGATGACAGTGAAGATGCAGCAGGAGGCTGAGGCGAACCTCGCCTACGCAGACGCAGTGCCTCTATCGAGTGCCGCAGAGAAAGAAGGCGAGCACGTACACAATCATGACCAGCATGACGCAGGGCCTGCACCCAACCATCTCGTTCCTCTTCAGAGAGAGCACCCAACTGCTGCTGTTGATGCCCTCCTCCTCCGTCAAAAACTGTATTTCAGGATTGATGTTTTTGAAACATTGAGGTCATAAGTAAGTTTGCATCACATGCAGAAAGACAAAAATAAATTCTTCATTATATCAGAAATTTTAAAAAATACTCTAACAGGAGTATGAAATTCAAATTCATGATAATTAGCAATATATATATGTATAATGTAATATTCGTGAAAATTTATGGCATCACCAAATCCAGATTAACAATTAATCCTTAATTGATTCTATGTAGGTAGTAACGATAGTGAGGATAAAACAGAAGTTAGACACATGGAGCTCAAGACAAGCAGCAGGCCTAATTAAAACCCTCTCCACACCCTTTCCAAATTTACTGATCAATATTACAACAAAACTACTAATAAAAATTCAGTTTAGAACAAAAATTTTTCATAAATATTGCAGTTCATTATATATTTTTATGTATTTAAAAATAAACGAGTTAGATAAAACAAAATTATTTTGATATGAATGGCATTCAAAATCAATTGTACCATCCAAAATAAATTACAACCATTAGTGATATTGCAATAGAGTTTTTTTGCTCATCTGTTTAGCAGAGGTGGGAAATGATAAAAAAAATTTATTTTCCACAGTGGAAAATTCGACACTTAATTAAAAAAATTTAAATGGCATTCCAAAAAGTTATCTCATAATACCTTGAGTTCATTTGTGAAATAATAAATTATAAAAAGGAAATTGAATAGAATGGAAAGCATTTTGGGTGTAGAAGGTTGCTGAAAGATCATCATTTGATATGCTAAGATTAATGCTTTAATGTTACGATGAATAACTAAATTTGGGTGTTTATCAAAAATATACTGTATCCTATGCAGGAAAAAAAATTAATTATGTTATATGAATAATCCTGGCCAATAGAAATTCAACACCTCCGCAGCGATTTTGCAGAACCTCTCGTTGAGGGTTACATGACAACAGCGTAAGTGGCAGGGAAGGGGCTCAAGGATGGGGACAAGGCGAATCGCTTTTCTTTCTCATCATTTTCCTAAATACGGGACTCACAACCAGTCTATGAACTTAAGGGGAAGAAGGGCTCCGAAAATAGGAATATTCCACAGAACTTGTGGTCCGAAGGATCATGGGAAACTACGCGAAATCAAAATTTCTTAAAGTAAAACTTTATTCTGGGTAACAACATTTCACAGCTGGTAACGTTGCCATTGATGGAACATGCTGTTTTCTAGTGAAGGCTTTTTCCAGGTCACCGAATTCGATTTAATCTCTGTGCTCAAACCTTTTCCTTGCCATTTCGGCAAGTATGAACTCTTTAGTTATCCTGATTCTATTAAGACAAACCATAAAGCGAAATATGATTGGTTTATTTTCTAACCACGAATATTTCTGTTACCGAATGAAGCTAAACTTATTGACTTAAACAAATTTCTCATCTTTGTAATTCATTGTAGTATCATATGAAGATAGAAGAAATAACTTAGTAACATAAACATTATTCCTGTACTGAAATTTTACTATTTGTAATTAAGGTCGAAATTACATATCATTCTACTTTATAAAAACTTAGTTGCTTATAAGTGAAAATTTTGTTGTATTGATGTGCTACCTATGAAAGCATCATGTTCTCTAATGTGTGTCACATATTATCTATCTCTACCATTCCAATATAAAAATCTGTTTTTTCCCTCAGTCGCTCTTTGTGTCATAAGCACAAATAAAAACCATATTCTATTTAGTTTAACTATACCAAACTTTGCAAAATATTTTTTAAGTTGGACGTAACTTCTGAAAAATGCCATCGTATAGCCCAATTTATGTGATGGCTAAAATGTTTTTATTTCTCACGTGACGAAGGACGTGAGTGGAATTGAGACAAATGTTGAAATTTTATAGTAGATTTTGGGGTGATATCTTGAATAGTATTTTAGTTTTTATATCTGACGTGATTTGTCGCGAGGAAGAGGCAGTTGAAAGTTAACCTCCAATCGGCAACGGATCAAAATCTAGGAACAATCTTCTAAGCGGCGAGTTAAGCTCTAGTATATAAAAATTAAAGTCTTAAGTTCCAATCAAGATATTATCCTGAAACTGACTTTCAATGAAAATTTCAACATATATCTCAATTTCACCCATGACAAGTTTTTCGTCACATAAGAAATAAACTTAACAAAATTGGCCTGCACTGCAATCGCCCTTCCAATTAAATATCTTTTTTACTAAGTTCTGGTTCATTGAAAATACAAATATTGGGATTCATGTTCATGCTACTGATACAAAGGGCAAATGAAAAAAAAAATCTGAATTTCATATCTGATTGATGGAGAGAAATGGCTGTTTAAAAGTTTTCATGGGCGAAAAACGTAAGCGTTCATTTTATTTCCCATTCTATATATTGTTCTTATTGCTAAAATAAGAATAAACTATTCACTAAGATGTTGGTAATGTCACTGATAAACAAAGTTGAAATCAACCAACGTTTACTATGAATACTGGTTTTATCTCTTCGAATGTGAAACTCTTGATAGTTAGAGAGATAAAGAGATTGAGTTTCTCTCAAAAGTCACTACTGCCAGGAATTTTGAACCGGGCAATGAGTTATACTTTACAAAATATGTCGTCAGATAGAATACAAAATTCCATCGTGAAACAGCAGATTTTTTTTTGGCTCTGTAAAGCAAACCGTATGAGCTCAAGAGGAAGAAGAGACAGACTGAAATATGACGCCACTTCCCAATCTTGAGAAAAAGATAGCAGTGTCTCTCTCGCTTCCCTAATGGGGGGGAGTTCTGTATTACGTCATTGATTTGCATCTTCTGGATGATTCAGAGAATCCCGATAGCTCAGATATATCCTTCCTCAATCCACTCGTCTTCAGAGTGTGCTCTATTCCAAAGTGCTTCACCATCCTCTTATATCTTCGGTAGAGCTCGCTCTTTGCTTCTAAGCAATTTATATCGACTAATTCAGTTGATTGGCATTAGTATTTGTCACAAAGCCTCTACTCACTTTACAGTCTTCCTTTCTAGGGATCGTACACAAATTACGTAATGCAAAATTCTACAATTTTCGACCTCCCCAACTCCATTATGTAGCGAGTGCCGTAAAAATTTTTGGGCTTATATTCAGGAAAAAAGATATTTAGTTCCCAATAATAATTCACTTTCAATTCGAAATTAAAATAATTTTTTAAAAACACAGACAGGGGAATACCCATGCAGCCTACCACACTCCACTTGCACTCTGACTACTTCCGTTCGACACTCGCTCGGATCAGAGCTGCCAATTTTCCCTGGTAAATTTCGAGCGAGTTTTAAATTCAAGCTATAAACATGCAGAAATTTTGCTATTTTTTGCAGTTCAAAAACCGTGCCGTAACGTAAACCATGACCCCCCTTCCCCCTCGTACCAGGCCCATAACCCTTGGCCGGACACCCCCCATCTCCCCAAATTCCATTATATTATTTGTGTAAGGCCCCTACATAAATGGCGTCTTATATTAGTTCCGATTGCCTAAAAATAATGTGGAATCCTTGAAGTCGGTCCTTAATTGAGTTCATATATGTTGTCTGTAGACGTATAAATGTTTTGTTTTTTTTGGGATGCACAAATTCCATCAAAATAACAAAATAAAACTTTGATTATTTATTTAATAAAATTTCCTCTTATGCTAATTAATATAGTTTAAGCTGATATACTAAACATGCATTGCAATTATGAATTTCTGCCATAAATATCTAAGTATACTATGTTGTTAGTGTTGAATAATTGCGAAAAATTATGAGTCACGTATGCCTTACTTGCTTAATCCGTATTTAATAGATTCTGTGTGTCTTAAAATTTAATGAATCACAGAATCCAAGTTAGCAGCTGTGAAATGTTGTTACCCAGGATAAAGTTTAACATTAGCATATTTTGTAGTTTCCGCCGATCCTTTGGACCGCAAGTTAGGTGGAATATTCCAATTTACAGAGCTCTTCCTCCCATATGTTCCTATGCTGGTTGTGAGTCCTGTATTTAGGATATTGATGAGAAAGAAAAACGATCTGCGGTCACCCCATCCTCAATACCCCTTCCCCGCCACAGTTGTCACGTAACCCTCAACCTTCCTCCGTCCAAGAGGTTCCGCTACTCTCCGCAAAATCGCTGCAGAGGTGTTGTGTTTCTAATGGCCAGGACTGTACTTTTATAAGTCAAAGTTTGCATAATAGTCTTACAAGGGGAACACCAGTTTTGTGGGAAATGGATTTAAACGAAACTTTCAGGGCACATTCTCCGATTAAAAATAATGCAATCAAAAGAAACTCTTTTCTGTTTTCGTCCTGCTTTTTCCAATTCCAGCCTATTGTGCGTTGTTGTGTGTATTAGAATAAATGCTAACTTAAAGGTAAAGAAAATGAAATTTAATTGCAAAAAGGTAAGTTAACAGCAAAAAAATGGAAGAACATAATTTCCTAAGTGGAAAATCGCGAGATCTGCAAGGTGTATGGTGGGGTTGCCTAACGCCGATTTTCAGTTGCTAATTTTTCATAAACAAAGGCCCATTTAGTTGAACGGTCAGACACGTCTCTATTATTTTTAGCAGAGAATGTGCCCTGAAAGTTTCATTTAAATCCGTTTCCCACAAAACTGGTGTTCCCCTTTTAGTTAGATAATTAGTTTAGCTTTATTGCAAGCTATTACAGTCTGAATAGGATAATACACTTCCAAACAAACAAATTCTATGTTTTTTGTGATAGTGCAAGTATAAAATATATTATAGTACAGTATATGAGTGAACATATTTTTATAAATAACAGAAGAGATGAAATTAAAGTATTTTTCTTAGCTATTACTTTTTACAGATACTCTCAAATTATAATTTCCTTAATATTCAAGTCATACAGTAATGCACAAATTTTATCAAAAGCTTCTCATTGTCAATCAGTGGTATTAACACTGCTAGTTGGTGACCATTAGTCTACTTTATGCGATCATAATATAATTACATCATGTAATTTACATGACTTGACTATGTACAACTGTATGTATGTATATAACGTGTAATGTATAAACACTGCCACCAGGTCTTTAATCTACTTGCAGTGTTTCTGTAATAATAATTATTATATCTTTCCAGGGGTTAAATTATTTTTAAGGGATTTTTAAGATTTTTTCAAGACAATAACTCTGGACAAAATACTGCATTAACTAGGGATATACGTATATTTTCTTAGAAGCAAAAATATCCTGAGAGATTCAAAATGAATTTGAAGAGTGATTTTGGGATGCATTACCCTGCTGGGAATCAAACAAAGATTTACCATTCTATCCGCTAGGCCAGTGCTTTCCAAACAATGTAGCATGACACAATCTATTTGCCTATGAGTGTGCCACATACTACCAATGAGTAATTTTTTCTTCTTACTTTAAATTATGTATGCACTACTTTGCAAAGAAATAAAATCTTTGAAAGGGATTTAGCTTCAGAAATTTTGTTTCCACCCCTTGCACAGCAGCTTCTTATTCAATTTGCACTCAGTCACTTAGGGCACTGCAAACTTTAAGCTCTAGTCAATCGGGAATAAGGTTAAGAAGCACACACTATCTCAGCCAATATGAAATTAATGTTTTTTAGTGATTTGATACAACTTACCAAGCATAAATGGATAGTAAAATATCTCGGTATGATTGGCATTGGTAGGTGTCGAGGGAGTACCAGTTGGGCTTGAGACTGCACTTGTCACAGCCACTTCTCCGTCTTCTTCTATACGAACAGTGCACTGTTCCAGCACTATTAATCCAGCTGGCTCAGACCACTGCTCGCGCCCCTTCAGGTAAAACAAAAGATTCCCCCTGAGCCTGCACCATCGCTCTGTGCTAACTAACAAATGACAAATTTCATTGTTATACTTTTATTTATATTAGATTCACTCCAGTATATGTAAACAACATCTTTTCAGATATAAGATCATTTGAAAAACTCTAAGATATTGAGACCAGTAACACAAAGTAGATATTATGCAAAATAATGACACGTGTAATGTAACGTGTATCAGAAGAATTAAATTATACATAATTCATGGTAGACTTTGCCAAACCAAAATAGAAATTTACAGCATTGAATATTAGATGATTTTCTAATGAAGAGTAAAGAGAAAATCAAAAGTAGAAACGAAGATGGCTTCATAATTTAAATGTGCAGGGAATAAAATTCACTTGATTTGATTTTCCTTCCACATATTCTAACAAGTTTCAAACACTTTGAAGAAAACATAGTTTATATTAAATTATTAACAATAATCCCAGCAGGGCTTCAATTGCATAAAATATTAGTTTTTATAAAATTAATTTTTCAATTTAAAATTAACAGTTTCCCTAAACAAGAAAGAACTAATGCATATGTCATAGCTTCTTGAATCAATAAGCAAGCCCAGAATATGGAACTGTTAATTTACTCATTCTCTTCATAAATTGTATGTTTAAAATTCACAATATTTAACATAACTCTAACTAATCAATATTGCTACAGAGGGTATAAAAATAATGCACTAATAAAAAGGTGATGCTAAGGGTAAAATAAAAAGGCACATACTGTAGCTGGGAGTGAAAAGATAACAAATATGCAAGCAGATTTCTATAATTAGGTTTATTTCAATAATTAAAAGCATGCCAAGAAAAAAATATTCAGTTAAAATGGTATATGGACATACGTTTCATCTGCAAGACAAGATCCTTTGCACATTTATTGTGAGTGAATAATGGTATAATTATTCTTTGCATGCATGTAAAGCAAGATGGTAAAATACCATCTGAGTAGCACAACTGTCGTTGCAATTAGGTGATGAAAAGAATACATCACAAGATATTCTAAACATAAATATTAACGTAAAAAGACTCAAAAGAATAGGTAATGCATCTTTGCTATTTTTATAGTGAATATAATTATAAGCACCATGAACATATTTAATACGTTACATACACTTAATGTATAAAATCCGCATAACAAATGCCTAAAAACCAAGTTAGTAGGAATGATATTATTCAGGCAACAAAGCAAACTTAGGTCAACTATGTAAGTTTATGTGAGTACAGTGTTTGGCATACACATAGAGCCAACATAACAAAATAAACCAACATTAATTTTACATACCCAAATTGCAGACATCCAATGTTGTGATCAGCTGTATATTCTAGATACATTAATAACGAATGCAGAACTAACAATTGTGAAAATATCTCATATATTAGAGGCATATACACGATTAAATTGACAAAATCAAAGCTGTGGCATACACTGTGAGAAACAAGAGCTTTTAACATGAAAAACTGATTTTGTACTTTTCCACAGAGGAATGATCTAAATTAATGAAAAAATAACTCGAAAAAGCAGCCATGAATATCATTTTAATAAACAAGTCTTTGGAAATTAAATACTTAAAATTATTGTAATATTTACCAAAATATTGCCAAATTAGCACTGCAATCAGAATTCCCTCAGTTGCAAATGGAATGCATTTGCAACTGCATTTAGATTACTGCTTGAATAAATAAGATTTTCCTTATTTCTAACTAAATCAACATTACCAGAAACAATTTCATAGTTGAATTTTCCATTTAAGTTATAAAACTCACTTTAGTTTTCTTTCTACGTGACAAACACTCGGTACCCATATTATTGTTACTCAAAGAAATGATGACAAACCACGAATGCACCATTTCACAATTAAATTGCTAAAAACAGTTTTCCATCCTAAAGCTCTCATTGCTATTTCATGAACTAACCACAACCATACTATGAGAAGTGATGGAGAATCAATGCAGCTTTGACTTTTCATTGAAATTTCAAGTAATACCTTTATAATTTGTCCCTCGATAGCAGCTCAGCTCACGCAGATGGGACCTTTTGGCCCGTTTGCCTTCATTTCCTGCAAAGTTTCACAAGGCACTAAACAAACGAGAGCGAGCCAAGCATCAACAGTTGGAAAGCCAACAAGATTTTTTCAACCAAACAATAAATAATTAAGAAAACATGATGAATTTTAAATAAATTCATTCAAAACCTTTTTCCAAATGATGAAAGTTAGAGAATAGTGGAAAAAGCTTGAGAAAAAGAAAAGTGAAAGGAAAGAAAGTTTTTGATAAAACATTTCAGAACAGATCACCAAAGGAAATGGGAAGTGTTTCTTATCTATATGAAAGAGTTTGAATGTATTTTAAATATTGGATGTAATGGAAGTAATTATCAGCCTTAACAAATGCCAATAGTGAAAATATTTAACCATAGAATACAGTATATTGTAGAGGTGAAACCATCCATTAATATTGATGCATTTAACATAATATCTTAGGTTGTAATCTTCTAAGATTGTACAAATCATGACATTATTATAACAGGCAATGGCATAAAAATGATAACAATTAGAATAGTAATTATAGTTACTTATAAAAAAAGACTAATGCTTCCTTCTCACCAATTATTTACCTGGATCACTATGGCAGTTTAATGAGCTTGAGGGATGTCATTTTAATATATATATTTCAGTGGTTAAGAACATCTGCCCAGAAAGTGGGAGAATGGGATTGAGTTCCAGCCATGTTGCAATTTTTCACTTCATGCTTAAACATTGTCATAATAGTAATACTTTTTTTTATTCAGTATTACATCAACATTTTTTGTAATTTATTGTATAAAAGAGAAATTTTGAGCAAACAAGTCATATACTTTGACCATAGAAAACTTTTCCTTACACTTTGAGTAGTGATTTAAGAACTATAATTCTAGACAGCTTTAAAAACCAAAATTTTGACCTCCATCACACTTTGAAAAAATATAATGCTAATATAATAGTTCAGCCAATTACAGAAGAGCTTAAACCACAGAAATTGCATAATTAGTTTGTAGAAATTGGGAATATCTTTTCTGGGAGACATGATATACTATTCTAAAATTGATACTTCGATAATCATTTACTATTTATGAATAAAAATTTTTCAAATGCTCTTTATTTTGCTTTATACTGAGTGTACTCCATTCCTTAAAACTGAATAAAATATACACCAGAGGTGTACCTAAAAATCGGTTTAAGTCCATCAGCATGTTGTACTCTACAAGGATATCCTAAAGCCCGGATCCAAAAATTACAGCCCACAAGAGTCCTTATTTTCCCATTGAGTTAACTGTATGTTACACACTAGGCTCTCTTGTGTCAAGTTTCTATTTCAATGCTGTTGATTATATTTATTGAACTGATATTTTTTCATTACATATAATATCATCAATATTTATCTTTTTAATTATTATATAAACAAATCAAACAAAAATAGATACTCTATTATACCAGCACTTTCCATGCATGTGTCTCAATTTACATACATCACAAAATTGTTAGGCCCATCACTTTTCTTATTTATACTGATTGCCTCTGGTTAAATACTCCAAATTACTGGGTAAACATATGAACACACATGTTTATTTATCAGTATCCTTCTCGAAATTCTGTTTCCTTATTTTCAATTTTTATTCTACTATCTCAACTGTATCCTATCGAACAGTATATATCTTAATTATGTTTTTTTGTATTAGCATACTATACATAAAATACTATTCTGGGACACAAACCATGAGCCATTCAAGTTACCGAGAAAAGTTTTAAGACTGACTGCTAATGCTAGACTAGATGTACCCAGCCAACTACTCTTCAAACAATTTGACCTCTTCCTTTTTTAATAGCAGATATTTATGTAAAATAATGATTTAAAGAAAATGTAACACACATCCTGATGCATAATTCTTGCAGTTGCAAGCTACAAATACATATCTGCATATTCTGTTCTCATTAGGTCAAACCTTTCTGCGTTTTGTATTGTACAACAAATTTCCAGAGGAGATTGAAGGCATCAGATCTTTATATTATTTTAAATATAAAGTCAAACCTGTTTTATTTGGAAAATATTACAATATTGATGAATATCTTTCCTTTCATTAACATTTTTGCCTATTTTTTCTTTTTTGCACTTTTAATTATGCATAAATATGTATACAGAGCCATAGTGATGACCTTTGTTGCTGTAGATAGAGGAGATTTTTGGTTCTCCAAGATGAAAAGTGATAAACAACGAAGCTTCTATTTTGCATTTACAAGCACACATTAGCCCCTCCCTCACTAAGGCTTTGTATTGCACATAGAAATAAGGCCTCCACCTTGCTAACTTAGGTTTTGACAGGAATATTTTAATAAATCAAATGCAGAAATAATCCTTAGAATGCTCTCTTTAATTATCAACATTCACTATTGAACATAATCACCAGAATGTTGTATATACTTCAACCAATGCTGATCAAGTTTCTGAAGCTTTCACCTTCCACCTGTTCTTGATAATGAAAGCATATCTGTGCAAATATCACTATGCATCTGATGGAGAAGTTTAGAGAACTGAGAGAAGCTGGTTGCAGAAACATAGAGTCCACTTCTTCCGGCAAAAGTGTATACAATATTCTAGTGATTAAAAGGAATAAGGAATATCTGTAAGATTAATAATTTAACTTTCTAAGCACTATTTTTGCTTGTGAGATCTTTCAATATTTCTAACAAAACCCAAGCTACAAAGGTGGAGGCATTGCTTTTCATTCAACCTTCGTATGTTTTCCTATTATGTGGTGTCACGAACGTAGGTGATGAAAATTATCATAATTGCACATTTTCCTTAGACTGTCAAATCATGATGTTTCATGAATAACTATAAAACTGAAGAGTGAAATAAAAGCACAAAATTCTGAAACTAATTTGGCATAAATCTGTACCTTTTTTTAAAATTACTCCAGAAAAATAACAAGATGGCTTGCATATTATTCCAAATTTAACCATGTTTTACAAGAATTAACCTGAGAACCACAGAAAATTCGTATAAAGTCATTACATAAAACAAGTTCAGGAAAAGGGACATAAAAGTCACATTTACTATAATAAAAATTGATTTTATCCATCTGAAAACTCTGAAGATATTGCTAGTAAATTACTTATTAAGTGAAGTTAAACCCAAGTTGACACAACAAAGAGCAGCATTAACTGTAAACCTAGTACTATAAACTGAGTGACACACATTCGTATCAGCTCAATTTACATCGCAAAATGCGGAAAAAGGGCCAATAAATCGACTGATATCATATATGAGTAAATATTTAACAACCACAATGAGCTTTGCGAGTTCTTTTGTCTACAAAACATTGCTCACTTCAGAATATTTGCATATTTTGGAAGGGAATCCCCGAAACATTATTTAAGAAAGCTTCAATTTTCTATACAATTTAATATCATTACCTGAATGGCATTACTTCTTTACGTCTATCGACTTGCAAGTACAAAATATTCGCAGTCACTAAAACATATTTGGAGAAAAATGAGAGATTAAATTGATGCTTTACATGCTTATTCTACGAAATATTTATGAAAACACGTACTGTTGTTACCAAGCCCTCAATTTTATAACATATACATGCAATATCAAGCAATAACACAATGCTCGAATGAACTGTAAACTGGCGCATGCTAGGAATATTTTTCAAAAATACATAAAAGAAAATATTACATGAAATTATTTCTATTCGAATTCAAGCGGAAATTTTTTGGTTCGTAATCCAAGAAATTACTTTCTCGGAAACTCAATGGAGAAACTAGGAAAATAGTTCTCAAGTATGACATAAATAAGCATTCATTTACAACAGAATTTTCAGCTTCACCGAACACTTACTCTCGGTTCTCCTGAAGAAACCCTCCTGTCTCTCCCGAAGAAAAAGAATTCCTTCTTTATCGAATTTTTGCGATGGTTGGATTGCAAGAGTTATCAACTCTTGCTTGTTAAACCTCATCCTAAAAGGATCAAATACATTCAGGAACATCTTACCGTAAAAATGAAAGAGTAAATACAAATTACACCTCAATATTTTCATGCAAATTAAAAAATGTAGCTCGGAGAATGACATGAGATATCTAGTCCGAATAAAAACACTAGTGAATATTTAAGTTTGTACCTTACTAAAATGTCAAAACAGGTACATTACACCCATTTTTGTTTTCTACCCACAGCAGAAGTTAAAGTCAATAGATAAAAATTAAACGATTTCATACGTCTGACTTCTACAAACATATTAACGAAGTAGTCGATCCGCGCTATGGCCATGTGATTTAAATTTCAATCATTATCATATCGACAGCAGCGGCAAGAGATAATCTACGCTTCTCGCCATAACAGGTTGCAAGTTTTATTGACGTATCATGTTTGTAGCGGGAAGTTAAAGGGTTTCTGATATGATTTTCACGATTTCGAGGAGTAGATTTTTACTTAATAAAGAAAAAACTCAATATACAAATTCATATTGGAGACTTACAAGAAAATTCATACGAAAGGTTATTTCATTATGCTAATATACCTAATCATTATAGTAGAAATAACAAGTCCTTGTATTGGTCCTGAACTTAAAAAAATGAGAATTCAGAACAGAAATTTACCCAGAAATTTATGAATGATGCATACCCTAAATATATATTATGGAAATTGAGATACATCCCCGATTGATTTTCAAGCATGATACAAACATCTTTTAAAATTTAAAGTATTCTCAGCGGTACCGAACTTCATAGCCCGACCGAGACTGATAACAAAACTGCGCTTTCAAAATTCTTGTAAGGGAAATCAATTCCATTGTCCCTTGAAATCCGATGTGATATCTCCTCTTGCTTGTGAAAACGAAGCCTAACAATAATTATTCAGAATACAACAAAAAGCAAAATTTTCTAATGCGTGAGCTCAAGATGCCGAGACTATTTCAGAGGGTATGAAACATATTCAATGATTTCAGACTGTATACTCCGTGATATTATTTTATTTCCCATTGAATGTTGCAGTAAAACAATTAAATTTAAGTAGATATTAAAATTAAGTAGGAAATGTCATTATTTTTGTTGTGTTTCAGTTTTTTTAATTAGAAAGAATAAAATTTCGAAATATTATAGAAAATATAAATTTGGCTCCAGCCTTCTATGAAATCTTCATGAAGAAAATATCGGAAAATTTCTAGTGTGAAACTAGAAATTTATCAAAATAACTTATTATTATATAATTATATCTCAAATATGTGTTGACCTAGCTACGGGGACATATACATTAATTTTGGTCAACAATTTTCCTTACTCCATTGCCAACAATTGTCAAACTTTTAGTGGCCCCCTAATAAAATTATGTCAAACAGTTTTTACTGCTACAGACTAAAATATTGAGCTATCTCTCAAATGAGCTATTGCCAACAAAAAAATAATTCGAGAAATTGCTAACACGCAAATGCTCAAACCAGCAATATTTGTCAGTTTTCGTATATGAAGGAAAACTTTTTTCCTTATCATTTTCGTAACGCAAAGGAAAATAAAGCATTAGAAATATACACGGAAATCAACTTTTATAGTTTCACACCTTTTGGTAAATTTCTAGTTTTTATAATAAGCCGCAATGTTTGAAGTGTCTCACCCAAAAATATTATTGAAATCGGGCAGAAACCACTTGAGAAAAAAAATATAACGCAAACTGTGTGAATCTAGAAATTTACCCAACTTTTTAATGACGTTCGCGATCGATTTCCTTTTTCATCTTCTGAAATGTTACATTGAAATTCTAAAAATATAACGATATTGGAAATTTATTATTATTAGATTTATTATAAACACTCAAAATAAGTATAAAACATTTACACATATCTATAAATTTATAATTATCATTTTAGAGAACAGATAGCATATGGTACAACAAGTATATAATATTAAATAAGTAATTACAATTTCATATTTAAAATAATCATGTTAAAAAAAAACTTTTCAAACAATAACAAAGTTGTGTCAACGTCTACGCTATGATTAGAATCAATTTCCTAATGGATGTCCACCACACCAAAATCTTTAAACTTACGAATCGTAAAACATACATATAATTGAAAGCAATCAAGGAAGCTTTAACTGTGTGGAACTCCATCCTAATAAATTTTGCAAAGTTATTTCCACCCATTTATACATATAATTATTGAAAAACTCAAATTACTTAATAATACGACAGTAAAGGCAATACCAAACATTGAAGTAAAATTAAAGCCTTTTATGCTTAAGCAGCCACAAACAATTGTTTCTGGCCGAATGAAAAAAAATATCTTGAAGAGTCTCAGAAGAAAGGCTATGAGACGTCTCAAGTGAGATGTTGCGATGTGAACTTCTCAAGAGACGTCTCTCAGACATGTTATGTTATGTGGGAGCAGTGGCGGATCCAGGGGGGGGGGGGGCTGTAGCCCCCCCAGAAGTCAACATGAAGAATAATTGCTAAAATGTATCATCGTTCATACTATTGAGATGTGAAGAAAATATTGTTTATCTACAACAATAGATAATAATAAGCATAATTCAAATATGTAAACTGAGTTTAATTTTATAAAATTTCTTACAAAAATCGATAAATAGAAAATGAATCTTTAATCCCAACTCTCAAGCCCCCCCACAGCTCGATCCTAGACCCGCCACTGGGAACGTTCATATTGAAATTGATTTTGATTTATCAAATATTGTTAATTTTCCACCCAATATGCTACTAATAGAAAGTGTATCATGTGTAATCTTGGTCCTTCATGGTTTTTGCTATTGTCTTGCATTCTTCATGTTGTTACTCCAGCGATGAAGATCACTTCCAATTCTTTTACTGTGTGAACCAGATTATGATTTATAATTACCATTTCTGTGTTTGCAGCGTCCAGTTGAAAATTATGTCATCCCTTTCAGATGACTTTTATTGGACCTGTGACGTTGTGAGGACGATTTAAAAGGAATGTATCTAAATTTACATAAGAGCAAACAACATGTGCAACTTTAAATTCATGTAAGCTATGAAACTTTTTTTTCAGAATAGATTAAATGATTGGATTAGGAGACTAGAAAACGTATACTCTATGATATTCAAATGATAATTGGAAAGAGAATATTTGTACTTTATCCTTCGTATTACTGCTAAAGATTTCACAGCAAGTTATGCTATATTTGCATCTAGATGGCAATTAGAACTATTCGTCGATCAAATTAGGTTACTTATCTTATTGTTAGTATAATGATATTCATTATAATAACTATTTATTACTGCCTTATACGTGTGTAGGAATTTTTACAGTTATTAACAAGGAGAATGTGAGCATAGGCATTGAAAATTACAACCCCATAATACAGTTTATGATAAATATAAGTAGACTACTTAAAGTAATACAAAAGAACTCATGTGGACGTACGAATTACTTATTCAAATTATGGAGCATACTGTATTATGATGCCTGGTAAAACTAATAAATATGGTAATTCTAATTGAGTTTTGCCAATGAGGAGTTGCTGGGGACTCATGAGAGTTATGGGACTGGGGGCTTATGATTTTAATTGCTGTTTTCTGTAATGAAAAGAGTTTGTCGGAATAGCTCGAGGATGGTAGTATAGGATAGGTAATAAAGTATTTTTGCATAGTAGTGATTTTTCAAGATTTCAGCATTCAATAGGAGAAAGTTTACGCAACATTAAAATGCCTGTGAAGACTTTCTTCATCACATCATCTATATGGAGTGTTCAGTGTAAATTTTCAGAGAATTTGATGAAAAGAAAAGTAACAGAATATACTGAAATCATTCATTCTGATAAGAGGACTTGAAGATTGAGGAGATTTTTTAGAATTAAACTGAAGGTAAAGGGATATGTAGCAGTTGAGAGCAGAAAGTTATCATAACATCAGTTAAGCATCTCTTTAGTTTTATTTTATTCATGAACAATAAAATTATTTTGATGTATAGGCCAATTTTCAAAGGTTTTCTTTGCCTAAATTTTGCTTAATTTTTTTTTCTCTCTAATAGTGATGTGTAATATGCCACTTTCCTAAGCTTTGCAATGGTCAAATTCGGTATTGTCCAAGGTGACTAAAGAGGGGTAGAATGACACCTTGGGTATGTATATAGTTTTTGGTGATAAAAGGTTAATTCTAAGAGTGATCTTCTTAACAAAGATTTCCCTAAGAAATAGATATGTACTATCATGAAAATCTGAGATCACTCTAAAAAGTTTGCATGTGAATGATTCCTTTAATAAGATTAAGATCTGCATTGTCTTAATTTACTTGATATTGAAAACTTATCCTTCTCTCTGTCCCTTCCACATACTTTCTCATAACATACACTGTTTATTTTTCAATTATTCTCATAAGGCAATCGTTTAATATTATTTTTTTCGTCTTGGATGTTGTTGCCACTATCTGGTGAGTCTTGAATTTGTCAGGAGGTGCTTCACTAAGGCAACAGCAATGAACAAACAAGGCCAATGCAGAAAAGTCCAATCAGCTGGGATTTGAGCCCTTCGGTCAGAGTGACCTAGAATGCTAACCACCAAGGATGGTTCCAGATATTTTTTAGGATTCTTAAGATTCTCTCATGCATCTTTTAAGTTGTATGTACATACCGATTGTAGCAATTCCGTAATGTGTATTTCGTTAGGCTAACTTGATTGCATGTATATATTTAATTTTTATGTCAATTTTTTTATCAATTTTAACTGTGTATAATTTATTCTTTTAGTTTATTGGACATCTTTAGTTATATGTTTAGTAGAAATAACCTTCCTCTAGCATTAGCCTTGATTTATGAAAAACATTACCTCTATATGTATTTCCAATACTTAAGATGTTCTCATGCTTCATTTAAGCTGTGTACATACCAATCGTACCAATTCCGTAATGCCTATTTTGTTTGGCTAACTTGATATACTATCAAGTTAGTATTGTTAATTCCAGAAGTTATTTAAACATCAATTATGCTAAACATAGATAGCATTTTGAAGGCTAGAATTATATAAAGAATATTTGGCATTTTTGTGAGACCATCATATTTTATGCTTTTCATGTACATTTGAGACTTTAAATGAAAATAAGGATATTGTAATAGTCTTCCCTTATGTTACCTATTTGATCCTCTTATCATTAGCCTGTGTTTGTTTTAGATGTTGCCCAGTAATGTTTCCGTAAAAACATAAAATTGTTGAAAATGATTATGATTCATGTTGAAGTTAATTTAATTTAATAATCTTTGAACTGTTGGTAGTGATACTTATGTAAAAGAACTAAAATACCCTTTAAAAACTAGTCCTTTTCATATACTTCTTGAATTATGGCACAAAAGAAAAAAAAACAAAAAGGAATTATTCATGAGCCCCAAGCTTCCTTGGCAATACTCAAAAATAATTACCATATTAATTAGCTTTACCTGTGATCACAGTATTATGTGCTCCATAATTTAAAGAAGAAAATTTAGGTGAAAAAAATCCTAATTTTGTTATTTTATTGCTTGGAGCTCTGAACCTTTCAGGTGACACACAAAATTAATTATAAATTTTATTTGCATTTATAATGAAAATAATACTCAGGAAAAAGTAGCTGTTTAAACAAAATACTTCTATTTATAAATAGAAGTATTTCTTCTTTTATAAATTTACAAAATAAATTAAAAACTTATTCCTCAATTTTAATCATAATAACTTCTGTCTGAGAAAAAACACCACTGTGCATTCACAGCTTACTTAAAATCAAACTCTTGACTTTTATATCCAGTATCTTCATAAATCAATTCGTATTTTTTTCAAATTACTGAGTATGTCTCATTTGTCAATCTTTGTGTCATGAAGCAAATAGCTTGTCAGTAGAAAGCTGGGATTTCTGTTCTGCAATTCTAGCTTCGCTCTGTAAGATAAAATCTGAATACATCAAATATAAATAGCTTCTTTAACAAACCATCTAAATCCATTTTCCTGCAATCTTCAATCCAAAGCTTCATGTGATGCTTGGCTACTTTGATTAAGTATTTCTTTTAAAAATTATTTATTCCATCTTATTTCCATCTGCAGTATAGGTTGAAAAGAAGTAAAGTTACTTTATTCCTGTTCTGAAATTTTTATTGCTATGTTTCTTATTATTGTTTTTAGTACATAATTCTAATTGAGGAAACATCACAAGTTTTGTATCCATGTTGCCGATATAACCCATTGATTTTTCTTCCTTCCATTATATTAATAATAAAGCTGCAAAAATTAATATTTTAGGCTCATAATTACCTGACCAACACTGTACAATCTTGGTTAGAATTAAACTTCATAAATCTTTGGGACTGCTATGATTTTCTTTCAAAATCCTGTAATTTCTAATAATTCCTAATTATATAATTTTCACTCCTTGAATAGCCATAATTTTTGTTGATACAGCAATATCAGATTTTCTATTATTTTAAGATAACTATGAATTTAGATTATAAAGAATTTCTTAAGCTGTTCTTGAAATGACGAGCTGTATGTGTTTAATGTTTATTGTCTTAATTCCATTAGAGATATATTAATGATATATTTATTATAAGCAACAAGCACATATACTCGATATTTTCTGCCAAATCAATGATAATATTTTGAAAATAAAGATCAGATGGGTAAAATTTATTTAATTATTTTTTATGGGCAGAGCCCAGTTACATATAAACAATAATAAACTATATAAATGTATTATGTAGACCGAAGAATTTCAAAATATATAAATTCAATTGTGGAAACATAATTTGTATACAAAGAAATGGAAAGTAAAACATTCAAAAAATAATTCACAATTAATGTGACGATAATATGGCATTTAACATAGGTAAAGCCCTTTAGTATCATTGAATTAACCAAGATTACAGTACACATAGTATACTTGTTAGACCGATACGTTACAAAGCATGTAAGAGATCTTATTAAAGAATAGTAAACCTCTAACTAGGATTGGATATTTTTTTAAAGCTATCAGTTGAGTTGTTGTGAATGTCTTTATCATTACAAATTGTGATGGCATCTCTTAAGAATTCTTTACATTGAGAGGAAATAAGTTTAATTCTTTCTTAGATGAGGAATTGAGAAGATTTTATCACTCCTTGTAGCTCTTGCTGGAACATGGAAGTCAACCAGTAAATCACTACAGTTCACCTTGTAATTAATGACTTTATGTACAAAAATCAATCCAGCCTGGGTTCTTCAAGATTCCAAAGTATTAATGTTTAAATCATTAACTCCGTTTTGCATTTCCCAATTTACTACTTTTTGAGATAGCAGATATGCACTTTTGGTAAATTAAATAAACAATGACTGTTTCAAATTTTGAATAGCTGGCAAAATTTAGTGATTAATAAAAGCAGATAAAAGTGAAGCAGAAAATAAATTACTATTTGGACACAATAATTTGAATTTGTGGGGTGAGATGAAAACAGAACACCACTGATTTATCAAATATTTATTTGAACCCGAACGAACAAAAAGAAACAAGAACAGGAGTGAGAACGGCAGCCGTTGTTCTTTTACATATGCCTCGATCAAACTTCGAACGCCGACTGACTGGTATGGGCTTCCTCCCGTAGACTCGCCTTTCCTCTCTACGCGGCTGGCGCCGAGGCCTATCCGATCATACAATATGGCGTGGCGCGCGATATTACTTGGCCGCCACACCACCCCCTCCGCAGTATAGCAGTTAATCTGCAGAAGAAGAAAAAACAAATAAAACATGAGTAAAGGAAAATTAAGGAATATAATCGCGTAGGTTTGCCGGGAAGTGAACCCGGCGACCTGAGCGAGTTTGCCGAGGATGCGGCGCTGATTGAACTGCCTCCAGAGGTGGACTCTGCGTCGTTGGGCGTACATGATCGGCGGCCGTAGCATCGTCAGGTAATAGGTGAGCCGGTTTGAGGCGGTCGATGGAAACTGTCGTTTCTCTGCCACGAATCCGAAGGTGGAAACATTTCTGGCCGGAACTGATGACCTCGTATGGTCCCTCATATGGGGCCTGCAGTGGAGCCTTCACTCCGCCTGTCCGAACAAATACATGTTTCGACGAAAGGAGGTCCTTGAATAGGAAAACCTTCCTTTCGCCGTGACGAGAGGCAGGTACCGGGGACAGAGCATTCATTTTCTGTCGTAGCTGCATAGCGTAGCTTGTAGGGTCGTCTGCGAGGGACTGATGAGGAGGTGCGAAAAATTCACCTGGAAGGCGGAGGGTCTCCCCATATAGTAGCTCGGCCAGCGTGGCTCCCAATTCTTCCCTCCACACAGAACGGATCCCTAGGAGAACTATTGGGAGGACGTCGACCCAATCATCGGTCTGATGGCAGCGAAGGGCTGCCTTAAGCTGCCGGTGAAACCGCTCCACCAGTCCGTTGGAAGCAGGGTGGTACGCCGTGGGACGAAAGTGAGCCGTACCCGAAAGCTGAGAAAGCTGTAGGAAAAGCTCTCCTTCGAACTGCCTACCTCTATCGGTGGTGATGCGAAGGGGCGTGCCGAATCGCGCGATCCAGCTGTGGACGAACGCGCGCGCGACCGTTTCCGCCGTGATATCCGGAATTGGAATCGCTTCAGGCCAACGGGAAAACCGGTCTACACAGGTTAGGCAGTAGCGGAAGCCCTTCGACGACGGCAGAGGTCCCACCAAATCCAAATGGACGTGTTCAAACCGCGAAGCGGGAGAAGAGAAACTGCCGATCGGCGCCGCTGGCAAGGGATGCACTTCTGCGACCAAGAACGGCAATCCTTCCTGATCGATGGCCACACAAACTTCGATGTAACCATCTTCGTCGTCGCCTTGACGCCAGGATGACCCAAGTTGTGGATGGAATGGAAAACCTGTTTGCGGAAGTCCGTTGTCACATAGGGTCGCGGCGTACCAGTAGAGGTGTCACAGTAGAGATTCAGAGCAGTTCCTGGAATCGGAAAAAGCTGCAAGGATAAAGAGTTGGAATTCTTTAAAGATTTGAGTTCTTCGTCTCCCTCTTGAGCCTTGGTCAACGAAGTAAAGTCTACTGCGGATGTAATTTCTTCCACTCTCGACAAGGCATCTGCAACTACGTTGTCGCTCCCAGAAAGGTGCCGCAGGTCCGTACTGAACTGCGCGATAAAGTTCAGGTGACGGAATTGGCGCGGCGAGCATTTTTCAGGCTTCTGATTGAAGGCGTAAATTAACGGTTTGTGGTCCGTAAAGATTGTAAACTCCCGGCCTTCGAGCATATGACGGAAATGTTTTATGGCTTCATACACCGCTAACAATTCCCGGTCATACGGGCTGTACTTCCTACAAGTGGGGCTCAGTCCGCGGGAGAAAAACGCGAGCGGTTGCCATGTGTCGGCCGCGAGTTGCTGCAAGACGCCCCCCATCGCGACGTCTGAGGCGTCGGTAAACAATGCGAGGGGTAAGCCGGGCTCTGGGTGCACAAGAAGCGTTGCTTGAGATAGGACGTCTTTGCACTTTCTAAAAGCAGCTTCCGTTTGCTGTGCCCACCCGACTGCGTCATTCCCTTTAACTCCCCCCTTTAATAGCTCGTTCAGCGGCTGCTGGACCACGGCCGCGTTTGGGATGAACCTACGATAAAAATTCAACATGCCGAGAAATTGTCGCAATTGTTTGACAGTCTTAGGACAAAGAAAGCTGGTAATCGCGTTTACTTTCTCCGCACAAGGTTTCGTTCCTGCGGCATTCACGGTGTAACCAAGGAAAGTCACTTCACTTAAACCGAACCGGCATTTCGCCGAATTTACTAATACACCGTATTCACACAACCGCGAAAATAACTGCCTTAAATGGCTTAGATGTTCAGTAGCGTCCACCAGAAGCAACCAAAATATCATCCAAGTAAACAAAGCAAAAATCAAAATCCCGAAGCACTTCATCCATAAATCTTTGGAACGTCTGGGCGGCATTCTTCAACCCAAAAGTCATAAAAGGAAACTCAAACAGCCCGAATGGCGTGATAATGGCAGTTTTGGGGATGTCTTCAGGGTTAACCGGAATCTGATGATACGCCCGCACTAGATCAATTCGCGAAAATATTGTTTTCCCTGCCAAATCGTGAGCAAAATCCGCTATGTGCGGAATCGGGTAACGGTCGGGCACCGTTCGTGCGTTAAGCGCGCGGTAGTCCCCGCAAGGTCGCCACTCACCATCTTTCTTCGGCACTAGATGAAGCGCTGATGCCCAGCAGCTATCCGATCGCCGAGCCGTGCCGTCTCTTAGCATCCCCTGGAACTCCTTACGGGCGATGGCGAGCTTATCCGATGCCAGCCGTCGCGGCTTGCAGGCGACGGGAGGGCCAGGGGTTGTCTTAATGTGGTGCGCGGTATTATGCCGAACCACCCGTGGTGCACCGGCAGGCCTGGTGGCGTCTGGAAACTCCGACAGGATCGCATGGTACTGGGAAGTCCCCATCACGGTCTTCACCTGCGGGGAATTTATCTTGGCCCTAGAACAATGAACCGCTTGGGTCATCGAGGCGTCTATCAGTCGCTGATGACGGACGTCCACTAATAGGTCATAAAAAGAGAGGTAATCGACGCCGATGATCGGTTTATCGACGTCAGCCACCACAAATCGCCACTTGTATGGTCGTCTTAGACCGAAGTTCAACTCTAATGCTATGCACCCGTAAGTCCGAATAACTGTTCCATTGGCGGCATACAGCTCGTACTCCGTTACGGCAGACTTACCACGCACCCGAGAGCGGGGATAGACACACAAGTCAGAACCCGTGTCCACTAGGAAGAGTGATTTCGTGCGCACGTCGGTCACATAAAGGCGGCGAGGGCCGGAGAGGTCGTCACTTGCCGCCATTAGCGACGGCCACCGTAGTTTTCCGGGCTGTAGCCGCATGGTGCTCTGCATTTGGTTGCCGCACCGCCGAACGTTTCGTGATACCAACACCATGGGATCCTCGAAGCGGGGCGACCGCCTCTCTCGGGCCTACGGTGTCGTGCGGGCGAACTGGGACGCGTCGACCGACCGGTTCGGCACCTCATCAGCGCAGCGACTTGGGCGGTGAGGTTCTGCATCTGCTCCTGGACGGAAATGTCCGCCGCTGGGGCGTCGAAATCATGGGGACGAGGCGCCAATGAAGCCACTTGGGCGGCGAGGTCCCGTAACTGCCCTCGCGTGGATGCGTCGTCCGGCGCCGAAAACTCGCTCACCTGCGGTCGAGGCGTCGACTCATGGATCCTGTCGGCCGTTAGTGCCACACCGTTAAGGTCGTCGTTCCTCAGCGTCGCCAGAATGGCCTGCATACTGGATGGCAGCCGATTCATCCACAGCGTCCTCAGAAAGTCGTCCGGTACGGAAGGGCCTGCGAGTGAACGCATGTGTCTTAGGAACTGCGACGGCTTCCTGTCGCCAAGCTCCTCGTGTTCGATGAGTTGCCGTATGCGGGCCTCCGGCGATGGTGTTAGGCGTCTCAGGAGCGCTTCCTTCAGCCGCTCGTATTTGCCCTCGCCTGGTGGATTTAGAATGACGTCCTCCACCTCGAGGACGTAGCGGTTGTCCAGCGCAGCGACGGCGTGCATAAACTTCGTGGCGTCCGACGAAATTCCCGCGATGCCGAAGTGGTTCTCAATCTGCACGAACCATAATGCCGGCCGCTCAACCCAGAAGGGAGGAGGTTTAACGGCGATTCGGGAAACGTTCGATCGGTCGTGTTCGGGCACCGGAGCGGTATTCATTGCGACCACGTGGGACAATATAAAAAATAAATAAAAAACTACACTTCCCTTCGATCACGTCGGGGTCACCACTGTGGGGTGAGATGAAAACAGAACACCACTGATTTATCAACTATTTATTTGAACCCGAACGAACAAAAAGAAACAAGAACAGGAGAGAGAACGGCAGCCGTTGTTCTTTTACATATGCCTCGATCAAACTTCGAACGCCAACTGACTGGTATGGGCTTCCTCCCGTAGACTCGCCTTTCCTCTCTACGCGGCTGGCGCCGAGGCCTATCCGATCATACAAAATGGCGTGGCGCGCGATATTACTTGGCCGCCACAAATTAATTGAAATTTTGCTAGTCATGAGTTATGGTATTTGTCTAGACAACCGTTGCAGATTTAATGGGTTTGCATTTTGACCCTCACTCCAAATAATATATATCGAACGAGGATCAAAATGCAAACACCATTAGCAATGCAGCAGGCTGACTAGACAAATACCATAACTCATGACTTAGTTTTCAACTAATAAAAATTATGCATTCCCTGTGAAAAGTACATTCACAAACTTATTACTCAACTGAAAATCAGAAATGTTTTGGAAACAGCAAATCCCTTGGTTGCACAACATTCATTGATAATGTTTAAATAAAATCTCTAAGCTTATTTTAAAAAATTCAGAAGACCTAGAATCTGCACACAAACTTCCTAAGCTGCACAAAGTTTAGCATAGATATTTGCCTAAAACATTACAGCTTATTTCAAAAATTTAAAAAGAGGAAAAATATTCACACTTTTCTTTTAAGATTTAGTATTAATGTTAAATCAAAAATTTCAAAGATTGTTTGGAAAAAATCAAAAAAGCAACAATCTGTAGACTAACCTCCTAACATGCACTAGATTTAGCATTAATCTTTAACTAAATTTGCACAACTTGTTTAAAATTTTTTAAGAGAGCAATAATCAGTACACTAACCTCCTTAGATGCACGATACAGTAGAACCCCGATCCTTCGTTCCCGCATTAGTCGTTTTCCCGGATTTATCGTTTATTTTCTATAGTCCCAACTTGGGCCCATAAGGAGACATGTAAAGTAATACCGCATTCATCGTTCATCGAAATATTATTTTCCCGCATCCATCGTTCAGATTTTTGGCCCAATCGAGGAAGGAAGACAATGTATTAGGAATTGCGACAAAAATTTTCTTTGAGAGCTTGGCATGAACTTTTTTTAAGGCTGTCGTAGCACTTGCTCAAAACGGCCGATTTTTTAAAACACATCCTGGGCTGTTTTAATACATTGCATCCTATTGGAGAGCTTTCACATGGGTGCGAGTACGAGCCCTGTTTGTCCATCTCAGTTTACTGGCATATTTCACCCTGTTTGTACCATCTCTAGGAGTTCAGTACATTTTTTTCGAAATCTTTGGGGATTTTCTTTGGATAAACTTTCGTTACATATTCATTTTAATAGTGTGAGCTGAGTCTACATTTCCCGTTTTGATCGTTTTCCCGCATTCATCGTCTTTTTCTCTCGGTCCCTTCAAAAACGATAGATCAAGGTTCTACTCTATCTCTATTGAACTGTAAGCTAATTGATTAAACAAAGTGTTATCATAACGCCAAAAATAATTCAGTAAAATTATGTGACAAAATGTGGAAATATTTTCAATTGCACAAGAATAGAAGATCAGACTATTACGCAAACTGCATTATCATAATGAAAATATAATGCATTTTCAAACAAATTAAATGAACAAGAAGCTGAGTTTTTCAAGCAATTGAAATGTTAGATCTAATACAATGTTCACAGTAAGAACAAAATTGGTTTAGGAAGACTCAGTTCTAATCATTGAATAAAACATGAAATTGAGCTGTAAGTAAATATCACAGCCAAAGCATCATCATCATATTCAAAACAAAATACATTTGAAGTAACTCAAAGAATTGAGAAAAACTGGATGTCAAAATATCAATTGCAGGTGAGAATGAATGGGGAAACTAATTGCAAACTACATTACTATAATGAATATCTAACATGTTATGGACCAGGTTTAAGAAATGAAATATTATATTAATCTGTCTTATTTCTTATCAACAAAAGAAGAACTGAGGTGAGAAACTTCTCATAATATAAAAATACAAGAAATATGCCTTCTTCCTATCAGCTCTAATCTTGGTAATATGCGAACCTAACATTGCACTGTAAGTAAATTAATCAAACAATATGTCATCATAATTTTAAGATGTACAAGAGTTATCTCAAAGTTCAGAGAGAACTTCAAGGCAAAATATGAATTGAAAATAAAAATGGCTGAAGAGATTATCATGCAAACTACATAATTGTCATGAATATCTAACATGGTTTACAACAAAAGCAACGCCCTGAGTTACAGTTCAAAAATACTATATTCTGTCTATTACATATATTTTCTATCAATGAAAAATTGAAGTGAAAGCCATTCACAGAACTTAAGAATACAAGAATAATGCTTTCTTCCTATCCTCATCCGCAAAAAAGAGATAGTACATTAGCGTTCCATCAGTCAACAAAATTTTAAAGTGGAAGGCTTATTTGCCTTTATATATCTATATTCCCAGCTATCTGAGTTTCTGGTTACTCACAAGTAGAACAAATACATAAATATCCTAAGGCAACATTTAATTAAAAATAACAAATCATATGTCTGAGTATTCTAAAGCAAGAGGTTTCACTGTATCAGGTTAAAATCATGGTGATACATTATTCACTGACATTGCTGTTTCCAAAACATTTCTAATCCTAAGAAGAATGCAAAAATCTAAAGCCATAGAGCAACAGAAGCATGAACCACTGATTGTGAGGTGTTTAAGATTGTTTGAGGAGTTGGTTAAACATTTTGAGGAAAGTAAGTTTGAAATTCAATTGTCTGGAAAGCGGCTGATTCTAGCTAAAAATTTGCTCAAACATTCTTCGTAAGTACCATATCAATAACCTAAAGTATCCAATGCTTAACTAAAATGCTTATTAATTTAATTAAATTAGATTTCAAAAAAGCAAAGGACAGACAATGCTAATCTTAAAATTTAAAATTGCGATGATTCTATAAGGAATCTCATCCTTATATTGAATTTCTACGACATGTACCTCACTGTAAAGTATTTCAGCCAAAATTATATCAAATTAAAAATTAAACCCTTTCTCGAACAAGGAAAATAATCACAATTTAGAAATATATCTAAATATTCTGATAATATTGAATATTTAAAATGATGTAACTTCATTATAATCAAATGATCAGGTAAATTAGTGAAGCTTTCATTCAAACATTATATGATTTATTGTAATAATAATATAATTATGTACAATGATAAGTAATCTCAGAAAAAGTTTTCTAAGTCATATCCTTTAATCCCTAATGTTAGCTTAAGGTTCCGGCAAAGAAAAGGTTTACTTGAAGTTTCACACGAATAGGATGATTTTAATTATTTTCAATACTCTAAAATTTAAACCCCATAAGTATAAGGCATTATGTTCTGTAACCAGAAGTCAAAGAGTTGAAATAATAATCACATCCCATTAATAAATGTCAATGAAATGTTTTCAATAAGTCCCATGAATGCATTCCAAAGAGGGATGGATTAACCTAAGTTTGATGTAACTGTACTTGTTTAATTCTAAGTACCATTCGAGAACTAACACTGAAACAATTAATCAAAGAGGGCTAAAGTAATCACCCTCAAGTGGTAAAAAATTCATTATTTTATGAAATAATAAAAGTATGAAAGTAATGGCACACAGAGCTGGAAGTATTTTCGAGCATTCCTCAAAAATCAAACTATATAAAATATTTAACCAAATAGATATCAATGAATAAAGAATTTTATATCAAAGAGACAGACTGTCTATGTCTATCAACTTGACTGTCTATTAACTACTAATACCTTAAAAATCACTGTCAAAACATTAATAAAATCCAGAAAATGAGGGAATTGAATAGCAATAGCATCCATTATTCTATGGCTTTAAAAATTATCATGTAATATAATTACACTTCCTGTAAAAAAACAACAGCTTTATTAAAAAAAATACATTTCTAATCAAAAACTTCAAGCGGACCTAACAGGCTATATGAAACCCAAAAATTTGGCTAATTAAGGTCATTAAACGAAAACGGCATTAAAGTAACAAGAAATAATCTTTTATCGACTTGTCTATAAAATTCATCAACACCCATGGTAAGAAATTATCACATCAACAGAACAGTTATAGCAATAAAATTAATAGCAATAGCAATACGAAGACTTTTGTTAGGCATCGCTTTCAACGTCAAAAGAAAGACAATAGATGATCGAAGGAATTATTCCCAAGTAGAAGCTTAGGATTAAAATTGGATTAAGAACCAAACAGCCATTCGATAGCGCTTGAAAGAGTGGAAAAAATTCAGGGTGAATTTACCCTTTAGCTTTACTAGCTTCCATACCAATTTTGGTAAATTCCCAGTAAAAATTTACCCCAATTTTTCCTGATATCCTAGGTTAATTCATTTTCTTTTTTATCGCAAAAGTTGAATGTTTGCAAATTTCATAATTACGAAGACTGAATTTGGTAAATTTCTAGAAGAGGTCTGCTTGGGAGAAATTCTATATCTCCCTTGCTATTGAAGATAGAACAATGATTTTAACTCCATTGAATAGAAGCAAACCCAAACAGACCTATTCTAGAAATTTACCAGCTAAAGATCTAATATGACTCGTAAATATAATAGCTAGCTAAAAAAACAGCTCAATTGATAGGCAAATATCATTAACCAAAAATATTATGGCAGCATCCAAATAATAATCATGCAGTTTTTGATATATGCTCAGAGCGATAAAAACCTGTCCAACAAATATCAAAAACCTTCGACTTATTGAATTCCAGCAGAAACGGGTAAGAATGTAATGAAAGTTCAAAGCCCTGGCGCATATCATTTGTGGGGATTGAAATATTTAATCAGAATGTTGATCGAGTAATCGGCATAGTTTAATTAGTCAAGCTGGAAAGGTCGGGAGCAGCTTGGGTCTTAGTGAAAAATATCTTCTTTGCAAGATTTAAATAATTGGGCTACCCGATTTTTATCGTACTGTGGCGTTTGCACTTAGCATAGAAACGAACACACGAAAACACTTCTCCTTCCGATCTTTCGCACTCACACGATCGTCAGTCCTCTCTCTCTCTCTCGCTCCCCGCGCTCACTCTCTATCCCTCTGCCTCGTCCCTCACTCACTCACTCTAACTGTACCCTGCTGAGGCCCTAGTAGACCCTGGAGGTACTACATGGTCAGGGCATCCGCCACACTCAGCCCTTCCTGACCTTCCACTCGGTCCCCGAGTGACGCTAGCGCAGGACAAAGTCCTGCAACCGACGAGGAATCTGCGGCACCCTCCGTGGCTGGCCTCCTCCTGCCCTCTATTCCTCTTCTTCCAGGTTAAAAACTCCCCTTCCCTCAGCAATACCTGGACGTCCTTCGTTGCTCCCAGATGAGGAGTTGTCACTGGTGGTGCTCTCTCCGTCTTCCCTATCCTGTGTATCACTACTGCAGTACCCACCCACGTATGCCTTCAGTTGCAATACGTGGACAAGGAACACTTTCAGGTGGCGGTGAGTATCATGGCCGGAAGGGTCTCCCACCCGATACGTAACAGCTCCTACCCGACCAATAACCTGGAAGGGGCCAATGTACTTCTGCAGAAACTTTGCACATCTCCCCTTTTTCCTGATTCTCCTCCTCACCAGGACTAGTTCTCCGACTCGATACCTAGGAGCTTCCCGACGACGTTTATTGTACTGGGAACGATGATGCTCCTTCGCCTCCCTGGTTTTCTCCACGGCTTGCAGCCACCTGTTTACGAAGATCTTGGTAGGAACCGCAAACTTCCTCAGGCCAAGGAAACGTGCTTTCTTCTGGTAACACTGGGGATCTCCCATGCACCAGCTCAAAGGGACTGAACCCAGTGGATTCCTGTTGTGCTGTGTTTAGGGCAAATGCAGCATACTGGACAAATTCGTCCCACAAGGTCTGCTCACCGGCTACATGGCTGGAAAGAACCTCGGTGAACGTACGGTTTGCCCTCTCACACAAACCGTTGGCCTGGGGGTGGTAAGCAGCCGTCATGGCATGTTTCACTCCCAACATCGCTAGAGCGTTCTCTAAAAACTGGGCCATGAAATCAGTGCCCCTGTCGCTTATAATTTTCTGAGGTGTCCTACGCCTCAGAACAACCTGCTCTAATAGAAAGGACTTAACATTGACAGCCCCCGTGTCTGGTACAGCCCTGGCTTCTACCCACCTTGTTGCATAATCTATGCAGACGATCACTAAGCGGTTACCCCGGGTGGTAACAGGGAATGGGCCTACGTGATCTATCCCCAGAGTGGCGAACGGAGCCGGAACAACCGGAATTGGGTTGAGCAGGCCAACTGCCTTACCTGGAGGCTGCTTGTGCGTTTGGCAATGAGGACAAGCCCGGACAAATCTACGCACATGCTTCCCGAATTGTGGCCACCAGTATCGTCCCTGGACGCGTGCCCTCGTCTTTGCCATCCCCAGGTGTCCTCCCGTGGTGCCTGCATGACAAGTCTCCAGAATGTCCCGTCGAAGCGAGCGTGGTATCACTAATAGTAGCCTCCGACCCCTACCAGAATTCTTTCTATAGAGAACACCATTGGTAAGCTGGAACTTGTCATTCTCAGCCTCTCCCTCTAACCGAGGCTCACGTCCTCCTTCCAGCGTCTCCAAGATGCACATTAATGTCTTATCAGCGCGTTGCTGTACAATGATGTCCGTCACTTTTGGCCCCCCACTGAATAGCACACTCGCAAATAATTCGGCAGGCACTTCCGTAATCTCAGCTCTGGCAACCGAATTCCTGGAGAGAGCATCTGCCACCACATTAGCCTTACCCTTGCGGTGGACTATCCTCATCTCGTGTTCCTGGAGTGCCATAATCCACCTTCCAAGCTTGGCCCTACTGCTTTTTTGCTTCTGATGCAGCCAGGTCACAGCAGAGTTGTCTGTCACCACTGTAAATGGCCTCCCGTAGACGTAGTGGCGGAATTTCTCCGTCGCCCAAACGATAGCTCGAGCTCGTTGCTATGGTACCTAGCTTCGTGCTCCGTTAGCCTTCGGCTGATGTACGTCACGGTGAACTCTCGCTCCTCACTCCGTTGCACCAACACAGCCCCCAGACCATCATATGAGGCATCAGTATGGATCTCACATGAGAGGTCCTCCCGGAAGTGCTGCAACACTGGTGCAGCCGACAGCCTCTATTTTAGTTTCTCGAAAGCCCTCTCCTGTTGATCTCTCCATGACCAATTCTGTCCCTTCTTCAGGAGAGAATGGAGAGGTCTCGCAATTGCAGCAAAGCCGGCAATGAAACGCCTGTAATAGCTGGCCATCCCCAGAAAGCTGCGAGGACTCTTTACATTCGTGGGACGCGCGAAATCCTTTAGCCCCTGCATTTTTGACGGGTCTGGCCGTATCCCTTCACCGTCCACCACATGCCCAAGGAACGACAAGCGAGACATCGCGAAGTAGCACTTGCTCGCACGCAATTTAAGTCCGGCGCCCGAAATTGCATTCAGCACGCCCACTAGACGACTCAAATGTTCCTCGAACGTACTGCCATACACTAAGATGCCGTCGAGGTACACTAGGCACTGATGCCATTTTAGTCCAGCCAACTTTCTGTCCATTAACCTCTGGAAGGTTGCTGGCGCGTTAGAGAGGCCGAATGGCATCCGCTGGAACTCGTACAGTCCGTCCGGTGTCACAAACGCAGTCCTCTGTCGGTGTGCTGGGTCGATGCCCACCTGCCAATAACCACTAGCTAGATCGAGGGCAGAGAAGTACGCCGATCCTCCTAACCGATCAAGGACGTCGTCTGTGCGAGGCAGGGGATACACGTCGCGTTTTGTGACAGCATTGAGCCGACGCGACGCGTCGGTAGTCCACGCAAAACCTCACTTCCCCCGATTTCTACCTCACTAGGACAACCGGGGAGGACCATGGGCTGGTAGAGGGAACAACCACGCCATCCCTCAGCATTTTGTCCACTTGTTCTGCGATAAGCTGTCTCTCGCCTGGTGATACACGACGTGGGGGCTGATGAAGGGGTTTATCATCCGAAACATCGATCCGGTGCACCGCCAAGTCCGTCCTTGGGAGGGGATCGCCCTTAGCACCGAAACTGCACTTGTAACGCTCCAGTAGCTCGACGAGGGAAAGACGTTGGTCCTCAGTCAAACTCGTTCCCACGTTCCACTCGGGCGAGGCTTCCACTGGCGACTCGCGGGCATTGCATCTCAAAGCAAAGTGATGCTCTCCAAAAGGAGAACCAACCAACTCCACCTCAGACGCACATAGAAGATGCTGCGCCTCGTGTAGCACAAGAGTATCCTGTCCTTGGTTCATCACAGGGACGGAAACCCGTCCGTCCTGGACATCTAGCACCGCTCCGGGACTAACCCATTCCCTTCCCGGATCGGCACATATCACGGTGTTGGTCGCCACCATCAGAAGGGAGTCATTGGGGACGATAACACTGATAAATGCCAGTAACCCACTTGGAATTTCCACCTTCTCCATTACGGCTAGGGTGGTTGTGCGCTCTTTAGCTTGCCCGCTCACGTCTATAGCACAGAGTTCCTTGAAAGTGGACTCAATCGCACCCTCATCGCAACTACCTCCTTCTCCGCTACCAGAGGCTTCCACTTCACAGTCTCCCAGCTCAACCACCACACCCTCTGGTGTCCCAACTAGCCGCGCCCCGCTGTTCATCAGCCAATCTACCCCTAATATTAGTGGAAATGGAGGGGATTCCAGTACGTGCACGACATCGAGCTTTGCACGAGAGTTTCCCACACACACCTGCAAGTCGGATCGCCCATGGGTTTCCACAAACTTCCCGTCAACCCCCCTCAGAAATCCATCCTTATCCTCTTGCGTGCTCAGCCACAGAGCTTGGGCGAGCTGCAGCGACACAACACTCCCACTCGCGCCGCTATCGAACAGCGCCTTCAATTTCCCCGGCATTCCTTGGAGAGTTACTTCGATCGTGGGGAATGGCCACGGCACCTCACATTTTATTATCGCCGGCCCCGAGCGGCAGGGCCGGCAAAGCCGTTTCCCGGACGGAAACGCTGCTCACAATCGTTCGCGTAGAGCCCTAGATTCCCACACGCGTAGCATTGCACGCTCCGAGCGCGATCCGGGCAATCGCGAGCCAAATGGCCGACGCGACCGCAGCCAAAGCACTTGGTGCTACGCCCACTCTGCACTGGCGGAGACCGATACTGGCGGTTACTGGACCTCTGCTGACTCTCCAGCGCATCCAGGCGCCTTGACACGCCTTCCACAATGTCGACTAACTTGTCTATAGCGAGATCACCCTGACTAAGCTCTGCCGGTATGGCAGGGGGTATGACGCGTGCAACTCCTATGTTTGCACCCACCTCCGGAATGGGAACACCCTGCACAGGGTAGGCGGTGCCGGGGACTGATGTTAAGCTACCTATTGCACCCTGAGTAGGCGAGCAACCAAGCCCCCGTTCTACGGCCCCCAATTGCTCGATGAAGTCCTTCACCGTCAATGGACGTCCAGCCATCACCGCAGCTGCGACCTCGGGACGCAAGAGACCCCAAGCGAGGCGGTGGATCACGTCGCCCTCCGGAAGCATCACCGGGCAGCGAAGACATATGGCCAGCTTCTCGTACACGTATGTGCGACTATCTTCTCCTGGAAGCTGCTTCCGCGCATTCGCCTCGCTCACCCAGGCCTCCAGCGTATACCTCCGCCCAAACGCCGCTCGGAGTCCCTCCGTCCACCGGCTCAAGTCGGCCACCCCAACTCCTAGGGTCTGCTGCCAGCAACGTGCAGCGCCCTCGATCTTGGAGAGCGCAGCCCGCAACTTTCGCTGGGCTCCCATCCCTCAAGGTGGCCAACCTGCTCCAACTTTTCCACCCACCGATCCACGTCCTCCCCCGCATTCCCCGTAAACGGAGGAATGGCGGCGAGGCTAGACGCATTTAGGGATCGAGGCGCTGGGTGTGCCTCCTTCGTAATTTCACGGGAGCGTATTTCCCGCATGAACTCTTCCCTTTGCGCCCGCAACTCCGTTACGAGGGCCAGCAAAGCTTCACCCCCGTCCGCCATCGCGCCTTCGGTGCTCTGCCGCCCACTCCTCAACCTCATGCAAGGGAAACCAAGGGTAATGACCGCCTCCGAAAACCAATGTTATGCGACGCCGAACATCCTAGAGACCACGCCGCGAAATAATGCCCTGCAACTATCGGACGCTTCCTCTACCCGATAAACCACGAAAAACACACGGGGCGAGAAATACGCGGCACGAACAAAAATAATTATAATTTTTAAAAATAAACCCGAAGAGGGAGAAGGGTTTTGCAAACGGCCACCTCACACACACGCACGCCCGAAAAAGAAACAAACACGTTAACAGTATCCGGGACGTGATGCCGGTTACCGATCCCACTTCTGACGCCAAATGTCGCGTTTGCACTTAGCATAGAAACGAACCCACGAAAACACTTCTCCTTCCGAACTTTCGCATTCACACGATCGTCAGTCCTCTCTCGCTCCCCGCGCTCACTCTCTAACCCTCCGTCTCATCCCTCACTCTCCCACCGTTACTGTACCCTGCTGAGGCCCTAGTGGACCCTGGAGGTACTACATGGTCAGGGCATCCGCCACAATACTGCATCGATTTGTCTTTTCATTCCAGGGATAGCCTTGGGACTCCTGACGCGACATCGCCCAGAGGATCGCCTCCGCTTCTTATTTTGTGCTTATTGAGTGTGTGACGAATTTCTAGGGAAATTTGGCCATAGTAAGTTGCCCATTTTTAAGTTGCCCGTTTACAAGTTGCTGTCAGAATGGCTCAGTCAGAAAGGCCTCAGGCAGAAGGGCCGAACGGAGAAGGGCCGTTAGAAAACACGACTTTTATACTGACCAGTGCAGTGATACTGTCGGCGATCGGACTAATTAACACGGCGGAGTTCTGTGACAGTTTCTAGCAACGTGATTGGCCAATTTGCGGAACCCCTTTCGTTGCGAATTTCTGTGCTTCATTGTTTTTCCCTCTTCGTCTCCAAACACGGACTCCTCCACTGAGAAGGTCATTTCGCCCGAGAACGTTCGTGGCTGAACATTACCCATCCACGCCGGTGGCGGCAGACTTTCTTTCTTTCCTTGTGAATTTACGTGGGACACTCTCTAAAGGCTAAGTTCATATCATTATTATTTGTGCAAACTGAACCATATTATATTTGTGTATAATAATCTGTTATTTTTCACTTGTTCACATTTACTTAGTATTATTGTTCTGTGGTATCGTGCTTGAGAGTATTATCCTTGATAAAGGTCTTTCTGAGTGATTGTTTCTCATTATTTCGCATTTGGTCGTTTGTGTCGCTGGCCCTGTTGACTTTCTAACAGGTATTTCACGAAAATAATCGAATGCCGTGTACCGGTGGAGGACAAGGTGGGTTCGCCTTCCTTTCTATTGGGTATACTGCAACAATTGGTAGCAGAGCGTGGTTGTTTCACTTTCGTGTTGAATTCTGTTAGAGTGCGAATTTTCGGGCTCACCGACGTTATTCTTTGTAGTTTCGTCTAATGTTTCATTTTTGCCTCGTGGTTGCTAAGTCGCACCTTAATTTGTAGATGTTTCTTGTATCTCTTGTTTAATTATTGGTTATTTGAATGCCTCTAAATTCCTATCAAAAGGAATTCATTACGACTGCACAAGATCGCGCTAAGAAAATGGTCCCTACGAAGACCGCGGCCGGCCCAAGTCAACGTGACGAAGCATGCGGGGAGACCCCGGTATCTTTGTCTCGCACTCCTGACGTTAATTTTGATTTGGGTAAGCAGCTAATTCACGATATCGCTCCTTTGACAGATGCGACTTCCGAAAACTTATTTGCATTCTTTTCCTCTGTGTCGGAAGTAATAGATTTGGAGCTGTTTCCTTTAAATTCTTTATTAACTTTGTTACTTTGTAAGGTACCATCGATTTTACGTAATTTCTTCTTGTTGGCAATTAAAAACCGGTTGTCTTGGGCTCAAATTACTCGACAATTTTGGGAGGAGGAGATTAGTTCGCGAGAGTACGAGAAATTAATAACGGTCAAGGTTAAAAGGTTTCAATTTCCGAACGAAAAGCCACTTCACTTTCTCCATAACATACGTAATGCTATCACGGTGCTTGGATTATCGTATTCTGAAGAGGAGTTTGTTTCGCTCATTTTGAATGGTGTGAGTCCGTTAACGCGAAGTACTTTTATATTTCAATCTCGCCCGACGACTCTCGAAGGTTTGACCGCGTTGCTTAAATTTTCCTCTAAGCAGCTCGCGGATTCTACCGATTATTCTCGCGCTTTCTCAAATGTTAGTCGTCGCGAGACTCCTCCTGTTACGTGTTCTTTCTGTCATCGAAGGGGTCATGAGTTTACCGAATGTTATCGTCGGAGAAGATTGAGCAACAGAAATCTCCCTCGAATTTCGATGGCAAATTTCGAAGATTCTTCTCTTAACTCGTTGCCGCTTGTTCCGGTTAGTATCGGACATATTCAAACGGTTGCTCTTGTCGACACTGGTTCCTCCGTCTCACTGTTAGATCCCCAGTTCGGGAAGAAACTGAAAATTAATATTAAATCTGGTTCTAATTCCGCGATCCACTTGCAAACTATCGGAGGGCATAAACTTAATTTGTTCGAGTATGTAAAATTAAAAGTGAAAATTCATTCATTATCTTGGTACCATCAATTTTACCTGTCTTCATTACCGGTGCCGCTGTTATTGGGAAGGGACTTTATGGCAAAGACCAAAATGATTGTTGCAGCCGATTGTTTTTCTTTCGCGGTTTCGCCCGCGTGTACTTTTCCGTACGTCAATTTGCCTCGTCCACAAGAGTCTTGTCAAATTGTTCATTCGAGTTCCTCTGTGGGTGAAGGTAGTCCGGTCTTTTGGCCGGAAGCAGGTCCTGGTAATATGGCAGCGAATTCTGTTGAAACTCCTTTTGATTCGACTCTACCTTCGGGTTTCCGGGAGATAATTTCTCAGTTCTCTGATGTTGTCACCTCGAAGATGGGCATGACCAACATTATGCAATATCGAATCGAATTAAATGATACTTCTCCGATACGTTCTCATCCCTACACTCTCCCTCCTCCAAAAGCGAAGTTAATGCGGGAACATTTAGACTCTTTAATTCAGCAAGGAGTAATAGAACCATCCAACTCGGAATGGGCTTCCCCTGCCTTTTTGATTCCAAAGAAGGCTGATAAATTACGGTTGGTGGTTGATTATCGTAAATTGAATAAAAAGGTTAAAATCGACCCGTACCCAACTCCGTCTGTTGAACATGCTTTTCAGTATTTATCCAAGGCTAAAGTATTTTCCATACTTGATTTGCACTCTGCTTTTCACCAAATTCCTTTGTGTGAATCTTCCAAGAAATTGACCGCTTTTGTTACGCCTTTTGGTTTGTACCAATTCACACGTTTGCCATTTGGTTTTGTTAATTCACCCCAAGTATTCACCAGAATGATGGATATTGTGTTAGGGGATTTGAAATACAATTGTGTGTACCCCTATATCGACGATTTATGTATTTTTTCTGAAGATTTGTCTTCTCATAAGGAACATCTGACGGCCGTTCTTCACCAACTTAGGAGAGCCGGTCTTACGATTCATGAGGATAAGATTAAATTATGCCAGACTTCTATTTCATTCCTTGGACACTGCATTCGAGATGGAGCACTGCTTGTCGACTCGGAAAGGGTACGTCCAATTCTCAATTTTCCTGTGCCCACCAGTATTAAACAAGTAGTGAGGTTTCTCGGTATGGCTGGTTTTTATGCTAAATTTATTCCTCAGTTCGCTGAAATTTCTTATCCGTTGAATCAATTGAAAAAGAAGGGTGCTCGTTTTATTTGGTCCTCGGAGCATTCTTCCTCTTTTCAAAAATTAAAGGCCGCCCTTGCTAATCCTCCGGTGTTAACCATGCCATCGTTTGATCGAGAATTCCATCTTTTCGTCGATGCTAGTCAGATAGCTTTGGGCGCTGTTCTTAATCATAAAACGAATGATAAATTCTCTCCTGTTGCTTATGCAAGTAAAACTTTGTCGCCTCATGAGCAAAGGTTAACGACCTACGAGTTAGAGTGCATGGCGTGCTCATGGGCCGTCGAAAAATTCAAAGATTATCTCCAGTTCGCTCATTTTCACCTCTATACCGATAATGGGGCTTTGACTTGGTTGTTCTCTCATCCCAAGCAGCTTGGCAAAATTGGCAGGATGGTTTTAAAGCTATCCACTTATAAATTTACTATACATCATGTCAGGGGTACAGTTAATAAACCAGCCGATTGTTTGTCAAGAGTTGTGATTCCTCCTCATCCTCCACTTTCTTCGGAAACTAACTGTTTCCTCCATAAGATTCCTCTCTCTTTTATCGACATTCGTGAACACCAGAAAAAGGATCCGGTTCTGGGACTATTGTTGCATAAAATCTCGATGTCGAAAGATAGACAGTTAATTTCGGATGGTATCAATTATAAATTAAAGAATGATATATTGTGTTACAAGCCTCTTAAGTCAAAGAAGTGCAAAGTCGTTGTCCCCGCTGCTCTTCGCCCTATGATATTTCAATACTTTCATTGCATTCCTTCTGGGGCTCATTTGGGAATTATGAAAACTGTACATAAGATTTCTCAAGATTACTGGTGGTTGAATTCCAAGAAGGAAATAAAAGATATGGTCACTCGATGTCATATTTGCCAAATTTCGAAGCCCAGAAACAGTCTTCCTCCGGGTCTCTTGTCCTCTCAAACTCAATCTGCACCCTGGGAGAGAATATTTATCGACCATGTGGGCCCATTGCCACGGTCTAAGAAAGGGAATTGTTATGTATTCACCGTTGTTGATGGTTTCTCTAAATTTACCTTCCTCGAAGCCGTCAAGGATGCTTCCTCTGCAAGTGTAATTAAGGTCCTTTTTCATAATTTATTTCACAAGTTTGGTTATCCAAAGTATTTAGTTTCGGATAATGCGAGTTCTTTTAAGTCCGAGGTATTTAGGAACATGTGCTTCAGCTATGGTATTAAGCAAATTTTCACGTCCCCCTATTACCCCTGTCCGAATATAGCGGAAAGAGTTCATCGAAATTTACGTTTCGCTTTGTCTGCCTTTACCCACGAACACCATGTTGTATGGGATGATATGCTTGGTGATTTGTCCTTTGCGTTTAATACTGCTGTTCATGAGGGTACTGGTTTTTCGCCTTGTAAATTGTTCCTTGGAAGAAATCTCCCCCATCCTTTGAATAATATTTGGGATATTCCACTCTCGCTACGTGACGATACTACTTCTGAAGATAGAATGTGGGAATATTGGGGGGATGCAGTTAAAAATCTGAAAAGAGCCCATCAAAAATATTCAAATACTTATAATAAATCACACAGTACACCCAGTTTTCACGTTGGCGAGATGGTTCTTTGCAAAAATCACCCTATTAGTTCCAAATTAAAGAAAAGGACTGCTAAACTAGAGCCTTTGTGGACTGGTCCGTTTGAAATACTCAAACTGCTAACTCCTGTAACTGTGGCCGTAAAGTCTGGGTCGTCTCAAGAAAAAATATGTCATGTGTCTCATCTCAAGCATTATCGCTCTCCATAATCCCGTCTTTATTCGTCACCAATGTTTTGATCTTTTCATGGTAAAACACTTTCGCATTTGTATTATTAATTACGTTGATTACGTAAAGGTTATTCTTTGGCGTTGTGTTGGTACCTCATCGCCCGGCGGTATCTCTACCGTCGCAATCTCCATCTAATTTTTTTTAATAAAAATTAGAAATAATTCTAAATTAAATGAAATGTTGTTTTCTGCATAGTTTGCCGGCACCCTAATAATGCCAATAATTGGGTGTCCGGGTCATGTGAGTTCTCTCTCAAATCCTCTTAGCTAACCTCTGTGATTTTTTTTTTGGCATTTGCCGTTTTTTTATGTCATTGCGCTGCCTTGACGATGATATTGTAAAGGGTTTGTGGGAGACTCGCTTTCTGAACGTAGCCCCAGCGTTCAGCGTAATACTGGTTTTCCACCAGCTGTACATAAATATATATATGTGTTTCTGTAATTATTAATATGACTGGGTACCCATTACTATTATTATTCATGTGTAAATATTATCATCATACAATTTTGTTATAATTATGTCAAGAAATGCCTTGTTTTGTGAAACTTTTCATTTACTCTATTCGGCAGGAAGTGTCATTTAATTTCTTGTCCTGCCAAGACGTATTTTGAGTTTGAAATTTGCATTTTCTTATGATTTGCCAGACTGGGTTTAATGGTTTACATTGTATCTCGCAGGATGAACTATTTTGTAAAGCTATTTAATGCTATCCCCTGCAGATAACTGTAAATTAGTTTAAATATGTAATTTCATTTTTCTGACGTATTATCAGTTTGTCATAGGGTGTTCTGATTGTTTTTTTTTATGCTCACTTACTTTATGGTGTGCAAAGTAATTATCTAAGCATTGTTTTCATTGAAATATAAAGGAGACCGCAAAATTCCAATTGCTTGACTTAGCAGTTCAGCGGCATACAGTCTTTGTTAAAGAAGTATTTAAATTGATTTAATATGGTTTATAGTGAAAGAGACACAAGTGTATATTATGTTATTTGAATTCAAAAACAAAGATGAATCAGTAGGAAAAGGACAGTGTCTGAACTGGTATTTGAATGAAATGATCAATAAACTATATTGTGCAACTGAACTGTGTCTTATAAACTGGTATTTTCGTCGACCTGATCAATAAACAATGTGTGACACTCAACTGTGAATCATGCAGTATCATTTCAAATTAACCCAGAGGATTAATTTAAAAGTGGGGGTGGATGTGACGAATTTCTAGGGAAATTTGGCCATAGTAAGTTGCCCATTTTTAAGTTGCCCGTTTACAAGTTGCTGTCAGAATGGCTCAGTCAGAAAGGCCTCAGGCAGAAGGGCCGAACGGAGAAGGGCCGTTAGAAAACACGACTTTTATACTGACCAGTGCAGTGATACTGTCGGCGATCGGACTAATTAACACGGCGGAGTTCTGTGACAGTTTCTAGCAACGTGATTGGCCAATTTGCGGAACCCCTTTCGTTGCGAATTTCTGTGCTTCATTGTTTTTCCCTCTTCGTCTCCAAACACGGACTCCTCCACTGAGAAGGTCATTTCGCCCGAGAACGTTCGTGGCTGAACATTACCCATCCACGCCGGTGGCGGCAGACTTTCTTTCTTTCCTTGTGAATTTACGTGGGACACTCTCTAAAGGCTAAGTTCATATCATTATTATTTGTGCAAACTGAACCATATTATATTTGTGTATAATAATCTGTTATTTTTCACTTGTTCACATTTACTTAGTATTATTGTTCTGTGGTATCGTGCTTGAGAGTATTATCCTTGATAAAGGTCTTTCTGAGTGATTGTTTCTCATTATTTCGCATTTGGTCGTTTGTGTCGCTGGCCCTGTTGACTTTCTAACAGGTATTTCACGAAAATAATCGAATGCCGTGTACCGGTGGAGGACAAGGTGGGTTCGCCTTCCTTTCTATTGGGTATACTGCAACAAGTGTTTAGTGACTTTTTACTTTCTCCATATACGAAGTATAGAGAAAGTATTGTTTTCATGAAAAAAATCGACTTCGAGATTTCAACGGAAATACATGTTTTGGGGTCCCTAGAACACGTTTTGACCATTTTCGGAATGATGTCTGTGTGTATGTGTGTGTGTGTGTGTGTGTGTGTGTGTGTGTGTGTGTGTGTGTGTGACAGTGGGCGCTCTAACGTGAAAACTATAAGTCGTATCAATACCAAAATTCATATTTAGTACTGTAGTTTGTGCTGTCAGAGTTGATTAGTTTTTCAAGTAAATCGGTAAACCGGAAGTCGAGCTTCATTCATCAAAGCTCATTTCCGGTTTTCAAAATATCTCCATATATATGATATATAGGTATATTGTGTACCAAATAAAAGTTTTAGATAATGTGTTTTACTATAACTTTTGTATTTAACATATTTTTTTATCACCGGTTGATTAGGAGTTATTCGTGAAATACTGATCAACCGGAAGTAGCTGATTATGTACTTTGTGGGCGCTCTAACATAAAAAGTATTTGTCGGATCAACACCAAATCTCATGTATAATATTTTGGTTTGTGTCTTTAGAGTTGATTAGATTTTGGAGTGAATCGGTTAACCGGAAGTCGAGCTTCATTCTTCAAAGCTCATTTCCGGTTTTCAAAATATCTCCATAAATATGATATTTAGGTATATACAATTATTTATAAAAGTTTTAGAAAATATAATTTACTATAACTTTTGAAAAAAACATATTTTTGTATCACTGATTTTATAGGAGTTATTTGTGAAATACTGATAAACCGGAAGTTGCTGATTATGTACGTTGTGGGCGCTCTGGGCGCTGGGGCGAAAGGCCAATTTCATCATTTTTCATCGAACATGTCCCGAAAAACATTATTTATAATGTTTGTGACGTCAAAGATTATAATATCTAAATTAATCACTCATCTTCAAAGTTTAGATGGAATATAGAGTTCGAAATTACTGTTGTAGATGAATATTTACATCTTATATATGGAGAAAGTCATGTGCTGGCCACATCAGATTTTTACTTTCTCCATATACGAAGTATAGAGAAAGTATTGTTTTCATGAAAAAATTCGACTTCGAGATTTCAACGGAAATACACGTTTTGGGGTCCCTAGAACACGTTTTGACCATTTTCTGAATGATGTCTGTGTGTATGTGTGTGTGTGTGTGTGTGTGTGTGTGAGTGTGTGTGTGTATGTGTGTGTGTGATAATGGGCGTTCTAACTCGAAAACTAAAAGTCGTATCAATACCAAACTTCATATATAGTACTGTTGTGTGTGCTGTCAGAGTTGATTAATTTTTGGAGTAAATCCGTTAACCGGAAGTCGAGCTTTATTCATTAAAGCTCATTTCCGGTTTTCAAAATATCTCCATAAATATGATATATACGTCTATTGTATTACTTATAAAAGTTTTAGATAATATAATTTACTATAACTTTTGTATTTAATATATTTTTGTATCACCGGTTCATTAGGAGTTATTCGTGAAATACTGATAAACCGGAAGAAGATGATTATGTACTTTGTGGGCGCTCTAACATGAAAACTATATGTCGGATCAACACCAAATTTCATACATAGTACTTTTATTACAGTCGTTAGAGTTGATTAGGTTTTGGAGTAAATCGGCTGACCGGAAGTCGAGCTTCATTCCTCAAAGCTCATTTCCGGTTTTCAAAATATCTCCATTAATATGATATTTAGGTATATACTATTATTTATAAATGTTGTAGAAAATATATTTTACTATAACTTTTGTATGAAACATATTTTTGCATCACTGATTGTTTAGGAGTTATCCATGAAATACTGATAAACCGGAAGTTGCTGATTATGTACGTTGTGTAAAGCTCATTTCTGGTTTTCAAAATATATCCATAAATATGATATATTGGTATATTGTATTCCTTATAAAAGTTTTAGATAATATAATTTACTATAACTTTTGTATTTAACATATTTTTGTATAACCGGTTGATTAGGAGTTATTCGTGAAATACTGATAAACCGGAAGAAGATGATTATGTACTTTGTGGGCGCTCTATCATGAAAACTATTTGTTGGATCAACACCAAATTTCATATATAGTACTTTCATTACAGTCGTTAGAGTTGATTAGTTTTTGGAGTAAATCAGTTAACCGGAAGTTGAGCTTAATTCTTCAAAGCTCATTTCCGGTTTTCAAAATATCTCCATAAATATGGTATTTAGGTATATACTATTATTTGTAAAAGTTTTAGAAAATGTAATGTACTATAACTTTTGGTTGAAACATATTTTTGTATCACTGATTGTGTAGGAGTTATTCATGAAATACTGATAAACCGGAAGTTGCTGATTATGTACTTTGTGGGCGCTCTGGGCTCTATGGGCGAAAGGCCAATTTCATCGTTTTTCATCGATCATGTCCCGTAAAAATTATTTATCATGTTTTTGGCATCAAAGATAATATATAATATTAATAACTCAAATTCCAAGTTTAGATGGAATATAGAGTTCGAAATTATTGCGGTAGATAAATATTTACATCTTATATATATGGAGAAAGTCATGTGCTGGCCACATCAGATTTTTTCTATGTGATTTCGGCCGGAACTCCATATGTGAAACGTGTGCTTCGGCAAGTCCACGGCCCTGAAAAGGGCCTTTTTTCACTTTGAAAATTTTTTTCGAACAATATTTTTCGATTGAAATTTTCACTTTTCTCGTCAAATTGTGTTGTACTTCAGTGACATTCGGACGTAATTACCCCCAAAAGTGCAATTACCCCTTTTTTTGTGTCGCCACGGAAGGTCAAACTCTCCACCTTGCATTGGACTGTGTTACTCAAGTGTTGTGCGTGAAGTTTCTTCGCGTTCGCAGGGGCTACTCCCTCTGGGAGTAGCTCCAGTGTCACAAAATGGATTTGGACGACGACGAAGCGTCCGTTGCATCGCTCGACTCCCAGACAAGCAACATCACCACCACTGACCTGGCTGTTACCCATATCATCGATCGCGGCGACGACGCCTTTGACCTGGTCCAGCGTGCGAAAGATGATCTTCCCCTGGACTACCTCAACACCCTGGCTGCCAAATACGCTTCTCTCGCCTCTTCAAGACAACTAAACGTAAGTAACGCTGGTGCCTCCTCTCCTTCTCCTACCCCATCCAAACGTCCAATTGACTCGGAGTTCCGCACAGTGCTCGCAAAACGCAGGTTTTCCAAAATTTCCACAGCTCCCAATGTTACCGCTAACCCTATTCCTACTTCCAATTCTTTTGCAGCGTTGGCAGATGTTTCCGGCAGTGCAGCTCCGTCTACTTCCTCCCCTCCTAACCCCACTCCTACTAAACTGAAAATTCCTTCCATTAAGCTTAAGTTATTTCCAGAATGGCAGAGGGTGATGCGGCAGCTGAAAGGATTAACGCAATACCCCCCAGTAAATCAATTATATAGCTCGGATATGATGCTTATTAAATGTACTTCAGTTACTGACTATAGAATTACCTGTAACTTCCTTAAGGCGGAAAATATCGAATTTTTCACTTACCAATTGTCCTCCGAACGCAATTCTGATTTCGTTATCAAACACTTGCCCATTGATGTCGACCTCGACGGTGTTAAAGATGAATTAGCTTCACTTGGTTTTGATATTGTATCTCTTCTCCCATTGTATACCACTCGCCCGACTCCCTCCGACGCTGCAGCAGGTTTAACCAATGTTGATCGCCGCCCAATTCCTGTATTTAAAGTCACTCTCTCACCAGTAAATAACTTAGAAAAATTCAAATCCCTCAACGTCCTTGCTGATGTCTCAGTCGAAATCCGCCCATTCACAAAAGAAATTGCACCTCTCCAATGTAAGAAATGTCTACAATTTGGCCATACGAAAAATTATTGTCACCAGAAACCGCTATGCTCTCTCTGTGGAGGGCCGCACCCCATCAGCAACTGCGCCGCTACTGACCCCATTCAAAAACCCGCTTGCATTCACTGCGGAGGTCCACACTCATCTCTCCACAGGGGCTGCCCTAAATTTAAGGAATTAAAACGCAACCTGGTAACCAAGCTTAAAGACAATCGCATTCTGGGTGAAACACCAACTGGCGACCCAATCAACGTTGCATCAAACATTACTTTTCCGCAATTGCCTGTATCATATGCTGCTGCAACCCGCAATAACTCACAAAATCCCACTCCTCCTCCCAACCCAAACCCTTCACCCAACCCCCCTCCCTCATCCCCTTCTTCCAACTCTAATTTCTCATCCTTCTCTTATCACAATCTCTTCACCAACATCCTCTCGTCAATTCAAAAAATAATTTCTGCCCCAACTCTAAAAGATAAAATTTTCACCTTTTTCACAGAGGCATTCACAATAATTAATGGCTTCCTCAATTAATTTAGTCACATTCAACGCACGCAGCATTCGCCCCAAAATATCCGAATTTCTTGACTTCTGTGCAGCATCAAATATCCACATTGCCTTCTTACAGGAGACCAAACTCAACCCTCTTCAGAAATTATTCACACCAAACTACAATATTGTTCGACTAGACTTGGGTTCTTCTTCCAATGGACTGGCCATTCTGGTCCACAAATCCATTACATTTTCCACTCTTCCGGTTCCAAAAATCTCTTCCGTCGATCTCTTGGGAATCGAAATCATTCTCAATAACCACCCTCTCCAATTATATTCTGTATATCTCAAACATGGTCGTCTGAACTCCAATGATTTATGTTTCTTCTCCTCTTCTCCCAAACCTGCCATCTTCTTAGGTGATTGGAATAGTAAACATCCCACTTGGGGCTCTTCTTCAATGAACAACAATGGATCCAAACTTTTCAGATTCCTCCAATCATCCAACTTAACTGTCTTCTCTCCATTCACTCCGACACGTGCAACAAGTAAATCTGCAGATGTGCTTGACTTCATCATTTCTCGAAATTATCACGACCTTTCGCCCCCAATTGTCCACAAAGTGCTCGACTCAGATCACTTCCCAGTTTATGCTTCTATCTCTGGCTTGCTCAATCACTCTCCGGACCCCATCACACCACACATCAACTGGCAGCAATTTAAAGACTTCATCATTCATAGAATTTCCTTCTATCCCCTCATTGGAGACAACACCTCCATCGAGAAAATTGATTTCCAGATATCCCTTCTTAACGACTTGATCACATCTGCCAAAGAATCAGCCACCACTTTTCTTAGAAACATTCCAAAAAATCATACTCCCTTGCCTGCCCATCTTCGCCGACTAATAACTTGCAGAAATCGCCTCCGTCGGCAATTCCACCTGTACAAACTAGAGGACGACAAAATTGCCTTACGCAATATTCGCAATATTATTAAACAAAAACTTCAAATCTTTCTCTCTTCTAAGTGGCTTGCTTTCTCCAGCTCTCTCAATTTTGAAGATAATTCCCTTTGGAAAATATCCAAATCATTCACCAACACTAACACCTACAACCAGCCTCTTCTAATCAACGATAAACTAAATTTTGATCCGACCACTAAAGCTCATTTTGCTGTCGACTACCTTTCATCACTGATGCAGAATAATCCCACTGACTTGGAATCCGATGCGCCAATCAACATTACTTATGACTTCCTTTCACAACTTCAACCGGACGACCCCCCTTTTACTACCAACCCCACTGAAGTCTTCAACATTCTTCACGACCTCAACATCCGAAAAGCTCCTGGCCCTGACCCATTTTCCAACAAAATCCTTAAACTCCTTTCTAATGTCCCACAGTTCATTTCTCTCCTTGTAGATCTTTTTAACTCTTGCCTTCAACTTCATTATTTTCCAGAGGCATGGAAACTGGGCACAGTTCACTTCATCCCTAAACCCCAAAAAGACCCCACTCTAATTTCTAATCACCGCCCCATCACTCTTCTCTCATCTATTTCCAAAGTCTTTGAAAAAATCCTCCACAGAATAATTCAGGATCACGTCAAAAGCAACAAAATAATCATCCCAGAACAGATGGGTTTCACAAACCACCTTTCTACCACACACCAAGTGCTCAGACTACTTGAGTTTATCATCCATGGTCACATCTATAGGAAGCAAGCCACTCAAGTTGTATTTTACGACATCCACAAAGCATTTGATCGAGTCTGGCACCAAGGGCTTATTTACAAACTGTTAACACTTTCTTTTCCTCCCTCTATCTGTAAAATCATTCAATCTTTTCTAAAAAACCGAACGATTCAGGTCAGATACAACAACCACATCTCTCCTCCTCTTCCTATCTCTGCAGGTGTGCCTCAAGGCAGCATCATCAGCCCCATATTATTCAACATATTCATTAATGACTTGCCGAATGATCCTCAAATAAAACGATTTCTTTACGCCGACGACCTAACAATTGCATCACAGTCTCCTTCGCCCAACTTAGCTGTTCACCGCATCAATGCATACAATCTCAAATTAGAAACTTGGCTCGAGAAATGGCATCTCTCCATCAATCCTTCCAAATGCTCACACATGAGCTTCAGTATCAATCAAAAACGGCCCACCTCAGAACTAGTCGAACTTTCCAATACCCCTATCCCCAAGTCTTCCTCTACCAAATTTCTTGGCATCACTATCAACGATTCACTTTCTTGGACGGAACACATCAATAATAGTATCTCAAAGGCGCAATTTGCAAAATTTAAATTGAACCCTCTTCTAAACCGAAAAAGCCCCCTCTCCACCAGAACCAAACTGAGACTTATAAATAAATTTTGTCCTCCCCCACCTCACTTACGCCTCAATCCTCACCTTCAACACTCAAAAATACAATATTAAAAAAATCGAAACGTTCTACAATAAATGTATCCGCTCTGTTACATCCACTAACAAACTGGTCTCACTTGCAGAAATCAAAAACTACCACCAATTAACAACAGTAAGTAACTTGGTCGCTAAAATGATTAATAAATTTGAAATGAACCTTGCAAACCTTGAAAACCCCCTCCTACAGAACATTTGGAATTACACCCCCAGAGAACACCGCAAAAAGAAAAAGATAAAACTACCTAAAACTGTCGTCCACCAATTTAAATTTACCCCCTATAAAAAAGCCCGCAGGAAGAAATGGTAACCAATAGTCAGTAACTCTATAGCCCTTTAAAAAAATACATTCCCCATACCTTCGCGCAAAATTATTTTAAACATCTTTTTCCTTTCAGTCGTCACCACCTTCTGCCCTCTCGATAACTTAGCTTCTTCTTAACCACTTTCCTTACAGCTACCCTTACCTTCATGCTGCACTGTCAACTCATCTGTCATCCATACCTAACCCTATCCCTAATAAAATAACCTAATGCCTGCGTTAATGTGTACTGTGCTGTGCCTCTACCCCTGTAACCTTACCTAGCACCAGCGTTACTGCCTATAAAGCAAACATTTGCATATAGGCTACAGCTTGCCAAGCGTCAACGAACTGCTTTTCATTCCAGTCCGTAGGATTACGAAGTTAATAAATTTTCCCAAGTTAACATATGTATTACAGTAGTACCTCTTACTACGAGTGTTCCTTAGTACGAGTGTTCCATACTACGAGCTGGCACTTGGCCGAAATATTGACTCTTAAGACGAGCGAAATTTCTTACAACGAGCGTGCGGGTACAATCGTATACTGCTTGTTGGCGCTGTCTAATATGTTCGCGGACGAGCTACCAGGGCTACCAAGGACCCGATGGTAAGCTAGAAACAAAATCTCTTTAATAAGTTGCTTACGTTGGTCACTTTGGTAAACGAGCCAAAACAAAGCGGGATGTGGAGTTCGATGCTGATAAGACCAAATCAAAATTCTTCTTGGATCATCCTGCCGTCGCTCACGCAGTTCGCGTTTTGAAATCGTAGGAAAAGCATTTCTGAATTGTGTTCTGGCAAATATTTGTGTTTTTTTGCATTGTATTCTGTAACTTCTACATTAGCCATGAGACCTAAGAATCGTAGTGTAGAGGAGAGTAGTGATAAGAAGAAAAAGCTTATCACGATCGATATTAAGAAGGAAATTATCGAAAAATATGAAAAAGGAGTGCGTGTTGCGGACTTGGCGCGCCAATACAAACGGAGTACGTCGACGATGTGCACCATTTTGAAGTAAAAGAAGGAGATGAAGGTATTGTCGTCATCGACGGGTGTCGCAAGGCTGTCGAAGAAGCGGTCAGTTGTGAACGAGGAGATGGAAAAATTGGTTCCAATTTGGTTGAACGAGAAGGAACTCGCAGGTGATACTATCACTGAGGACATCATCAGCGAGAAGGCACGATTATTGTACGTCGATCTTTACAAGAAGTCTCCTGGAACGTCATCGGAAGAACCTGCGGATACTGTGGAACTTTTCAAGGTCAGTCGAGGCTGGTTTGAAAAATTCAAGTGGAGAACTGGCATCCACAGCGTACTATGACATGTAAAGGCAGCCAGTGCTGTACCAAGGCCGCTGAAGCGTTCGTTAAAGACTTCGCCGAACTCCTCGCGTCGTATGGCTACGTCTCACAGCAGGTTTTAAACTGTGATGAGACTGGCCTGTTTTGGAAGAAGAAGGCGAGACGGACGTTCGTCACCGCCGAGGTGAAGAAGTTGCTAGGCCATAAGCCAATGAAGTATAGGCTGAAGCTTGCTTTTTGCGCTTACGCCAGTGGGGACTACAAAATCAAGCCTCTTCTGGTCTACCATTCGGAAAATCCGAGGGCCTTCAAGGCTCACAAGATAATTAAGGAGAAGCTACCAGTGATGTGGAGGGCTAACGTGAAGGCCAGGGTCACCAGGCAATTAACCATCGAGTGAAACACCACCTTCGGCCCGGCTGTGAAGACATTCCTACTTTCACAAGGCCTTCCTCTCAAGACCCTCCTTATGCTTGGCAATGCCCCGGGACACCCTCCGAACCTTCAGGATGAAATTTTTGAGCCGCCGAATACCACCCCTATCTTGCAGCCCATGGATCAGTAGGTGATTTCCAATTTTAAGAAACTGTACACCAAGCATTTGTTACATCAGTGCTTTGATATCACGGAGAGCACAAAACTCACTCTGCACCAATTCTGGAAAGATCATTTTAATATCGTTAACTTCATCAAAATCATCGATCTGGCGTGGCAGGGAGTCACCAGAAGAACTCTGGATCCGGCTTGGAGGAAGCTTTAGCCCGAAGCTGTTTCCGAACGAGACTCCATGGGACTCGAACCAGGCATGCCTAATGTGGAAGAAATCGTATCTCTTGGTAAATCCATGGGGCTGGAGGTGGATGATTCCGACATCAATGAACTCCTCGAGGACCACGGAGAAGAACTGACGACGGAAGAACTTCTGATGCTTCAGGAGCACAATCAGTCAGATGCAGTGGAGGAAACTGCATTGGGGGAGGAAGCTGTTAAGGCGAATTTTGTCTTCCCGCGTGATGGCGGGCAAGGCTGCCCGCCGGGAGTAAGCCTAGCGCGGACCTCATTTCTTTTGTTTTCATTTTTCCTATTTTTACCTGGCCACGAGGCAAGCAGTCTCGAGCCAGACGGCGCACCGAAAAGTCGCCACTTGTAACCTGCTGAGAAATAAAGCCTTTCATCTATACAAAAATTGGTCCTTCGGGCCGGATAGCCATTGCTACGCCGGATCTTCGTATCTACGCTGGATATTCATTCCTACGACGGACCGTCTTAACTGCACCGGATCATCATATCTACGCTGGATACTTTCTCCACGCCGAATCTTCGTTCCTACTTAGGATCTCCTTTACCACGCCGGAACTTCCTATCTACGCGGGATATTCTTTTCCACCATGGAACTACGTTTATACTTCGAATATTCCTTTCTACACCGGATCTTCAAATTTGACTGAGTTACGAAGAAGGACAAGTGGTGATTGCGGAACGTTCTGTGAGTTAAACGTGTTCTGTCTCTATTCTTCCGATCGGTCGTCTCAATTCGACGCGCCCTTCGGCGTTGGACTTCGGACTCACTTTCTCTTTTTGCCTCTTCACTTCGTGGTCCCTTCTTTACCTGCTTCACTATTTGCCCTTACTTCGACCACCCCTCTCGCCATCGGCAGCGGTTCTGTCGTGTTGTTTTCATTTTCGAGGCTGTTCCTCGGATACCGCTATTGTTCGCAGCCGACAGTTCTTCTGTCGAGCAATTACTTTCGAGACTGATCCTCGTATACTGCTTCTATTGTTCGCTCCGACAGCTCTTCTGTCGTGCATTTACTTTCAAGGCTGTTCCTCAGTTACTGCTATTGTTCGCTGCCGAAAGCTCTTCTGTCGTGCGTTTTCTTTCGAGGCTGTTCCTCGCATACTGCTTATTTTCTCCGCCGACGGCTTCTCTGTCGTGTTTTCATTTTAGAGGCTGTTCCTCGTATGCTGTTACTCTTCGCCGCCGACAGCTGTTCTGTCTTGCATTTACTTTCGAGGCTGATCCTCGTACGCCACTATTGTTCGCTACAGACAGCTCTTCTGTCGTGCATTTTCTTTCGAGGCTGTTCCTCGCATACTGGTTTTCTCCACCGACAGCGGTTCTGTCGTGTTGTTTTCATTTTCGAGGCTGCTCTTCAGTTACTGCTATTGTTCGCTCCGACAGTTCCACTGTCGTGTATTTCATTTTCGAGGCTGTTCCTCATTTACTGCTATCGTTCATCGCGACAGTTCTTCTGTCGTACATTTACTTTCGAGGCTGATCCTCGTATACCACTATTGTTCGCTGCCGACAGCTGTGCTGCCGTGCATTTATTTTCGAGGCTGATCCTCGTATACCGCTATTGTTCGCTCCACAGCTGTTCTGTCGTGGTTTCATTTTCGAGGCTGTTCCTCGTACACTGTTACTCTTCGTCGCCGAGTGCTGTTTTGTCGTGTTCTTTTTACTTTCGAGGCTGTTCCTCTGTAAGACGTTGGGTTAGTCTTTTGGACTCTTTAACTTCCCTCGCGCATTGTCTTGGACATTCGCTTAAAATCGCACTTCAGATAATCCTTTGTATCTTAGTGTGAATCATGTCTCTAACGACGAAGCAATTGATTGCGCAGCAGAAAGAACGGGAACGTATTATAATTCGATTATTTCCGAATATAAAGAAGAAAGACGTCGCAAACATCACAAAAGAAGCCATTGAAACGAGATTGCGCTCTCTTGAGCGTTACTGGAGCGAGTATTGCAGGACGAATTTTGAGCTAGCGACGCGTGAGGACGCAATTAAGGAGACATATTTTACGGAGAGTCGGTACGAGCAGACTCAGGAGAGTTACCATGATGCGGATGCTGAATTACGCGAGATGCTTGCGCGAATCACCGGAATACCCCTGCCCGTACCTATCCAAGGTGACGTCGATCAAGCTAACAATGTCAACAATCAATTACCGGTACAGCTTCTGAAAACAACGCTCCCAACATTTTCGGGAGCTTATGCTGACTGGGAATCGTTCTGCGATTTATTTACGGCAATCGTAGATGCGGAGCCTCGATTTTCAGCAGCAACTAAGCTGCAATACCTTAAAATGTGTTTGAAAGATTCTGCCGCGGATTTTGTCAAAAACATCTCGGTAATAGATGCTAACTACAAGACAACCTGGGAGGCCCTGAAGGCTAGATACTGCAATCCGCGACTCTGTCTGCATACTCATCTTTCCACCCTGATGAATCTTCCGAAAATTATGAGGGAATCAGCGTTGGAACTGCGGACTTTAGTCGACAAAACACATCAAGCGGTTCGCGCACTCGAGAATCTCGGCCGACCAGTAGCAACATGGGATGACTGGCTTGTCTTCATCACAGCTCAACGTTTGGACAAGGAGTCACGAAAGTCCTGGGAGGCGCACCTAAGTTCCAAGGATGTAGTGACCGATCCGACCTCAGAGAATCAGTTAGATCCTAACCCTTTTCCCAGTTTTAAGGAGCTAATGAGATTCCTGGAAAGTCGCACACGGGCGTTAGATATGATAACTCCTATTCCAAGTTCCGGTTGAGGGAGCGCCTTTTCCTCTAAATCTTTTTCGTCGGAGGCGAAGTCATTTCACGCGCAAAGGAATACAGGATCTCCCAAAACCGCTCGCAAGTGTGGACTCTGCCCATTGAGTCACTATTTAGCCACCTGCCCTCGCTTTACGGAAAAGACGCCCTCAGAGAGACGAGATGAAGTTCGTCGACTGGGCGTTTGCTTGGGTCATCATCGCCTCAGGGACTGCAAGTCGGAAAAGCGATACTTACGGTGTCGTGGGCGGCATCACACACTCCTGCATACGGAATTAGTGAACAACGACGCCCTTCACTCTGCTACTGATTCGGATGACAATCATCAATCAAACCCGATCACTGCGACCACGGGCTCGGCAGTCACCTCACTGACCGCATGGAGTCCAAATTCAAGCTCGAGCCCTGCTGGACAATGGATCCGAAGCATCTTTCATCACGGAGTCCTTGGCGCAACTTCTGCATCTACCTCGCCAGCGAACGCACATTCCTCTGTCAGGACTCGGGGCTGCTGAGTCTGGCACTGCACTGAACTTAGTTCAACTTACTCTCTCTTCTATCTACGACCAGTCGTTCCGTCTCGAATGCGAGGCCTTGGTGCTGCCTCGTCTAACAAATCAACTTCCTGCGAAGGAGATAGTCGAGATGGACCTGTCTTCTTTCTCCGGTCTGCAGTTGGCTGACCCACTATTTCATCAGCCGCAGACAATCGACCTCATCCTGGGTGCTGACGTTTATGGTCAAGTTCTTCGCCAAGGGCTGCAACGATTCCCTCAACGCAAAATCATCGCCCAGAACACTACTCTTGGATGGGTCATAGTGGGCCCATGTGAATCGAGTGGGTCACGGCGGGCGGAGTCTTCCTCGAGTAAATCTCTGGTCTCGTTGCATTGTTCCGCTGCCCAGGATCTTGAAGATTCTCTTCAGCGCTTCTGGGAAATAGAGGAAATTCCTCCTTCCGCCAAGACATTGCGCCCAGAAGAGGAACAATGTATGCTGCACTTTTAAGATACTCACTCTCGTGAACCGGACGGAAGGTACATCGTTCGCCTTCCGATTTCATCGGAGTTTCCTGATTCTGTGGAGGAGACACGTCGGATGGCGCTTAGGTCTCTTGCATCAACTGAGCGACGATTCTTACGGGATCCGGAGCTTGCACCTCTCTATCATGAGGATTTCATGAGGGTATACGAAGAACTTGGACACATGGAAAGGATCCATACTTCCGACTCCCAGGTCGAGCGTACCTGGTACTTACCTCACCATGCTGTCATCCATCCTTCATCATTGGACCTTCAACGAATTGTTTGCCGACCACATCCCGACTCACCTACAGTGGATTACCGGCTCACCTTCGTCACGTGCGGTACTACCTTTGCACCGTTCCTGGCGATGCAATCCTTTCTGCAACTCATTGAGGATGAGGTACACCACTCTCCTCTCGGAGCTGGCTGCATCTACGAGGCTGCTTACGTAGATGACATCTTCTCGGGCGAAGATGAACTGTTCTTTGCCCTGAGAATCGAACTTCAACTTGTGAAGCTGCTGGCCTGTGCCTTATTTGAGCTCGATAAATGGGCTCTCAATCATCCAGCTCTACTACATGAATCTGATCACCTTTCTTCACTCCATGGTGGACCTACCCTCACACTTCTTATTCAGATTGACTCCTGCCTCAATGCTAAACCCCTCTGCCTTATTACCTTTGACCCAGTTGATCTGAATGCCTTGTCTCCTGCGAGCTTTTTAATGGGGGAAATATATTTACAATTCCAGAACCCGAATGTCCTAATGATAATCAGTCATCTAGGTGGAGGCTTGTGCAAAGGATGCGGCTGAACTTTTGGTGGCGTGATTCCAAGGAAAATTTTGAAGTAGGACAGCTGGTGATCGTCCGTGACAAGCGCTACCCGCCTTCTAAGTGGCCTTTGGGCCGCATCACCAAGGTACAAAAAAACGCAAAAATATCTTAAATTTTATGTTTAGCGTGAAGAATAAGGTTAGGGATACATAATTCAAGAAAAGGGTTCTGCCGCATATCTTGCAACACCGCCGCTCCGCCTTAAATACCGTTTAGGCTCCTTTGCACGCTGCCCTTGCACCTTGCGAGGTCCCGACGACCTACAGTTTAGAACTATCGCAGCCCAAGGATATGCCTCTCTGCACAGAAAGAAGGGTCAAGGGTGGTCCGAAAGAAAACGATTTTTCGAGAATAGATTTCTAATAGCACTCATTATCCAGTACTGATTAGTGCGTTTTAAGTAATAGTCGGTATCAGGATATTTTCTCTTGACTATCCTACGACAAATTTGGAATGAGCATATGACTTCCTAATATAATTTTATAAGTTTCATACGTATGCGAAGGGTATTAAATTAAAATTTAGCATGATTAATCGTATTAATTAAATAATTCATAATAATGAACAATTTGCATACCCTGAATTATTTTGTGTTTATAGACCCGTAACAAACTGATGACTGAACGGTAGATACTTATGACCTATTGAAGCCGCTTGTAATAAGAATTTTTCATAGCACAGGCCTGTATTTACATAACATCGATAAAATTAAAACTAAGAAGATATACGGAAACGGATAGTTTTAAATGACAATACAATACTGGCTTGTAATGTATCTTCTGTCATTAAATTACTTTTGTAGTAGTTATATCAAATTGAAAACCTTTCTACATTTTCCTTCATTTTTCATAACCTTTCGCTCCAAAGATAAGAATTATTGAATGGTAGGGTTAAAATATTAACCGACGGCTGCATAACATTTTTTAAAACATGTGCATATTGTTTTCCATCATGGTAGCCATTGATATTCCAAAGACCCCAGGACCTTAAAAAGTGGATTGCACACGATGAGATAAACAATTGCTATAATTATTCTGTTCAATAAGGGATTTATCGAATTAATTTAATACATCCTATAATAACATACGAACCTTCGGAGGATATCCACCCCCAGACATGCACAGAAAATCGTCCACTTCTGCCTCTCTCTTTCACATATTGGAGGTCGAATCTGCAGTTTCGAGGTCTATACACACCGACAGGGCCATTCGAACATGACGAAAATGTTTTTTCGTCGTTAGTCGCTGAAATCCTAATTCAAGAGCGCAAGTAACTAAAAGTAAGCGCCTCAAACTGTTCCTTTCCTCAAATCCTCAATTCATACAGGGCACAAAAATCCACAGGAGATCTACTAGGTTTTTCCAAACCCTTCCATTTCAGAGAGAGAGAGCCTACGCAGCGGGGGGCATAGGCGGCAAGGACTTCGTCTGCAAGAATGTCGGAAGTGTGCAATATTTGATGCCTATAGAAATGCCCTTTTGGGAATAGGAGAAAGGGAAAGAAGGAATACCTGAAAATCCCCCTGAACCCCTGCTATGAAGATGTCCTTCTTGTCCTCCCCACAAGGTATTGTCTAACGCGGAAATAGTTGCCCAACGGGTGAAGGATATAATGAGAAGAGGACAATACCTTCGCCCTGTATACTTCCGCAGATCCTCCGCAGAGCATCCTGGCGTCTTGGATGGAATGTATTATCTTATTCAACTTACCGATCTTGATTACAAGAAATGCTTCCTTAAAGACGGCCGTTAATCGTATTTGGTATGGAGTTATTTATACACGGAGTATGGGATTTTAGCAGCCGGTGAAACATACATCGCCTATATCATTCATCCTATTAAAAGAAGCGTAAATAGTTATTTCCCAAGGGATATGATAGCTCACAAGTATCTTCTGTTCAATCATCGGTTTGTTGCTGCTCCGTTACGGATATTCAAAACAATACAATGAATGGAAAGTTAAGGGATATTCAAAGGGAAGAAAAAAATCAAAAATCGTTCTTAACTGTCAGGGGTTCGGAACCAGGAGGCCCTGAAATTGCATACTTTCCAATAGGAAGGCATTGCGCTGATTTTCGGGATTATTTAAAAAGTTCTTACCGGGAAGATAGATTACTGTTTTTTATGATACCTGGAGTAGTGAATATTTTCAGAAATTGTAGAGAATTCTTCAAAGATGATCTTAAGTTCGATGCTAGACCGGTGATGTGTCCAATATGTCCAATTTAAAATACATTGGAGGTATTTTTTACGGAGAACTTACCTGTAAGATATAGCGTTCGAGCTTTTTATATTGATAGATATCCGTATAATTTATAAAACCATTAAATTGTTTCCTTAACTATCTTGCATTCGAAGCCAGGGCACACAAGATATTATCCTATAAAGAATACATAGGAAAAGTAGGGCGTAGGTTGAGGCTGTCAAAGATGTGATCTCCATCATACATTTCGCACAACGAATACGATCATTTTATTGTATATGAAAGAAAATAACCCAAAACTCCCAGAGGTCGACGCCAGGCTTATCCCGATTCTTATGTAAGGTATACATTGTAGATATTTTAAAAGTTATTGTGAACTCCTAACCGATGAGATACACGATTATTTACCACAGTGATGATTAGTTTCTAAACTTTTTACTATAATTACTTGCTCAGAAATACCTCTCGTTTAGCATACCTTACTCGTTTATATCTAAGATACTAATTCAGGGGCCAAACTTTTGGAGGGATTGGGCCGCTTCTATTTTTTGTAAATGGCCCGAACTCAAAACCCCAGGAAAAATTAGATATCTTTCCTAACTATCATGGGTTCGAAATCAGGAGCCCCTAAAATCACAAATTTTGCCGTTAGAATGAGTTGCGCCAATTATTAGATAAAAAATACTTTCCGGAAAAGCAGAGGATACATATCCAAGGTGCCTAGAGATATATAGAGATTGAATTTCCTATTGACTACATCTCTAAGCACCTTGAAGGATAAATTTGCACCGGTATACATTTGAAATCAGGGTAATTTTTGAAAAACTCTCTTAAAGATTCAATAGACAATATTTGCATCTGTTGGATTCCTAAATTTTAATTCTCTGTCATTCCGAGAAGTTAATTTTTTTTTATCTCGAAATTTGGTGCAATATATGAAAGATAAGAATGAACTGCGCCGATTTTTGGAATAGAAAGAAAGATTTTTTGGTAAGAAAGAGAACTCAAATTAAAGGAACTAAGAGACATTTATTCAGATCTAATAGAAACAGTAGAAACTACTGCATTAAGTATCCATTGTTCGATGCCAGACCGGTGCAAAAATCCCCCTGTAAAAATATAGATATAGAGGTGCCACTTTGCACGTGGATGATTTTTTATACTATGCTATAGAAAAAAATTAGTTTGTAACCATAGTTATCTTGGGTTCAATTCTAGGCCCCCTCAAATAATCTCCTATAACGAATAAATGGGAAATTAAGGACATTGAATGGCAGTTAAAGACATGATTCATATTTCAAATCTTGCACTTAGCTAAAAATTCATCTTCTGCAACGTTATTTAGAAGGATCAAGAGGTCCTCGATTGGGGAATTCGGAAATTAATTTTCCGTTTATTACCGCTAAGATGCATGATTGCTATCCATGCTTATAACCAATTACTATATTTTTACTTTAACTTTACCTTTTGCTTGCAGAATGCAAGCAGCATATAACTCGTGTATTCTAGCTGGAGTTGTGGTAAATAGACGTATTCGACGGCTTTTAGCCTTCGCTTAACAGGTATGAAGAGTTCCTCGTGCTCGATTTAAGAAGAACGTGAATAGGAACCTTGTGTTTATGACAGCAGGAAGGAGTGTGTTATTCTTGTTTCATTGAGGGATAAGAGGCTCAGGCCTAGGTAACGGTTCTAGGCTACGACGCTGTTGCAAGATTTACGCCCGAACCCTTTCCTTAAATTATGTATCCCTAACCTTATATTTCACGCTAAACCAAAATTTAAGATACTTTTGCTGCGGAATGTACACCCTGGACCTGACGGGCACGTTCGAGTCGTTACCGTCAAGATGACGAAGTGCGACTCAGCCCCCTACAACTGCCTGACATCCGGAGCCTCAGACTTATTTCGCCCTCCGGATTTTGTCTTCCCGCGTGATGGCGGGCAAGGCTGCCCGCCGGGAGTTCGCCTAGCGCGGACCTCATTTCTTTTGTTTTCATTTTTCCTATTTTTTACCTGGCCACGAGGCGTCTTGAGCCAGACGGCGCACCGAAAAGTCGCCACTTGTAACCTGCTGAGAAATAAAGCCTTTCATCTGTACAAAAATTGTGGTCCTTCGGGCCGGATTTCAACTAGATAAATGGGGGCTCGTCCGGGAGTAACATCGGAAGATGCGCTGCCATCCGAAAAATTAAGAGAAATGTTATCGAAGTGGCAAGAACTGTCCGATTTTGTCGAAAAACATCACCCAGATAAATTAAATTCGGGACGTGCGGCTGCGTTGTTTAACGATAATGGTATGGAACACTTTAGAAAAATTTTTAAAAGCAGTAAGAAACAAATTTCGCTTGACAGGTTCCTGAAAAAACGAACTGCAGAGGGCGAACAATGTTCACCAGGCAAATTGCCTACATTAGATGCGACAGTGCGAGATAAAACGCAAAAAAATGTGCCTGACTTTTTATTGAAAGGAGATTCTCCCCCAAAACTGTAGTCCTCTGCTCTCCGGCCCAGATCGTCATAGTTCAAACGTAAATGACTTGTAAAAACCTTTCTATTTCATTGCTTTATCTTTTGTAATGATTTATAATTTTTATGTCATTAATAACTGTACTACATCGATGTTAATTAACAAAAAATTCAGAAATTGAGGTGGGGTGGGTGGGGGCTGGAACGGATTAATTGCATTTTGCATAGGACCACCTAAGCCAGACAGGTCAAAGGTGATGTACGCCAGACAAAGATAGGTGGGTTATAATTGTTATTAATGTTAATACTTATATCATCATATTTGTAAATAACGTTTCATTTCTTGGATTTAGCTTAGAATCATTCTAAAATGGTCAATACATACCAATAATTTGATAAGTAGAATTAGTTTAGTTGTACATCAGTTAAAGTTTTTGAAAAATAGCACAAACTTAAACTGTGCACTTCCTCATGTTATTATACCCTGGGGTGCCTCAGTGTCTCAGATGATATTTTAAAGTACAAAAACGAGCTATTAGAGCATTAACTAACTTGAAACCCTGAGATTTCTGTAGATCTTAATTTAAAGAACTAAATATTATGCCTCTAACCACAGTTTATCTAGGTGAAACCATTCACAACATTAAAAATAATATGAACAGAATTGAATAGGAAAGGAGAGTTCCATGCTGGCGTGAAATTATATAATAAATTTCCCAAGCTAATAAAATGTATAACAGATATGGTAGTAATTAAAAAGTAATTGAAACAGCTTTTTATTGAGCAGTTGTTATATTCTGAGTACTTGGATTGCATAGAAAAAAATATGAATTGAATTATAATATGCAATGTCTTTTATTTATTTTGTGTCACTGAATATATATTTTGTTATAATAATGTTTTATTATAGTATAGAGACCTCTCTTATTTGCAATATTATTATTTATTATTAACGGGAAAAATTATTTTACAAAAGCATTAAAAATTTTATGTACGTAAGAAAATATAAAAAAGCATACAAAAGTTGAGATATTAAACATTAGCATGAAATACACAATAAAGTTATCATACATAGTAGTTATTGAACAGTTATAGCATAAGAATAAATAAAATATAAAATAACATGTATCAATAATACAAGTCAAATTTTAACATATCATTAAAAGTATGTATCGAGATCAAACTCAAACATTATGACATTAAAGCAGGCATGGATCATAACATGTCAGTGAATACATAAAGTAAATATTAAAGTTTTAAGGCTTTAATTTTGCCAACATATGTATTAAATATGTCAATATTGTTGTTAACAAAAATTGAATTTGCAGAACGTTGAATTCGAGGTAATGTGGAATTGTACATGTAATTAGTAGAAAAGCTGTCAATAAAAAAGAAGTGTTTTTGAGGAGTAAGATGGAACTCTAAACTGAATTTTGGAGAGGAGATCAGGACATCTTATCTCACCATGAATGATTTTACACAGCAAAACTAAGTCACAGATTGTTTGTCTATTTTGTAGTGTAGATAAGTTTAGAAAGGTAATATATAATAAAGGACTTTATTCAGGGCGAGATTGAGACTACAAAGTCTCTTCTTACACCTAACCCTTAAGGGACTAAGCATAGGAGATATCATTGAATGCATACCCTAATTTGTAGTTAATCAACCTTAAGAAACGATTTTGAGTTTTTTCAGTAGCTTTGATACGGACAGAATAACACGGAGACCACACAGGGGAGGAAAACTTCAATATTGGCCTGTCTAAAGAGCAGTAAAGTATTTTAATCGTATATTTTTAAAATGCCTAGTATTTCTGATGATGAAACCAATCATTCTCTGAGCTTTGCTGATAGATAAGTAAATATGAGAATGAAAGTTTAGTACAACCATACATCTCTAACTACATTTACTCTTTTAAGTGACTTTCCATTTCAAATATACTGAAAGTTATAATTTGTTTTCTTACGACTAAACGTTATGAGATTGCACTCAGCACCATTTATTTTCATAGCATTATCATTGCACCATGTGATTAGAGCATTACTGTTAGATTAGAATGTTAGATATTGCTGGCGGCTGAGCTACGAATGGCTTTTTAAATTTTTAGATCATCTGCATATAAGAGATAGTCAACTTCAATAAGTTGAGATACAATATCATTAATATAAATATTAGATAATAGAGGAGCTAGATGAGAACCCAGAAGTAACATTAAACTCATAGGAATAGAAAGTCTTGATCTTCACTAATTGTGTTCTATTATTTAAATAACTTTGTAGCCAGAGGAGCAGGTTACCAACAATGCCATAGGAGTTGAGTTTTCTAATTAATAGCTGATGGTTGACCTTATCAAAAGCCTTGGTTAGGTCCAAATAATCTTTATCAACCTGTAAATAATTTGAAAAGGAATCAAGGATATTTTATTGAAATGTAATTAAATTTGAAGTAATAGAACTACCTTTGATAAAGCCATGTTGTTTAGGTGTTATGAATTTCTCCAGGTAGTAAACAAGTTTATCATATATTTATGATCCAAAAATCTTACTAAAGCAATTTCGAATTGAAATTGGTCTTTAGTTGGATATAATTGATTTTTTACCATCTTTATGAATAGGTATGACATAGCTCTTTTTCCATTTATCAGGGAATCTGCCTACCCTTAGAGACTCTTTAAACGAAGGATAACAAAGAGCAGTGCGACACGTCTCAATTAAATTTGGTGGTATATTATCTGGCCCTGGACCACTGTTAGCAGAGATGGAAGTTAATTTTTGATTTAGATCACTGACTAAGAAGTTAAGTGAGGACAAACAGTCATGATTATGATCACTTTGAAATACAGAGAGTTCAACCTCCTCAGTTAATTCAAATACCTTGGAAAAGCAATCTTCAAAAAGATTAACAATTTATTGACCATCATTGGTTACTAAGTCTCCCAACTCCATGTGGTTAGGAATATTATTTTCCTTCCTGGATAAATTAATATGGTTCCAAAATAACTTAGGGTTGAAAGAGATAGCTGCTTCCATTTGAGTAATGTACTTATTATAACAATATTTAGACAGATATTTACATTTGGATCTGAGTTTGGAGAATTAGTTGTAATCAGTGGTTGATTTAGTTATCTTATAAACATAATGAGCTCATTTTTTGAGAAAATTAAGTCTTTGAGTTCTTCTGTATACCAGTATGGAAAACTTCTTCTTTTGTGTTTGCATTTAGGTTCAAAAATATCAATGGCATAGGACAAAATGTCCTAAGTCGATTCACTGCTGAGTCAAGATCCATACAGAGTAAACAATTCCAATTGACACCCAATAAATAATTTAGCATACCTTCATAATTTGCCAACTTATAATTGTATATGACCAAGAGTTAAAATTAATGACATCATTAAAAGCACTTAAAGGAATATCACATTCTAAGGGAGGATGATGATGATCTACATCAATAAAAGTATCATAAGATTTGGATAAGCACCATTAGCAATATACTTCATAATATAGTATAATTTAATTAAAATTGTAATGTAATGAAAATGTAAGAATTTGAAGCAGGAAGATTTCTCTATGGCTTTGAATGGCTCTCAGCCATTTTGTTTGATTTGCAAAATTTTGCTCCCTTGTTGAGTACAAAGCAATATGATTGATGGGAACAATATTTGAAAAACCCAGTCAAATATGTGTATACACAGATGATATTGTAATTATAATAAAATCAATGCATGATCTTAAACAATTGTATGGGCAAATGGAAAAAACTGCAAGAATTGTACTTAATGAAAGGAAATACAAGTATATGCCTGAGAGCAGCAGAGCATCCCCGGATTTACAAATCAGGGAGAAGTTTGAAGGAGTCTTTTGCTTACGGTGTCTGGAGGCAATGGTACATAACAATTATGAAATAAGCAAAGAAATAAGAGGCAAAACATGGGCAGGCAATTGTGTACATGAAGCAGTGGGATGGAAATGCCTTAAGGTGTCAGAGAGCAAAGATCTGAAAAGGAAAATGATAAATTGAGAATAAGATATAATGCAGGACTAGATCATTTAATTGGGGTATAGACTAGTGAAAACTCAGATAATGTAGTTGCCATTTATTTTCTAATTTAAAAGCTGGACATTTTAATAGGGCTCCATGATCTGAGATGGACATAGTATATGATTTGTTTCAATGTTTTCTTCTGAAGATTTCCACATTGGAATCAATTCAAAAGTGAATCATGTACAACCCTCAAAATGGAATAACCAAGTAGAGAATGAATCGGAATAGTAAGAGATGACACTGATTAATAAATTTTCACAAGGGATAAAATAAATACTTAAATAGAAATTAAATTTTATTTCACATGCTGAAGATATTGTAAATAAATATCTTACTTAATCTTCACTACGCATAAATAATGATATTGCCTCATTGGATCACAGGATTTTAATAATAAAAAAATAATTCGTTACATAATAAGCTATTCTTAATTACAAGAATTATTACCACATAAGCCCAGAACCTGTCTTCATTTTTGTGCAGTTTTTACTTTAACACCTAAATGTGAATCTGAAACATAGATTTTCAACAACACTTAATTGATATTCATAAACAGATCTGAAGTGCCTTCTTGGAGACAAAACACCTGCTCAAAGATGTGAGCCTTCTGTATTTCCTGGAAGTATTGAAAGCTATGGTGCAATGCAAAAATAATACAGCATTCTAGCAAGTCCTTAGATATTTCACATAAAGCCACGTAAGAAATATGAATGAATTATTTCTCAATTCAATTTAATCGCTCAATTTCTTATCAGATATAAAAATGAAATGATAGGAGGGAATAGAGACATAATGATGAATTGAAAATGAAAGAAGAGAAAGACTTAATACAATGAATTTAGAGATTGATAAACAAGAGAGATTTCATTTTCAGAAATTCATGGTGAGAATTAATAATGAATGCAATGAAGACGAAAACATTTGTAAAAAGTCATGTGAGATCAATGGCAAAAAGTAATTTACAAAAAAGCTCACTGAAAATAAATTGAAATAAAATCACTTCTCCGGAGCATAGTTATGAAATCAGCATCTAATACTTCAGAAACAGATTCCAAAACAGAAGATTCAACATATTTCAGTAATTCTTTTCATAACATTTTCTTTCAATTCCTGATAATTTTGTGCCTCATCGTTTTGGCAGTGGTTACATATTCATGATTTTGAACTTGAAACGGACTTATAAATAAACAGAAGATTTAATCGAAAACTTCAATAAAACTAGTAATCCAGCATATGATTTATGAAAGAAAAATCGGCAGCATGAAGCTGTGCGGACTTAATAATATATGTTGAGGAAATGTTGATGAAACCGGCAACTAGAGTAAAGCATACAAACGTATACATGTACATACATTAATAATTCAACGGAAAGTGCACAATATTTAACAAGTTGCAACAGAATGCAGCTGCATTCATGTACTCATTAGTATTCCAAAATGTTAGGCCGATTATTTTCTAGTCACCAAAAGAATCTAAATCAGGATAATGAACTTCTTTCTAAACCTCGGAAGAATATTCCCATAATTACCACAAATATACTTACATTATACTTAATAGCAATTTCGAAAACAATCTGGGAACAAAAATTGGTTGGGTTTAATTCTAGGTAAGGACCGAAATTAAAAAATAGCATACCTAAGACACCAATTTAGATATCATTAATGTTAATGTTTGCCTTTTCCACAAAATGACAGATAATGCCTCACTAACAATATATCTAAAACAGCAAATATAGCATAATAATCTGTGAAAATTTCGTGCAAATCCGAGGGTTTTTAGGGATCCAAAAAGAATAAAATATCTTCGGTCCTAGCCTAGAACTTTACTTTTGTTTGAACTAGAATCAGCAATGATTTACTTTTATATTTTGACTGTATTCCTTCATTGACTATGTACCTAGATAACTGTAAGGCGTTTTTGACGATATGAACATTATTAATAATAACGCGTTAATTACAAGAGGAGACGGAGTTTTGTCAGGTAACCCATTGTAACTTTTGAAAGAACCTGCGTTCTGAAAATAAAGATTGTTATCATCTAGCAACTCTTTATCTTACTGAAAAATATAATTCAACAAATTAGTATACTATATTGATCATTCACATACATTTTCGTGCTAATATGGGATGGATATCACAACGAGCATAAGCGTAACAATACTAGATACGGGGACTTTGAAAGGTGTTCCGTGATTTTAAGACTAGAAGACAGATTAACAAAATTTCACAATTATATAATTTAACTACAGACAAAACCCGATGGGTGAATATTATTAAACACATTCCTAGAAAAATATTTAACGTCCCATTCCGACATTACGCGTTACCCTAGAACAGACCCTTCTTCTCGCAAGACTTGACGACAGCTGAAATTTAGGATTTAGCCTCTCACAACTGCCCATAAAATTTTCTAATACTTTTGGGCGTTCGGATTTCTTATTCTATCCTAAATATTGACATGGATATTTTAATCGTAATTTGTGGTAAGCGTGAAAATCTAAAGTAATTTATCAAGTTTTTAGAAGCATTTATAAATTCAAGCAGCCTACATTGAACACCTTACTGCTTCCTCGCGTAGAGGCTAGCTACAAAAGTTCCCCCACATCTGGACATTTTAGGATGGGGAGCGAAATACGATCTGGCCTCCCAAGAATAGTCACGCATTTTCCTTAGTACACCACTGTAATCGTAGCGTGACAATTTTCTTTTAAATCATCTGGCAATTAGACGACGACACATCATGTTTATTTTAAAGATGCAATTATGCCATGCGAAACTTTCCTGATTAGTTTCTGCGAATAATATCTTAACTTTCCCAAGTTATCGATCGTTCACCACAGAAGTCACCCATGCAGCCCTACACGGGGGGGATTCACCGTCATATCCTACCCTATCGTATCGACGTATACTCGTTGCTAGGCGACGCACAAGGAGTTACTCAACCCCACTTTTAATGCCCCCCTCGTTTCAACGCTTCCTTCGGCAGCATTAGAGCGGTTTCGGTTTTGATATTTCCCTCTAAGGGATATTTTCTGATTTTCATTTTCGGAGAGGGGTAGATCGGACAACTGAGTAAGTAAGGCCGTTCGTAACTATATTATTTAATAGTTAATTTACCGATAGCCAAATAATTTTATCTTGGGTTCTTTTATTTAATAATTAGCTCTTTTCCCTGTCATTCGGATAACATCTTCACCATCCATGAACGTTCTCTTTCAGATTCCAGGTACTTTACTCAGCCATGACAATTGAAATAAGTTCAAATGTAAATTTTGAAATTCAGAATCAAGGTAAAGATTTTTACAATAAGGAAATGGAAATTAATTCGTCGGTATCTACGACAAACCAGAAGGGTAAGATCAGAAATTAGCGCGTAATTTTGGTACAATTTTAATTACGTAGCTCACAACCGTTATTTTTCCTAACCGTATCATTCCAAGAAACTGACATATTCTTTCCTGGTTCCTTTTTAGATTTATTGATGTGTTCAAGATGTGACAAACAATTTGGACAGCCAGAAATTCTTCAGATTCATGCGTTAATTCACGAGTCCAGTGAGAAGGCCGAAGAAGGCGGTACAGTTGCTAACAATGAGCCACCAAAAGGAGCTGTGTATGACAAATGTTGCTTCGGGCCCAGTGCTCAAGAAAGAGCATCGGCGAATATAAGAAATGATTTTCCTTCACCTTTTTGTAAGTTCTGATACTTTCTGTTTTGCATATTTTGACAAACGCACTCTGATCGGAGGTAACATCCTTGACAAAAATGATCTGCGAGGTTTCAAAGTTGACTGCAATTCCGAATCTGGGATGCATTTGTATATTCTCTGTGTAAACTGCCTATGATGCTTGGCAGGGTAGCGCGAGAAAATATCATTTAATCAAAATCATTGTTCTCTATATATTTCGTATTGATTTTGATTTGAAACTATGCAGAAATGAGGACAGTATCGATTTGTATTTAAGAAGTTTTGTGAATAGGAATCGAACTTTCAACCGCTTTCACCATTGAACCTTGTTGTCCAGGCGTCTGTAAATACTTTTCGAATAACGGAAAATTACACATGCAATGTTGTTCCCTCCTTCGATTTAAATACGAATAAATCAAAGGATAAATTTTGTAAAAGGTCATTATTTCATAATATATCAATCTTGTATACACTTTCTAAAGTTGGAAGTCTCTCTAAAAGTGGAATTAACCCATTCCATCTTATAATAATTTCTTATCTTATATTATCTCCTGATAATGTAATGTATGTACTTTATTTATATTTGTGATGTATTTATTTATACTTGTGATATCTTTGGTTCTTTGATATTTTGTGGTACTTGTATCAATCATTTTTGTATTAGCCAATCGATAAATCTAGGTCTATTCTTTAATTTAATTGATTTTGATTTATTTGATGAGGATTGTTTTCAACTTCAGCTTTAAAAATGATTTAAATTCAGTTAATCTCGCTTCTTTAATTTATAATGTATTTTTTCCTCTTACATTGCTATCATAAGAAATATATGAATTAATACGTATGAATGAAGATAATACTCATAAATTACTTAGCATATTAATTCATCTCAATTATTTAAGTCACTAGCATAAATATTTCTTGATATTTGTTGTGCCCCACCATCAGTACTATATTTTATGTTTCCTAGCATACTTTTGCCATTAAGGTTTTGTTAATAAATAAAGTTAAAAAATTGATTTAATTCTATGACTTCAGCTAAGAAAAGTGTTGGCCTGACCAAAGTGAAACTTGAAGACTGTCTGCGTTGCGATGAATGTTCATGCATCTATATTCATGAAAATGATTACAGAAAGCATATGAAAAATTTTCATCGAGAGGATTCTTCCAGAAAAAATAAGTAAGTACTTTCATCATTACCTATTACTTACCTAGTAAAGGCTGAAGCACTTGATATATAAAAGATTACCTGTTCTGTAGCAACTCAACTGCTTTAGACATTGATTTTTAAAAATATTTTCATACATGAGATGATGGATAAATTTATTTCTAATGAAAGTAGATTAGGTTTATCTCTAATTGTTAGCATAATTTAATGCACTTTTAATGTTGATGTTTTGTATCTAATTATAATAATGTGTCATTTTCGATTTGAGATAATTGAGAATTTATAAATATCTATTTTCTCAATTTAGGCAAAAAAAAGGCTGCCGGTCTTGCTGCAAGCAGTGTAATTGTCGTCTAAGCTACAAAACAATTCAAAAGGAAAGAGGAAACAACAATCTTTTCCATTACAATATCAAGGTGATTTAAAAAATAGTACTATACATGTGAAATATTAAGGTATTTGACAGTGATAGTTAATGGTATTATTTCTCTTAATGTATGTAATGTTAAGTGAGTTAATATTGACATTTGAGTGAAATTTAATGACATTTTCGAGGTTGCAGTTAAATTAGCAGTGTCTATGGACTTCATAAATACCCAGTTAAATATACCGATATTTTTGGCATCTAGTTCCATATTTCATTGGCTTTAATACAGGGAAGCCCAGAATTATATTTTTATGGATTATGTTACGAAATGAAAAATCTTATCAGCCCTTTTTACTCAACCTCTTAAAAAATTTTAAATACTAATTTTCCTTCATGAACACCAAACAATTTAACCTAATCCTTATGCGCAATATGCTATTAATAGATAATTTCAATGAGAAGGTTTTATATTTCTATTTAGTTTGGGAGTTTTACTTGTTCAGTTCTATTGAGCATAGTTGAGAATTTGTTGTAATATTGTTGTTTTCTGAAACACTCATCTGGGTATTTAAGTATTTCAGTGTAAGAAGAGGAAATATTTTAGTTCCTGATTTATGTTTATTCCGTTTTTGACCATTATAATGGTAATTAATTTTAGTTATGTGAGACAGCCCCCATTTGCATGCTCTCGCTGCATCATTCATGAGTGACAGCTGCACTGAACGTGTTAATTTTGTGATAAATAGATCAATGGGTATTAATTGTTAGGATAAGTATAATGATTTATTAATTATAGGAATTTTAAATTTGTATATATAATGTTTTTCAAATGAAATAATCAATCAGATAGGTAGTGTGTTTTCTAGTTTTGCTCTAAAAGCCAGAAAGCTTAAATGTTTTAAATAAATCAGCCCATAGTAATGTATACATCATATCCATATGAGTATTTTATTGGAAAATAATCTTATATGTTTAGTTGTTAAGAATCCTAAAAATGTACATACATACGCTTTAAAATTGTCAATTTGGAGGAAAATGACTTTTTGTGGGGGAAAATATGGATATTTGGCTATAGCAGAAAATTACTAAAAAGCTGTTGTTGTTGTTTAAGTGCATTATCAGAACATAGAGTGAGAGTTAATCTCAATTGAAAAGAAGGAATGGCTAATTGGATTTGATTACATCGTCAGGACCGATGGAGTAAGATGGTGTCACGCAGACTGAAGATAGAATCACTTGCTGATTCATCCAACAGTTCAGAGCAAATAAAAATGGAGGGTAATGCAGATTACAGTGAATTGTTGAGTCGAGTGGAAGTGAGCATAAAGACGGAGCCATTAGAAGATTCATCTCAGACGGACAATGGACCAAGAGGTGCCTAACTCCATCAGTTGTTTTCTAAAGCCAATCTTGCATTTCTTCATTCACTTGGCATATTTATGGCTTCTTTGTTTCCAATGAAAATTCTCTCGTTAACCTTCTCATCATAGGTACATCTTTTAAAGATGTACAAGTTTATTGTTGCTATGAAGAATCATTTTTCTCTGAATACCATTTTATATCATATTAGTGTTCCTCAAAACAAAACTAAGCTGATATTGGGAAATATCAAATTTACTTACCACTCAGAATGAAATTCCGAATTGAATGTTCATTTAGTTTTATAACATTATGACAACAAGGTATTTATTACGCAGGTATGAATTACATTTCTAGTCATCAACAGTGAGAGGGTGCAATAGCATATAAGTCAATAGCATCTTCAAGAGGAGTATTATATTGAATTTATTTTGAATAGTTTCCTGCAGTTACAAAGAATATTTCTGTGGACTGAAAATGAGATGGTATCTTCTATTTATAGCACTGAAATGACAAATATTAGCACATTTATGTTGCATTCTCTAAGACTGTGACAAGAGCAAATACTATTAAAAGTGAAATATTTATGAGGAAAATATTTTCTCTTTTATCCTTTATACAGTCAATTGGTATTAAATTATATATATTTAATTGTATCCTTTAACATTCGTGTATGGTATCCACCACCAATATTTAAAGAGATCTCTTTTATTTCTTTAAGTCCACTATATACTGTCATTACTGTATAATTACATTACTAATTTTACATAACTAGTCAATGATTTTCAGAACAAATGAGCAACATAATCTAAATAGTATTGAAAATATATATTGCTTCAAAAACCTTTCCTTAGCTTAATATGTTTTTATATAAAATGAGTTCTTAGAGGTAAATCCTTTTAAGAATTACTCTATTGAAATAGTGTTTTCTCTTATTTATCTTAATAATATCCTTACAATGATCCAAATAAAAAAGAGCAAAATAATATCCTTTTCCTAATTTAGTTTGTAAATAAAATCACTTGAGAAGATGGATGTGCTTTCTTTGGAAGCAATTTTGTTAATTTATTTTGATTATTTAGATAATTTCAGACCAACATTTATATGGATTCATTTATAATTTTAGAAAATTGATAATGGTTCAATTTTAGAATGAAATAGGTTGCCAATTTCTGCAAATTTACATTCTAATTACACATAATTATGAACAGATGATTTGCAGAGCTACTGTTTCTATTTCTCGAAGCCTTCTGATTTTGCCATCAACTTTAAGCCCAAATAACATAGCAATAATCCTTATTCAATCCTTTGGAAAAAAATTTCACAATGTCTCTGCTGCGTGAGTAGGTCTTGTTCAGAAAATGTTTAAACTTGTTTTGGATATCATGTCTGCAGTTGATAAACTACTTTTCCTTTACTTTACCATCTCAACTTCTAATATTTTAGACATCTCTTGTATTGGTTTCACACTAAAGCTTTCCTTTTCCTCGAAGGAGATATTGCGAATAAGTTGATTTTACTTCAAAAGTAACTACTGCTGGGTAGCAATCATATTTTAGTTTTTATCCATCTCTTTGTCTCTATTAAGGAAGTCATCATGTAAAGAGTGCTCATTTTAAATGTCTTTTTTGCATTGCTCATTGTATGAAACTACTCTGGTTATCTAACTTTGGTTTGGTTGCTATTTGTGAAGTTTCATCGCTTTAAGGAATGTAACACTTTGTGGCAGTGTCCTGATTTTGCATGGATGCCTCTTATTCTGATCGAGTTATTTACACTTATTATTTATTGTATTGAGTGATGTCATCTCAAGAATGTTCGTTGTGCTACTTTGGGTGCTACATTTGTGCCATTGAGATTTAATTTTTATTTGTTAACTATGGAAGTTCTTGAATTAACAAAGTAATTCATAGTATTAAAGTCAGCCGAAAGAGAATGAATTGGAATGTATAAAATTGTTTTTATGTTTTCGAGACAAGATTTTACAGATTTTATGATATAAATATTAAAGTGGAAGTCGAATTTTTAAATAGGAGTTACATTTTACAAAGTTCATTATTATGCAATAGGTAATTAGTTTTCTGTTTAGCTGTGATCTCGTGATTCAAAAATCTGAATCCTTTATTGTAAACTCTATTCAGTCGTATGGGTGTATTCAGCAAATTACCTAAGTGAATTTGTCCATTTGAAGTGCAAATCAGCTAATTTTAAGATCTGATAACCTTCGTAATTTATCATAGAAATGCTTTGGATGCCAAAATTTCAAGCTTTTTTTCTTTAAAGACATTATATAGTTTTCACATAGGTGTTATTTTTTGAATGGATTTAAAATTTTGCATATCTTTAAAAATGAATTTTTTTATAAATTTAATTCAATGAAGATACTCGCTGATTCATTGAAATTACATAGTGGTTTCATTAACTTGTCAATAGTGTGTTCAATTACCTGTTAAGTTAATAATAGATCCTATCAAGGCTTCAGTTTTTGTTACCTCCTTGCAGGTTTTTTTACAGTAAGTCTCTACAATATATTGTTGAGGCTTATTCAAAAATATTATGATTTTATTTTTTGTGATAATTTTTAAATGTTTTTATTAATTTCTTTTGTATATGCGCTGGAAAATCTTGTCATTGGTTGCAAAGTATTTGCTGTCTGCTATTAGTCGTAGTGATGTATATCTTTTTTCCTGCACACACACTGTGGACAGGCATTAATTTATTGATTAAAAAGTTTTTGTAGTGACTTAGTTTTGGTAGTGGAGCAATTTTGCTCAATGCTAGTATTGGTTATGCAATTTAACCATGTTCAATTTGTTACCAGGGATTTTTTTTGCTAATTTGTGCTAGTCATTTTTCAAAATTTATCTGATTAAATAAATGTTAAAATGTGCATTTGTAAGTTAAAAAATTGCCATGTATTATCTCACAGTTTCTATGTGAAGAGTTGTGTGTTATTTGCATATACAGTATATTTTGTTATTATTTATTTCAATTTGTATGATAAATATTTATTGTATGCGTATGTACTTAGAAGTAACTTGATATTGATGTTGCTAGTCACCTTATCTCTTGTCATTCTACAATGAAAATTTATATCTATCTTATGAAAAATATTGACTGAATATAGTCTTGTACTTTTCCATTTATGTTTTCTTAGACCTTTCTCCTGAAAAAGGGCTAAAAAAATGGCAGACTATATTTATTTATCACATTTGATTTATTTATTTTGATTATCCAACTAAATCAGTTGAAAATAAACCAAAAATTTTATTAACAATCCATTGCTATTGTAGAGTGCATACTAATTTATCAATCAAGCAAGTAAAGGCTTTCAAATGTATAAAGTACAAAATTCAGTTTCTTCAGTACCAAAAATCTGATCAAATTTATTGTCTTATGTTTGACTCTCAGAAATGAAATTTTCAAAATGATCCTCAAACATTATGAAGTCCTCATCTAAATGGATTGATTTAATTTAAAATCAGTAAATCCCATCTTGAACAATTTACTTGTTTGTTTTTCCTTCCAAAATTTGGGCTATTAATTAAGATTTAAAGGATAAAATTGAGTGTCCGGCTATTATGAAGCTCCTATAATGAGACACCAAATGGAATTCATTCGGAGTTAGTGAAATTTTCTGCGGATTAATTTCCTACACTTTCAAAAAGAAAGAAATGAGCTGATAATTTTAAACATAGCTAAAATGTACAAATATATTAGTAAGTATTATGAAGCACTTAAATACATTTTTGAACAAAATGCAATCATATTTAAATGTAATATTATAATTTTTAAACTTAAACTTTCAGTATGTTATGGTTGCATATAGATACATCTAACCAATGAAAAATAGAAATATAATCAAAAAATGAGGTTTATTCATAACCAGATGAACCGGCGAACTTAGTACCACCTAAAATTGATTTGATTGTAACACTTCATAAGCGAATTCACAATCACTCAAATATGTCGAACTTACCTTCAGAAGTTTACATTATTGAAATCCTAACACCAACAAGGAGAACCCACGGTCTGGGAAATGAAGTTCGGGATGAGGCTTAGCGTGGTAATAGCAAGGCCCAAAACTCATACTATGCTAAAGCCATAGGTCCCCAGTACCGAGAAAATGGGCCTCAAAAGTTTTTACAACAATATTTATACTTAAAAGTTTAAAGTTACTGGCACGGTAGTCTAGGTGGTAGCAATCCTAATTGGTAATGCGTAATCCTTGAGTTTTGAGTTGAATAAAACTTAAACAAGAATGTCCACAGTAAAACATGTTCTACCAAATTTTAGCTTCATATATTGCATGTGTGACTATGTAATAGAAATTTTTTTGTTTTCATCTTTTTGGTACTTCATCGCAGTCAGAAATAAATAAGTTCCCGTTATTTCGCGCTCTCAAACAGAACGCCCAATTTGAAAAATGATATCTCAAAAAATGTTAACTTAATTAACATAAAATTTTAACACAATATTGCAGTATATATTTTTAATCAATATAAAAATTTTAATATATTTCCTTGCCACCAGAAAAAATTGTTACCGATTATGTAAAACAACTTTTTCTCAGTAATGAAAGTAGATACAATTGCAAACTTGGTTTCGTTACCAAGCTCTTGGTAGAATCTTTCATACGTAATATCTATTATATATAGACGCTTCTCCGGATATACCTATAAGTTACGAGTAAAATGTAGCTTGCATACTGCAAGCAGATCGACAACACTAATTTCATGTTGGCATCATATCGGAATGGTCCTCAAAAGAAAAAAAAAGCATTGAAAATATTCTTAAAATTCGCTGCAATTTAAACGTCTGGCATCGAACCCAGATCTTCCTGGTAAACATACTATGCAGCACAACATAAAATAACCATCTCTAACTATGTGTGGATATTCAAGCAGAAATATTGGCTACAACTGCCTCAAAAGACGTTTTAATTTTCACAAATGTAAATGGCTCTCTGGATTCGAACCAAGGACGATCTTGGAAATCTAAAACATGATTTTGAAATATATGTATGATCTCTATCTACATGCCGAATTTCGAGTTTCTACATTGTTGGGAAAGAGTTCAAAATAATTATTGAAAATCGGATGAGTTACTGATTGTAGAGACGGCTGGTGTCGAACCCAGGACACATGTGGCGATTTTTAAGATTTTTTTTGGACCCCTTCCCGAAGGCATGGAAACTTGAAATTCGGCAAGCAGTTGGAGATCATAAATATATTTTATAATCAAATTTTATATTTTCGCTGATGGTCCTTGGTTCGATCCCATAGGGCCATTTGCACTTCTCAATGCATTTCTTACGGAGATAACGGAAACAAATTTAGGTACTTCCCCTTATGCTATCAACTTCAAAATTTGCATGATACAAGAACAAATATTTACAAATCGAACTAGGCATTCACAGCGTACCATATGTCCTGGGTTCGACACCAGGTGTCTCTGCAATCAGAAGCTGATCCGATTTTTAGGAATTATTTTGAAACCTTTCCCAATAATATAGAAGCTTGAAATTTGGCGTATAGATACAAATCATTAATAAATAAATGAAAAATATTTTAGATTTCTAAGATCGTCCTTGGTTCGAATCCAGAGAGCCATTTACATTCGTGAAAATTAGAACGTCTTTTGGGGCAGTTTTAACCAATATTTCTGCTTGAATTTTCACACATAGTTATAGATGGTGTTCTTCTGTTGTGCTGCATAGTAAGTTCACCAGAAAGACCCGGGGTCGTTGCCAGACACTTAAATTGAAGCGAATTCTGAGAATATTTTCAATCATTTTTTTTTCTTTTTAGGGCCGTCCCGATATGATGCCGATATGAAATTAGTGTTGTCGATCTGCTTGCATACTGCAAAGGCCCCAAAGTCCCGATTTTTGCCGTTTAAATGCATTGCTCTGATTTTCAGGAATTTTTAAAAAATACTTCCCGGATAGGTAGAGAATCTAAACTCTAGAAACCTATATATATGGTCATGATCTATCGAAAACATAAATGAGTTTTACAGAAAATAACCTGGGTTCGATGCTAGGTCGGGGCAGAAATCGGCCGTTTAAAATGCATTGTGGCGATTTTTAAGATTTTTTTTGGACCCTTTTGCGATGGCATAGAAACTTGAAATTCGGTATGAGGTTAGATATTATAAAAACTTATCATAATCAAATTTTACATATTCGCTGATGGTCCTTGGTTCGATCCCAGAGGGACATTTAAATTCCTCAATGCATTTCTTACGGAGATAACGGAAACAAATTTTAGGTACTTCCCGGCATGCTATCGACCTCAAACTTTGCATGATAAAAGAGCAAGACTTAACAAATCAAACTATTAATTCACAGCTATCAATGTGTCCTGGGTTCGACACCAGGTGTCTCTGCAATCAGAAGTTGATCCGATTTTTAGGAATTATTTTGAAACCTTTCCCAATGATATAGAAACTTGAAATTTGGCATATAGATTTAGATGATTAATAACTTTCAGAAACATATTTGAGATTCCCAAGATCGTCCTTGGTTCGAGTCCCGAGAGCCATTTACATTCGTGAACATTAGAGCGTCTTTTGAGGCAGTTGTAGCCAATATTTCTGCTTGAATTTTCACACATAGTTAGAGATGGTGATCTTCTACTGTGTTTCATAGTAGTTATACCAGTATGACCCGGGTTCGATGCCAGACGATGAAATTACAGCGAATTTTAAGAAAAAATTAAATCCTTTTTTTTTTCTTATGAGGACCATCCCGAAGTGATGCCGATATGAAATTAGTATTGCCGATCTGCTTGCAGTATGCAAGGAACATCTTACTCGTATGATATATGAATGAATCCGGAGAAGCATCTATATATAATAGATATATATATAGAGAGGATACAAAGTCACAGGCTAAACCACTAGCGTCAATGGCTTGAAATTTTTACGACATATTGGCCATAACGTATAACCTCCAGAAAAATTGCGATTTTGAACCTCGATGTCATGGGTTCGATTCCAGAGGGCCTCAAAGTCCCGATTTTTCCCGTTTAAATGCATTGCTTTGATTTTCGGGAATTAAAAAAAATACTTTCCGGATAGGTATCGAATCAAAACTCAAGGAGCCTATATATATGGTCATGATCTATCTAAAACATAAATGAGTTTTATGGAAAATATCCTGGGTTCGATGCTAGGTCGGGGCAAAAATCGGCCGTTTAAATTGCATTGTGGCGATTTTTAAGATTTTTTTTGGACCCTTTCCCGATGGCATGGAAAGTTGAAATTCGGCATGGAGTTTGAGATCAATAATAAATTTCAGGATCGAATTTTACATATTCGCTGATGGTCCTTGGTTCGATCCCAGAGGGCCATTTAAATTCCTCAATGCATTTCTTACGGAGATAACGGAAACAAATTATAGGTACTTCCTGGCACGATAAAGACTTCAAACTTTGGACAAAAAAAGATTACGTGTATACAAATCAAACTGTGCATTCCCAGCTGTCAATCTATCCTGGGTTCGACACCAGGCGTCTCTAATATCAGTAACTGATCCGATTTTCAATAATAATTTTGAACCCTTTCCCAACAATATAGAAACTTGAAATTCTGCATGTAGATAGATTTCATAAATAACTTTCAGAAACATTTTTTAGATTTCCAAGATCGTCCTTGGTTCGAATCCAGAGAGCCATTTAAATTCGTGAAAATGAGAACGTCTTTTGAGGCAGTTGTAGCCCATATTTCTGCTTGAATTTTCATACATAGTTAGAGATGGCGATGTTCTATTGTGCTGCATAGTAAGTTCAACAGTAAAGACCCGGGTTCGATGCCTGACGAAGGAATTTCAGTGAATTTTAAGAAAAATTTCAATCCTTTATTTTTTTCTTAAGAGGACCGTCCCGATATGATGCCGACATGAAAATAGTTGTGTCGATCTGCTTGCAGTATGCAAGCAACATTTTACTCGTATCTATTATATATAGATGCTTCTCCGGATTCATTCATATATATACCCAGATAGGATACAAAGTCACAGGCTAAACCACAAGCGTCATTGACTTGAAATTTTTACGACATATTGGAAATAACGTGTAACCTCCAGGAAAAAGCCGACATTGAACCTCGGTGTCATAGGTTCGATTCCAGAATGCCCTTAAGTCGCGATTTTCTCCGTAAGAATACATGGCGGGGATTTTCGAAATTTTTTTGAGGCACTTCCCGGAAAAGTAGAGAGTTTAAATTCGAGGGATCGCTAGAAGCCGTGCAACTCCAACGTAAATCAGAAAGACATCACCGAATATGGTCCATGGTTTGATGCTAGGTCGGGGCAAAAATTGGCCATTTAAAATGCATTGCGGCGATTTTGAAGATTTTTTTTGGATCCTTTTCCGATAACATGGATACTTGAAATTCGGCACGTGGATAGATATCATGAATATATTTCATGATAAAAGTTTACATGTTCGCTGATGGTCCTTGGCTCGATCCCAGAGAGCCATTTGCACTTCTCAATGCATTTCTTACGGAGATAACGGAAACAAAATTAAGGTACTTCCCGGCATAATATCGACTTCAAACTTTGCAAGATAGAAGAACAAGTCTTTAGAAATCAAACTGTGCATTCACAGCTTACAATACGTCCTAGGTTCGACACCAGGTGTCTCTGCAGTCAGAAGTTGATCTGATTTTTAGGAATTATTTTGAAACCTTTCCCAATAATATAGAAATTTGAAATTCGGCATATAGGTAGAAATCATAAATAACTTTCCGAAACATCTTTTAGATTTTAGAGATAAACCTTGGTTCGAATCCAGAGAGCCATTTACATTCGTGAAAATTAGAACGTCTTTTGAGGCAGTTGTAGCCAATATTTCTGCTTGAATTTTCACACATAGTTAGAGATGGTGCTCTTCTATTGTGCTTCATAGTAGGTTCACCAGTAAGACCCGGGTTCGATGCCAGACGGTGTAATTTCAGCGAATTTTAAGAAAAATTTCAATCCTTTTTTTTTTCTTATGAGGACCGTCCCGATATTATGCCGATGTGAAATTAGTATTGCCGACCTGCTTGCAGTATGCAAGCAACATTTTACTCGTATATATATACGAGTAAAATGTAGCTTGCATACTGCAAGCTGATCGACAACACTAATTTCATGTCGGCATCATATCGGGAAGGCCGTCAAAAAAAAAAAAAAATGGATTGAAAATATTCTGATTATTCGCTGCAATTTATTCGTCCGGTATCGAACCCGGGTCTTCCTGGTTTTACTTACTATGCAGCACAATAGAAGATCACCATCTCTAACTATCCGTGAAAATTCAAGCAGAAATATTGGCTGCAACTGCCTCAAACGACGTCCTACTTTTCCCTTATATTTATTATGAGAGAAATGTTAATGTGGTCTGGCATCGAACCAAGGAATATTACGGTCTTCTAAAAACTGTTTTCTTAAACCAGTTTTAACCATACATCTTCCAGCCAAGCACGAACTTCCTATCATTTCGATAAGTGCATCAAAAAAATAATGAAATACTAACCCTATGTATTTTAAACGGGAGACATATTTACCGCCCGGCATCGAACCCGGGTTTTTCGGGTGAAACTTCCTATGCAACATAATAGAAGATATTAATCTTTAACTATGTGCGAAAATTCAAGCAGAAATATTGGCTGCAACTGCCTCAATCGAAGTCTTACTTTTCCCTTATATTCCTTATGAGAGAAATGTTAATGTGCTCTGCCATCGAACCCAGGAATAGTACGGTCTTATAAAAATTTTTTTCTTAAACCAATTCTTACCTTACACTTTCCGGCTAAGCAAAAACTTCCTAATATTTCGAGAAGTGCATCAAAAAACATAATGAAAAACGGCTCCCATGTATTTTAAAAGGCAGATCTTTGCGTCGTCCTAGCATCGAACCCAGGATATTTTTTGTGAAAGTCGTTGATGTTTTCGAAAGTCCAAGACCATAAATATAGGCCCCTTGAGTTTTTTTTCTCTACCTCTCCGGAAAGTATTTTTTTTTAATTCCCGAAAATCACGGCAATGCATTTAAACGGGAAAAATCGGGACTTTGGGGCCCTCTGGAATCGAACCTATGACACTGAGGATCAAAGTCGCTTTTTTCCTGGGGGTTTTACGTTATGGCCAAAACGTCATAAAAATTTCAAGTCAATGACGCTTGTGGTTTAGCCTGTGAATTTGTATCCTATCTATATAGCTATATAGCTATCTATTATATATAGATGCTTCTCCGGATTCATTCATGTATCCATATATATCTATTATATATAGATGCTTCTCCGGATTCATTCATATATATAGCTATATAGGTATATAGATAGGATACAAATTCACAGGCTAAACCACAAGCGTGATTGACTTGAAAATTTTATGACATATTGGCCATAACGTGAAACCCCCAGAAAAATTGGGATTTTGAACCTCAGTGTCATGGGTTCGATTCCAGAGGGCCTCAAAGTCCCGATTTTTCCCGTTTAAATGCATTGCTTTGATTTTCGGGAATTAAAAAAAAATACTTCCCGGATAGGTAGAGAATCAAAACTCAAGGAGCCTATATATATGAACATGATCTATCGAAAACATAAATGAGTTTTACAGAAAATATCCTGGGTTCGAAGCTAGGTCGAGGCAAAAATCGGCCGTTTAAAATGCATTGTGTCGATTTTTAAGATTTTTTTTGGACCCTTTCCCGATGGCATGGAAACTTGAAATTCGGCATGGGTTTAGATATCATAAATATATTTAATAAACAAATTTTATGAATTCGCTGATGGTCCTTGGTTCGATCCCAGAGAGCCATTTACATTCCTCAATGCATTTCTTATGGAGATAAAAGAAACATGTTTTAGGTACTTCCCGGCAGGATATCGACTTCAAACTTTGTATGAAATAAGATGAAGTCCTAATAAATCATACTGTGCATTTACAGCTAAAAATATGTCCTGGGTTCGACACCAGGCGTCTCTGCAATCAGAAGTTAATCCGATTTTTAGGAATTATTTTGAAACCTTTGCCAATAATAAAGAAACTTCAAATTCAGCATATAGATAGAAATCATAAATAACTTTCAGAAACCTTTTTTAGATTTCCAAAATCGTCCTCGGTTCGAATCCAGAGAGCCATTTAAATTCGTGAAAATTAGAACGACTTTTGAGGCAGTTGTAGCCCATATTACTGCTTGAATTTTCACACATAGTTGGAGATGGTGATGTTCTACTGTGCTGCATAGTAAGTTCACAGTAACGACCCGGGTTCGATGCCAGACGATGGAATTTCAGCGAATTTTAAGAAAAATTTCAATCCATTTTTTTCTTTTGATGGCCGTCCCGATATGATGCCGACATGAAAATAGTGTTGTCGATCTGCTTGCAGTATGCAAGCTACATTTTACTCGTATCTATATATCTATTATATATAGATGCTTCTCCGGATTCATTCATATATATACCCAGATACCCAGATAGGATACAAATTCACAGGCTAAACCAAAAGCGTCATTGACTTGAAATTTTTACGACGTATTGGCCATAACGTGCAACCTCCAGGAAAAAGCCGACTTTGAACCTCGGTGTCATGGGTTCGATTCCAGAAGGCCCCAAAGTCGCGATTTTCCCCATAAGAATACATGGCGGGGATTTTCGAAAATTTTTTTGGGGCACTTCCCGGAAAAGGAAAGATTTTAAAATTCAAGGGATCACTAGATGCCATGCATATCTAAAGAAAACCATAAAGACATCTATGAATATAATCCTTGGTTCGATGCTAGATCGGGGCAAAAATCGGCCGTTTAAAATGCATTGTGGCGATTTTTAAGATTTTCTTTGGACCCTTTTCCGATGGCATAGAAACTTGAAATTCGGTATGAGGTTAGATACCATAAAAATATATCATTATCGAATTTTAAATATTCGCTGATGGTCCTTGGTTCGATCCCAGAGGGACATTTAAATTCCTCAATGCATTTCTTACGGAGATAACGGAAACAAATTTTAGGTACTTCCCGGCATGCTATCAACTTCAAACTTTGCATGATAAAAGAGCAAGACTTAACAAATCAAACTATGCATTCACAGCTATCAATGTGTCCTGGGTTCGACACCAGGTGTCTCTGCAATCAGAAGTTGATCCGATTTTTAGGAATTATTTTGAAACCTTTGCCAAAAATATAGAAACATGAAATTTGGCATATAGATTGAGATGATTAATAACTTTCAGAAACATATTTTTAATTTCCATGATCGTCCTTGGTTCGAGTCCCGAGAGCCATTTACATTCGTGAACATTAGAGCGTTTTTTGAGGCAGTTGTAGCCAATATCTCTGCTTGAATTTTCACACATAGTTAGAGATGGTGATATTCTATTGTGTTTCATAGTAGTTTTACCAGTAAGACCGGGGTTCGATGCCAGATGATGAAATTTCAGCGAATTTTAAGAAAAAATTAAATCCTTTTATTTTTCTTATGAGGACCGTTTCGATGTGATGCCGATATGAAATTAGTATTGCCGAGCTGCTTGCAGTATGCAAGCAACATTTTACTCGTATATATATATATATAGAGAGGATACAAACTCACAGCCTAAACCACAAAAGTGATTGAGCTGAAATTTTTACGGCGTATTGGCCATAACGTGTAGCCACCAGAAAAATTGCGATTTAGATCCTCAGTGTCATGGGTTCGATGCCAGGGGGCTCCAAAGTCCCGATTTTTCCCGTTTAAATGCATTGCCGTGATTTTCGGGAATTAAAAAAAAATACTTTCCGGATAGATAGAGAAATAAAACTCAAGGAGCCTATATATATGGTAATGATCTATCGAAATCATAAATGAGTTTTACGGAAAATATCCTGGGTTCGATGCTAGGTCGAGGCAAAAATCGGCCGTTTAAAAAGCATTGTGGCGATTTTTATGATTTTTTTTGGACCCTTTCCCGATGGCATGGAAACTTGAAATTCGGCATGAGGTTAGATACTGTAAAAATATATCATAATCGAATTTTGCATATTCGCTGATGGTCCTTGGTTCGATCCCAGAGGGACATTTATATTCCTCAATGCATTTCTTACGGAGATAACGGAAACAAATTTTAGGTACTTCCTGGCATGCTATCGACTTAAAACTTAGCATGATAGAAGAACCTGTCTTAGCAAATCAAAGTATGCATTCATTGCTATCAATGTCTCCTGGGTTCGACACCAGGTGTCTCTGCAATCAGAAGTTGATCCGATTTTTAGGAATTATTTTGAAACCTTTACCAATAATATAGAAACTTCAAATTCGGCATATAGATAGAGATCATAAATAACTTTCAGAAACATTTTTTAGATTTCCAAGATCGTCCTTGTTTCCAATCCATAGAGCCATTTAAATTCGTGAAAATTAGAACGTCTTTTGAGGCAGTTGTAGCCCATATTTCTGCTTGAATTTTCACACATCGTTAGAGATGGTGATGTTCTATTGTGCTGCATAGTAAGTTCACAGTAAAGACCCGGGTTCGATGCCAGACGATGGAATTTAGGCAAATTTTAAGAAAAATTTCAATCTTTTTTTTTCTTTTGATGGTCGTCCGGATATGATGCCGACATGAAAATAGTGTTGCCGATCTGCTTGCAGTATGCAAGCAACATTTTACTCGTAATAGATATAGATGCTTCTCCGGATTCATTCATATATATACCTATATAGATAGATAGGATACAAATTCACAGCCTAAACTACAAGCGTCATTGATCTGAAATTTTTATGACATATTGGCCATAACGTGAAACCCCCAGGAAAAAAGAGACTTTGATCCTCAGTGTCATAGGTTCGATTCCAGAGGGCCCCAAAGTCCCGATTTTTCCCGTTTGAATGCATTGCCGTGATTTTCGGGAATTAAAAAAAAATACTTTCTGGATAGGTAGAGAAGTAAAACTCAAGGTGCCTATATTTATGGTCTTGGACTTTCGAAAACATCAATGACTTTTACAAAAGTTATCCTGGGTTCGATGCTAGGACGTTGCAAAGATCTGCCCTTTAAAATACATGGGAGCCGTTTTTCATTATTTTTTTAGATGCACTTATCGAAATGATAGGATGTTCGTGCTTGGCTGGAAGATGTATGGTACGAATAAGTTTTAGAAAAAAATTTTCATAAGACCGTACTGTTCCTGGGTTCGAAGCCAGAGCACAATAACGTTTCTCTCATAAGGAATATAAAGGAAAAGTAGGACGTCATTTGAGGCAGTTGTAACCAATATTTCTGCTTGAATTTGCATACGCGGTTAGAGATGGTGTTTTTCTTTTGTGCTGCATAGAAAGTATTGCCTGAAAGACCCGGGTTCGATGCCGGGCAGTAAAAATATCACCCATATATAATACTATGGGGTATCTTTTCATAATTTTTTTATGCATTTATCGATATGTAAGGGAGCTCTTGCTTAGATGGAAGATGTATATTAACACTTTGTTTAAGAAAAAAAATAGATAAGACCATGCTGTTCCTGGGTTCGATGCCAGAGCACATTATAATTTCTCAAATAAGGAGTGTATGTGAATAGTAGGACGTCGTTTGAGGTAGTTGCACCTAATAGTTTTGCTTGAATTTTCACACATAGTTTGATATAGTAATTTTCTATTTTGCTGCATAGTAAGTACACCAGGAAGACCGGGGTTCGCTGCCAGGTGATTAAATTGCAGCGAATTCTACGAATATTTTGAATTTTTTTTTTCTTTTGATGTCCGTCCCGGTATATGATGCCGATATGAAATTAGTGTTGTCGATCTGCTTGCAGTATGCAAGCTACATTTTACTCGTATATATGAATGAATCCGGAGAAGCATCTATATATAATAGATATATAGATGCTTCTCCGGATTCATTCATTTATCCATATATATATGCGAGTAAAATGTAGCTTGCATACTACAAGCAGATCGACAACACTAATTTAATATCGGCATTATATAGGGACTGTCCTGAAAAGAAAAAAAAGGATTGAAAATATTCTTAAAACTTCCTTGCGAACTTACTATGCAGCACAATTGAAGATCACCATCTCTAACTATGTGTGAAAATTCAAGCAGAAATATTGGCTGCAACTACCTCAAACGACGTTCTACTTTTCACGAATATAAATGGCTCTCTGGATTCGAACCAAGGACAATTTTTGAAATCTAAAACATGTTTTTGAAATAAATCTATAATGTCTATCTATGTGCCGAATTTCAAGTTTCTATATTATTGGGAAAGGGTTCAAAATAATTCTTAAAAATCGGATCAGTTACTGATTGTAGAGACGCATGGTGTCGAACCTAGGACATATTGGCAGCTGTGAATGCACATAATGATTTGTTAGAACTTCATCTTATTTTATGCAAAGTTTCAAGTTGGTATAAGTCGGGAAATACCTAAAATTTGTTTCCTTTATCTCCGTAAGAAATGCATTGAGGAATGAAAATGGCTCTCTGGGATCGAACCAAGGAACATCAAGGAATATATAAAATTTGATTATGAAATGTAGTTATGATATCCATCTTCATGTCGAATTTCAAGTTCCCATGCCTTCGGGAATGGGTCCAAAAAAAATCTTACAAATTGCCACAATGCATTTTAAACGGCCGATTTTTGCCTCGACCTAGCATCGAACTCAGGATATTTTTCGTTAAAGTCATTTATGTTTTCGATAGATTATGACCATAAATATAGGCTCCTAGAGATTAGATTCTCTTCCTACCCGGGAAGTATTTTTTAAAATTCCCGAAAATCACGGCAATGCATTTAAACGGGAAAAATCGGGACTTTGGTGCCCTCTGGAATCGAAGCTATGAGACTGAGGATCAAAACCGCTTTTTTCATGGGGGTTTCACGTTATGGCCAATACGTCATAAAAATTTGAAGTCGATGACGCTTGTAGTTTAGCCTGTGAGTTTGTATCCTATCTATAAACCTAGCTATCTATCTATTATACGAGTAGAATGTAGCTTGCATACTGCAAGTAGATCGGCAATACTAAATTCATATCGGCATCACATCGGGACGGTCCTCATAAGAAAAAAAAAAGGATTTAATTTTTTCTTAAAATTCGATGAAATTTCAACGTTTGGCATTCAACCCGGGTCTTACTGGTAAACCTACTATGAAACACAATAAAAGATAACCATCTCTAACTATGTGTGAAAATTCAAGCGAAAATATTGGCTACAACTGCCTCAAAAGACGCTCTAATGTTCACGAATGTAAATGGCTCTCGGGACTCGAACCAAGGACTATCTCTAAAATTTTAAAACTGTTTCTGAAAGTTAATAATAATCCCAATCTATATGCCAAATTTCAAGTTTCTATATTATTGGGAAAGGTTTCAAAATAATTCCTAAAAATCGGATCAACTTCTATTTGCAGAGACACCTGGTGTCGAACCCAAGACACATTGATAGCTGTGAATGCATAGTTTGATTTGTTAAGACTTGCTCTTCTATCATGCAAAGTTTGAAGTTGATAGCATATCGGGAAGTACCTAAAATTTGTTTCCATTATCTCCGTAAGCAATGCATTGAGGAATTGAAATGTCCCTCTGGGATCGAACCAAGGACCATCAGCGAATATGTAAAATTTGATTATGATATATTTTTATAATATCTAACCTCATACCGAATTTCAAGTTTCTATGCCATCGGAAAAGGGTTCAAAAAAATCTTAAAATTCGCCGCAATGCATTTCAAACGGCCGATTTTTGCCCCGACCTAGCATTGAACCAAGGATAATATTCGTAGATGTCTGTATGGTTTCCTTTTGATATGCGCGGCATCTAGCGATCCCTCGAGTTTAAACTCTCTCCTTTTCCAGGAAGTGCCTCAAATAAATTTTCGAAAATCCCCGCCATGTAATCTTATGGGGAAAATCGCGACTTTGGGGCCTTCTGGAATCGAACCCATGACACCGAGGTTCAAAGTCGGCTTTTTCCTGGAGGTTACACGTTATGGCCAATATGTCGAAAAAATTTCAAGGCATTGGCACTTGTGGAACATGGTTAGAATTTTGATCCCCTATGAATGTATATCTATCTATTAGACGAGTAAAATGTAGCTTGCATACTGCAAGCAGATCGGGAATACTAATTTCATATCGGCATCATATCGTGACGGTCCTCAAAAGAAAAACAAAAAGGATTGAAATTTTGCTTAAAATTCGCTGTAATTTAAGCACCTGGCATCGAGCCCGGGTCTTACTGGTGATCTTACTATGCAGCACAATAGAAGATCACCATCTCTAGCCATGTGTGAAAATTCAAGCAGAAGTATTGGCTACAACTGCCTCAAAGGACGTTCTAATTTTTACGAATGTAAATGGCTCTCTGGATTCGAACCAAGGACAATCTTGGAAATCTAAAACATGATTTTGAAAATTATTTATGATCTTTATCTACATCCCAAATTTCCGGTTTCTATATTATTGGGAAAGGTTTCAAAATAATTCCTAAAAATCGGATAAAATTCTGATTGCAGAGACACCTGGTGTCGAACCCAGGAAATAGTGTAAGCTGTGTATGCACAGTTTGATTTGCAAAGACTTATTCTTCTATCATGCAAAGTTTGAAGTCGATAGCATGCCGGGAAGTACCTAAATTTTGTTTCCGTTATCTCCGTAAGAAATGCATTGAGAAGTGCAAATGGCCCTCTGGGATCGAACCAAGGACCATCAGCGAACATGTAAAATTTGATTATGAAATATATTCATGATATCTATCAACGTGCTGAGTTTCAAGTATCCATGTTATCAGGAAAGGATCCAAAAAAAATATTCAAAATCTCCTCAATGCATTTTAAACGGCCGATTTTTGCCCCGACCTAGCATCGAACCATGGACAATATTCGAAGATGTCTTTCTGATTTACGTTGGAGTTACACGGCTTCTTGCGATCCCTCGAAATTCAACTCTCTCCTTTTCCGGGAAGTGCCTCAAAAAATTTTTCGAAAATCCCTGCCATGTATCCTTATAGAGAAAATTGCGACTTTGGGGCCTTCTGGAATCGAACCCATGACACCGAGGAACAAAGTCGGCTTTTTCCTGGAGGTTACACGTCATGGCCATAACGTCGTAAAAATTTCAAGTCGGTGGCACTTGTGGAACATGGTTAGAATTTTGATCCCCTATGAATGAATGAATGAATGAATGAGTGAGTGAGTATATAGGTACGAGTAAAATGTAGCTTGCATACTGCAAGCAGATCGGCAATACTAATTTCATATCGGCATCATATCGGGACGGTCCTCAAAAGAAAAAAAAAAGGATTGAAATTTTTCTTAAAATTCGCTGAAATTTCATCGTCTTGCATCGAACCCTGGTCTTACTGGTAAACATACTATGCACCACATAAGAAGATCACCATCTCTAACTATGTGTGAAAATTCAAGCAGAAATATTGCCTGCAACTGCCTCAAAAGACGTTCTAATTTTCACGAATGTAAATGGCTCTCTGGATTCGAACCAAGGACGATCTTGGAAATCTAAAAAATGTTTTTGAAAGATATTTATGATCTCTATCTATATGCCGAATTTCAAGTTTCTATATTATTGGGAAAGCTTTCAAAATAATTCCTAAAAATCGGATCAACTTCTGATTGCAGAGACACCTGGTGTCGAACCCAGGACACATTGATAGCTGTGAATGCACTGTTTGATATGTATGGACTTGATCTTTCTATATGCAAAGTTTGAAATCGATATCGTGCCGGGAAGTACATAAAATTTGTTTCCGTTATCTCCGTAAGAAATGCATTGAGGAATTCAAATGTCCCTCTGGGATCGAACCAAGGACCATCAGCGAATATGTAAAATTCGATTAAGATATGTTTTTATGGTGTCTAACCTCATACCGAATTTCAAGTTTCTATGCCATCGGAAAAGGATCCAAAAAAAATCTTAAAAATCGCCACAGTGCATTTTAAACGGCAGATTTTTGCCCCGACCTACCATCGAACCAGGGATAATATTCGTAGATGTCTTTATGGTTTCCTTTAGATATGCGCGGCATCTAGCGATCCCTCGAGTTTCAACTCTCTCCTTTTCCGGGAAGTTCCTCAAAAAAATTTTCGAAAATCCCCGCCATGTAATCTTATGGGGAAAATCGCGAATTTGGGGCCTTCTGGAATCGAACCCATGACACTGAGGTTCAAAGTCGGCTTGTTCCTGGAGGTTGCACGTTATGGCCAATATGTCGTAAAAATTTCAAGGCATTGGCACTTGTGGAACATGGTTAGAATTTTGATCCCCTATGAATGAATATATAGGTATATCCGGAGAAGCGTCTATATATAATAGATATCCGGAGAAGCGTCCATATATAATAGATACGAGGAAAATGTAGCTTGCATACTGCAAGCAGATCGACAACACAAATTTCATATCGGCATCATATCGGGACGGTCCTCAAAAGAAAAAAAAAGGATTGAAAATAATCTTAAAATTCGCTAAAATTTAATCGAAAGGCATCGAACCCAGGTCTTCCTGGTAAACATACTATGCAGCACAATAGAAGATCACCATCTCTAACTATGTGTGAAATTTTAGGCAGAAATATTGGCTGCAACTGCCTCAAACGACGTTCTATTTTTGACGAAAGTAAATGTCACTCTGGATTCGAACTAAGGACGATCTTGGAAATCTAAAATATGTTTCTGAAAAATAATTATGATCTCTATCTATATGCCGAATTTGAAGTTTCTATATTATTGGGAAAGGGTTCAAAATAGTTCCCTTAAATTGAATCAGTGACTGATTTTAGAGACACCTGGTGTCGAACCCTGGACCTACTGGCAGCTGTGAAAACACATTATGAATTGGTTTGACCTGATCTTATTAAATGCAAAGTTTGAAGTCAACAACTTGCCAGGAAGTACCTAAAATTTGCTTCCGTAATCTCCATAAGAAATGCATTGTAGGATGTAAATGGGCCTCTGGGATCGAACCAAGGACCATCAGCGAGTTCTAAAATTTTAGTATGAAATATATTTATGATATTTATCCACGTGCCAAGTTTCAAGTTTCCAAGTCATCTGTAAGCAATTAAAAAAAATCTTAAAAATCCCAATGTAAATTAAACGGGAGAATATTTGCCCTGGCCTAGCATCGAACCAAGGATAATATTTGTAGATGTCTTTGTGGTTTCCTTTAGATATACACGGCATCTAGCGATGTCTTGAATTTCAACTCTCAACTCTTCCAGGAAGTGCCTCAAATAAATTTTCGAAAATCATTTCGTTTCCCTCTTGCATTTTCAATGACCTCATAGAAATCTGAGTTTATTCGTATGTAATTTTATCAATATTTCCGTAATTTAAATTAGGACGATTGAGAACAACTTCCGAGAACAGGATTCTCGCTTATAAAGCCTGTTTCGGAGAGTTAAAAAATGGTGTTTCGGCAGGCGTATCTTGCTTTAGAAAAGTTATTTGTGAGGGAACATATTCAACCTAGCGAAGACAGAGGCGATAACTCGATATAACTTCCGCTTTTATTTGGAGGAATACATTTTTGAGAAGGTCCATCTTCTTTAACATTCCCTTTATTCAAAATGTTTCATGGAAGTAAAAGTAATGCTGGAATAACGGCAAAATAGAGGATAATTTAAAAAAATTCGCTAAAATTGTCCCTTTTCGTTGGATTTTTAATATTATCCATTTTCGATGCATTATTTCCATATTATCTTGTTCAAACGAGGATAATAAAGGTAGATTAAAGGGTAATTATTGAATTTTTGCTGAAATTTTCCATTTTCGTTGCATTTTTAAAAAATATTATCTCGTTTAAACGAGGTGAATAATTCAAAATAGAAGATAATTATTGTAATTTTGCTAAAATTATCCCTTTTCGTTGCATTTTTCCAATATTATCTCGTTTGAACGAGGATAATGATGGCAAAATAGAAGAATAATATTGAATTTTTGCTAAAATTATCCATTTTCGTTGTTATTTTTCAATATTATGTCGTTCAAAAGAGAATAATAATTCAAAATAGAGGATAATTATTGAAATTTTGCTAATGTGGCCATGAGTAGTGGAGCTAATAAGGTGGCCGATTTTAGTAAAAATAAAATCAATAAGCTTGACTGTTGAATTTCCTGGTAATATGTGACTATAGGGTAAGAATTGGCGATTTTGTAATACATTTTCAAACATCTATTCAGCAGTTCCCATATTGGCTTCAGTTTTGAGAAGAAGGAGACACGGCTGTTAGTAAATAATCGAAAAGAAAAGTGTCAAGAAAGTCACGTAATTCAGTAATCCTCAGTAGATCTGTTTGACACCATACATTCCGAAGTACGTATTTAGTGTCTTCCCCTTCGACTCCCCACAGGCAGCACTGGAACGAGGTTTTCAGTTTATTTATTTCGGTGAATTACGGCTATGTGAGTATTCTCAGCTAATTTGATTATTCAATATTGGCGTAGAGAAAGCTCTTGCATTTCCACGAAGAAAACCTCGTTTATTATTTTCAAAACACAACAAAGCGAAAAGATTTCACTCGAAATATTTCAAGCCATTCGTTCATGAATGTAAGAAATGGCGCAGAAGGAAAATTCTCTCCCTCAAAATGCTGCCGTAATCATCGAAAACGTTTTCCTGATACCAATTATGAAGAAGGCGAAACCAATGGAACCTGGGAAAGCCTTCGCTGTTCTGAAGTGCCTCACCTTTGGATGGAACCAAAACAAAGAAATCCATGGATCTCCTATTTGGAGAAATATCCTTGGTTCGACTCTGGACGGTTCGAATCGTCTCTCATAAGAAAAAGTACTTACTTAATTCGATCATTTTCAAAGAAAAATAAGTATACTTGTAAATTAGTCCATAAAACCATATTCTCGATGAAAAAATTGGTGGCAGTACCACATATGAGATCACAAGCAGATTATCTTAGGAATGTATTTAGTAATTCTCGTAAAAATGTTAAAAGGAGGAAATAATCAATTGTAGTGATTGCTATTATTCCTAAAATTAAGTTATAGAAAATGAAGGTTAGAAAAGTAAGAAAAAACACATCCAACAACGAATTCGATAGCAGGTCCATGCGATTCACAGCCGACATCGGGAGCATCTGCTGTTATGCAGAGAAGCATACCTACGTAGGATAATCAACAAAAACGATATTTTTATTGACAATTTTCTCAGGAACCAAGGCCTATGTGGACGAAACCTCTCACACTTTTTACTTTCGCTATGTCTACTTCAATATGAAATAGGTCTCATCAAAATCCAGAACTTCATTCTGGCGACCTCTCCTTGTTAGATACATTCATAGGGGATCAAAATTCTAACCATGTTCCACAAGTGCCACCAACTCGAAATTTTTACGACGTTATGGCCATGACGTGTAACCTCCAGGTAAAAGCTGATATTGATCCTCGGTGTCATGGGTTCGATTTCAGAAGGCCCCAAAGTCCCGATTTTCTCCATAAGGATACATGGTGGCGATTTTCAAAATTTTTTAAATAATACTTTCCGGACAGGTAGAGAATCGAAATTCAAGGAGCTTACAAATATAGTCAAGAACTATTAAAAAAATTAATGACTAGTAATAAAAACTCCTGGGTTCGATGCTAGGACGATGCAAATATCCCGCATTTAAAATGCATGGGGATTGTTTTTCATTACTTTTTTTGATGAACTTATCGGAATGTAAGGAACTTTTCGCTCAGCTAGAAGATATATATTAAGAAATTGTTTCAGAAAAAAAATTTCATAAGCCCGTACTATTCCTGGGTTCGATGCCAGAGCACATTAACATTTCTCTCATAAGGAATATAAGTGAAAAGTAGTACGTCGATTGAGACAGTTGAAGCCAATATTTCTGCTTGAATTTTCACACATAGTTAGAGATGGTGAATTTTTATTGTGCTAGATAGTAAATTCACCAGTTAGACCCGGGTTCGATGCCAGACGATAAAATTGCAGCAAGAAGCATATAAAATGTATTTATAATCTTTATTCACATGCCAAGTTTTGAGTTTCCGTAATATCAGGAAGGGCTTAAAAAAATCTTAAAAATCGTTGCAATTTCTAATTTTTGTAGACGCCTTGTGTCGAACCCAGGACCTATTGGAAGATGCTAATAAGCATAACAACTTGTTTGAACCTGATCTTAATTCATGCCAAGTTTTAAGTCCATATCATACTAGGAAGGTCCTGAAATAAAACTCCATAACCCCCTTCTGAAATGCATAGGGTAATGTAAATGGCTTTCTAGGATCGAACCAAGGATGATCAATGAAATCTAAAACACGTTTTTTAAATGTATCCATGATGTCTATCTATGTACCGAATTTCGATGTTTTAAAATTTTTAAATTTTTTTTAAAGATATCTATAATCTCTATCTATATGTCGAATTTCAAGTTTCTATATTATTGGGAAAGGGTTCAAAATAGTTCCTAAAAATTGAATCAATTACTGATTGTAGAGACGCCTGGTGTCGAACCCAGGACCTACTGGCAGCTGTGAAAACACATTATGACTTGATTTGACCTGATCTTATTAAATGCAAAGTTTGAATTCAACATCTTGCCAGGAAGTACCTAAACTTTGCTTCCGTTATCTCCATAAGAAATGCATTGTAGGATGTAAATGGCCCTCTGGGATCGAACCAAGGACCATCAGCGAGTTCTAAAATTTTATTATAAAATATATTTATGATATATATCCACGTGCCGAGTTTCAAGTTTCCAAGTCATCTGTAAGTAATTAAAAAAAATCTTAAAAATCGCAATGTAAATTAAACGGGAGAATATTTGCCCTGGCCTAGCATCGAACCAAGGATAATATTTGTAGATGTCTTTGTGGTTTCCTTTAGATATACATGGCATCTAGCGATCTCTTGAATTTCAACTCTCAACTCTTCCGGGAAGTGCCTCAAAAAATTTTTCGAAAATCCCCGCCATGTATCTTTATGGAGAAAATCGGGACTTTGGGGCCTTCTGGAATCGAACCCATGACACTGTGGTTCAAAGTTGGCCGATTTTTGCCCCGACCTAGCATCGAACCATGGACCATATTCGGCGATGTCTTTCTGATTTACGTTGGAGTTGCACGGCTTCTAGCGATGATATGATGCCCATATGAAATAAGTGTTGTCGATCTGCTTGCAGTATGCAAGCTACATTTTACTTGTTATATATAGATGCTTCTCCGGATTCATTCATGTACCTATTTAGATAGATAGATAGATAGGATACTAATTCACAGGCTAAACCACAAACGTCATTTACTTGAAATTTTTACGACGTATTGGCCCTAACGTATAACCGCCAGAAAAATTGCGATATTGAACCTCTGTGTCATGGGTTCGATTTCAGAGGGCCCCAAATCCCGCTTTATTCCATTTAAATGCATTGCTTTTATTTTCCCGAATTAAAAAAAATACTTCCCGGATAAGTATAGAATCAAAACTCTAGGAGCATACAGATATGGTAGATAACTATCGAAAACATTAATGAATTTTAATAAAAACATCCTGGGTACGATGCTAGGACGATGCAAAAATCCCGTATTTAAAATACATGGGGATAGATATTCATTATTTTTTTTGATGCACTTATCGAAATGATGGGAAGTTCGTTCTTGGCTGGAAGATGTATGGTAGGAATTGGTTTCAGAAAAAAATTTAGATAAGATCGTACTATTCCTTGGTTGGATGCCAGAGCACATTAATATTTCTCTCACAAGGAATATAAGGGAAAAGTAGGACGTCGTTTGGGGCAGTTGCAGCCAATATTTCTTATTGAATTTTCACACATAGTTAGAGATGGTGATCTTCTATTTTTCTGCATAGTAAGATTTCCAGGAAGACCCGGGTTCGATGCCGGACGATTAAATTGAAGCGGATTTTTAGAATGTTTTCAATCCTTTTTTTATTTTGAGGACCGTCCCGATATAATGCCGATATGAAATTAGTGTTGTCGATCTGCTTGCAGTATGCAAGCTACATTTTACTCGTATATATATATAGGTATGTCCGGAGAAACGTCTATATATAATAGAATATATAAGTAAATCCGGAGAAGCGTCTATATATAATAGATATGTTAACCCGGTAGCTTCTAGTGGTACCGTTTGGTACCACCCGGTAGGGTATTAAGAAGATTGAATTTTCTGATACCTCCGAATATTTTACTAGATTTGTTTTCAGTTTTAAATCTATTCGCATAATTTGAGGCTCACGATTACAAAAAATAACTTTTTCTTGTCTTTACTTTACGCCAATACCGATGTTTTAAAAAGGTGAATTTTCATGAATCCTAAAAAATACGCTTTTTTCGTGCAGACCTTCCGTTTTCTCTTATATTTCCAGTTTCGTGGCTATCTACGAGATTTTTTCAAGTGGTATCAAATGTCAATGCATCTAGATATAGATGTAATTAGAATTTTAGGTTCCTAGTTTATTTATAAGGAAGTTACAATTAGTTACATTTTGCTGGTACAATATGGTACCGCTAGGCGGTTCCCATTATACTTTTATGCCGGAAGCGGAAATTTCTTCTGCTACGACATTTCTATCGGATTTCTTCTGCATTTGCGATATTATTGCAAATAAATATTTGAATATACTTGCATTTCATTTATGTGCACCCCAAAAATATATCTAGTTCAGTCGTTTTCGATGATTTGGGCTTATTTCGGAGGTATGGATTTACCCTGTTGACGTACACCCTTGACCGGATTAGGAAGAGGCAGATGTCGGGTCTGGTTGTAAAAATGAACCATTTCTCTAAAGGAGCGAAATAAGATAATAGATGAGGAGTGGGGGAGGGAAAACTACCGTTAACTCCGAAGATGGCTGGCAAAAAGCGAGGAACACGCGGCCTGAGACAATGCGGAAAGATTTTGTATTGTTTTGGCCTTCCGTTTCTCCATCGCGAACAACCGAGCAATATTTGCGCCTTTTACTCCTTATCCTGAGTTACACTTCCAAAGAGCGTTTGGATAGCTGAACTACGTAAGAGACCTCACACACGCGAACAGGTGATCCTTTGGGATGATGAAGACATCACCGTCCATGAGGCGATTTTTCCTAATCCTGATTACTCCTCCTTTCGTGAAGTGTCCCCCACCCAGGCTTTTGAGCGTTTTTTTTTTGACGAAGAAGTCGTTTCACATCTGGTGATGGAATCGAACAAGTATGCCCTGTTCTGCAATTGTGGAAATCCGAATGTAACAGCTGAGGAAATGAAATTGTTTGTTGCGGTTCCTAGTAAAAGGCACTATTGGGATGCAGCTTGCGGCATAAGGAATTAACTTGTTTATAAGTCAATGAGGCGAGATAGAATTTTGCAAATTAACCGATTTATTCATTGCTGAGACAATACTGCTGTTGGTACCTCCGATAGAAGTTGGAAATTGCGCCCTCTTATGAATACGTTAAAGAAAAAATGTAGTGAATATTTCAAAGAACAGTAGGTAGTGCTTAAGTTTCGATGAGTCCATGGTTTCATATTTTGGGAGGCATGGATGCAAACAATTCATTCGAGGGAAGCCCATAAGATTTGGTTATAAGGTTTGGTGCCTCAATGCCCCAGATGGATACCTTGTAAATTTTGACATTTATTAGGGAAATAGTCCCAGGAAAGTGGAAAGCTACGAGAAAGAATTTGGAAAGGCCGCAGCAGCTTTAGTTGGACTGATAGATGAACTGAAACAGAAAGAGCTACTATTCCGATTCTATATTGATAATTATTTCACGAGCTACGACTTAGTGAAATATCTTCGCGGAAGGAATTATGGTGCAACAGGAACAGTGAGGGAAAATAGAATACCTAAAGAATGTCCTCTGAAGCTCTCTAAGGAATTAGCAAAGTTAAAGCGAGGATCTTTTGAGGACAAAAGATTCGTGAAAGACAACATTCTCGCAGTGAAGTGGGTGAACAATGCTGTCGTTTCGGTAATGTCCTCATGTCACGGAATTAATCCGATATCTGGGGTTGGGAGATTCTCCAAAAATGAGAAAAAAGACTCCTTGTGCCACGGCCCGCGATATTTTAGGGAAATACAATAAATTTATGGAGGGCACAGATCGAATGGACTGGAATATTTCTCTTAATCGTGTGGGTGTCAGAGGAAAGAAATGGTGGTGGCCCATTTTTACATGGATGCTTGATGCCGTGATGCACAATGCGTGGTTGTTGACGAGGAAAACAGGGAAAAGTACAACCCAGTTAGAGTTCCGACGGGCAGTTGTGCAGACTTACCCGGAGAGATTCAAGAATACACCGAAATCTGTAGGACGTTTACCTGCGTCCATAAGCAGTGAAACTGGAATGATGTAAACTAATCATCAGATAATATTTTGACATACAACAGACTGCATATGATTACTAAGAGCGGGTTATCTTTCCAGTGTTTCTAATGAAATATGGTGCGATGGGTATAACCACCTCGTGCAATCCGACACCCAGAGTCGAAGGTGTGCCCATGAAAATTGTACGAGCAGAACACGAACGGAGTACGGAAAATGTAATGTAGGGCTATGCATTGACTGCCCCAGTAGCAGAGAAAGTTGTCACAACGTTGTATCAACGTTACAATGGGAAAAACCAAATGCTGTCACAACATTACCTAATGTTGTCACAAAGTTACATAATGTTGTATCAACGTTGATACAACGTCAAAGGGCCCAGGAATCAACGTTACCACAATGTTGTCTTAACGTTGCTACTATGTTGTCACAACGATAACATTGATGTCACAAAGACAACGTTGTATCAACGTTACAATTAGAAAAACCAAATTTTGTCATAACGTTACCAAATGTTGTCACAAGGTTTCATAACGTTAATGCAATGTTGATACAACGTCAACGTTGCCACAACGTTACCACAATGGTGTCCTAACGTTGCTACAATGTTGTCACAACGTTAACATTGATGTTACAAAGACAACGTTGTATCAACGTTGATACAACGTCAAAGTTCCCAGGAATCAATGTTGCCACAATGTTGTCTTAAGGCTGCTCTTTACTACACAGAAAAAGACCTTTTTAGACTGTTTCTATTGCCCTCGTATTGAAGACATTTTAAAACTTACAAAGTTATGTTTTCACCAACCGATGCTTAAAAGATGAAACTTTGTAACAACAGGTTCTTTTTATTGATATTGCATACCGAATTTGTTAAAAACATTATCAAATATTGCTAATTTTCTCTGAAGATCACGTTCCTATAAGATAAGATAGCGAAAAAAGCTCATGATGCAACATAGCTGTATCCTTTATCTTTCGATTGAGACACTACTCGGGTAAATTATATTCGTACAAGAAGAGTAATTAGGGAAATCGCAGAGTATGATAATGTAGCGAGAAATTGGCACTGCATACGCCCAGCGGAGCAAGTTCCCATTCCACCGCCTCCCTCCTTCCCTACCCAAGGCCCAAGACTAAAGATGAGGCCAAAACTCCAGGAGGTCCATCCCTTGGGTCGACCTTTTTTCTAAAGGTCCGGTCAGCGGTTACTGTTTGGTATTTATGGTTAATATTAAGTATAATATTTTTAATAAGTAGGTTTAATTGAATAAGTAGTCCACAGTATATTTCCTTGTGTTTTGCTGATTAATTTGATACCAAACACTTTGCAGATATCCTGATTTTATCAATAATTGTCTAACTTTTTTGTTCATGGAATGGATGAATTTGAATGAATGTGCTTACGATAAATAAATATATTAGTTTTTAAACTTTTTTACTAGCATTAACTTTTTTAATTATCTAAATCGTCTTTTATACTGTTGATTGTTACGCGATGGTTCTTCTTCATCATCATATTCACTTCCAATAGAAGTATTATCTGCAGATGTTATTGTTTTTTTGGAGATGTTATTTATGTGTGTTTTTCCACAATTAAAAGTTACAGCCAATTTTATCGCCGAAGTTTCGTTCTTACTCTTATTTTATTTTTAGATTTTTATTATTGCTAACAACAAGGGTAATGCGACATCGCGTCTTAGTAGATTAGTTTGTGCCAAGAAAACGGAAATCTCTGTGAGCGAAAAGGTGATATCTCTCGTCGAGGAAATAGCAACGCAACGTTTGGGTGCAATTAGAATTCGCAGCTCGAAAAATCGTATTTCTCAGTCCACCCTAATATTTCATTTCAATATGAGAATCGATATATTGTCAAATTTTGCGAAACGTGCAAAAAATATATTTTTATCTATGCTCTGATTGGAAGAAGTAACTAGTGTCCAGGGAAATCTAATGGCATGAAGACGGAGAAGAGGTCAGTGTTGAAGGAACAGACAACGTCGGTTAGTTTCCAGCCAAGCCTCCGCCTCTGGCTGAAGAAATGATTCCGATTAATTAGATTTAACTAGCTTTAAAAATGTTATCATAATTAAATAAATATAGCTTATTATGCTTATATTGTAATTTAAATTTAAAAATTATCTCTGCAGCTAATTTTATCTGGTTTAATCTTCTTTGTATAAATTACTCTCTCTTTTTGCTTCCTGATAATTGTTCATAAATCTATGTTCTATTGTTTTTATTTTTTTCTATTACTTTGTTTTCACGGGTTTGTTTACACCCCCCTTCTATGCGGGTGTTTTTCCCGCAACGTGGGTTTTTTCTTTGTTAACCTTCAGTTGCAAAGATTTTTCCCCACACCCTGCTCTTTATTTTTGTTTCTATTTATATGAATTAGCTAGCTGTTAATATTGTGAATAAATTATCCGTGAATTTTGAATATTGGAAATTTTGTGAATGTAGAACCTGTATTCTGTGATTAGACGTTTATACATCTGCTGTAAAAGATGGAGAAGCTGGAAATATGGAGAGATTAATTATAACTTGCGAATTAGCTGCTACCTAATTACTTTGTTTCCAAAAGTACGGAGTGTCATTTGCATCATAAATGTTTTATTCTAAATTTTGGAAAATGCTACTTTTTATGAAGGCTAATGGAAAGCAATTAACGTTTAGAATTGAAATTAGCTCGTTATTCTGGATTTCAGAAGTTATTAGAAATTATTTTCATTCAGAATAGCCAAGCCCTTTAGGCTTTCGTTTGGTTTCTTTTCCTCTTCCCGAAAATGACCCGAATCGAGAAATTTAAAAGAACTCGGTTGCTTCTTTGTCTCGGTTGACAGCATGTGTTTACAACTACCAAGCCCTCCCCCGTTCTCTGTCTACCCATTCCATCAGAGGGGTACGAAACCAGTGGCGGAAAAAGCGTGAACTAACAGAGCCCTAGCCCTGGTGGCGAAATTTTCTCAAAGTAAAGAGCACCCTTAACGTTGCTACAATGTTTTCACAACGTTAACATTAATGTCACAAAGTTTATAATGTTGATATCTCTTTTCTTCTTTCTCTCATTTCTGAATTTCCCATACTTCAGCCACTCCTGAATGTAGGCTGTAATATTTGCTTGTTTTTCTTCCTTTCTCCATTTCGATATCCTTACTGTATAAAAAAGCAATATTTTCGATAAAGTTGTGGGCACATCATAAGTTTTGATTTGGCATAGTACATACCTACAATAACACACAAAATTCCTTGGTCAAATTCAATGTAGCTGCCCAGTTAGAAATTCCTTGTTGCTAGTGTGGAACATGGTCATATGGAACTTTAGTGGACAGCCGCAAGACGTTCGCCAAAGTCCATAAGGATGATGTAGAACAAAAGTCCAATGTGGATGCTAACATGGAACCAATGTGGAACAAAAGGCCACCTCTGCCTATTTTCAACCTAGGCTCTTGCTATAGGTTATAACCTATTTGGAAAATCTTCAAATACCAATGTGTCGTCCATAAAAACAAATTTATTTCTAGTATTTTTGAAATAACATATCTAAAAGAAGTAATAAATAAAATAAATCAATTAAAAGCATGTATGTCCTATGTGCTACTACCCATTTCTTGGGTCATATAATTATATCATACTCATTATTTGGGCTGCTAAGATTTCACAGTATGAGAAAGAAAAATAAAAATTATATTAATGAAATGTCATGGAAGGGGTACAAAAATGAGCCACTTAAGCTTTCAGCATTAAATTAGGCTAAGCCAAATAAATTGTTTTAAAACAATGATAACTAATTTCCTATTTCATTTACAGTGACTTGAAGAAGGTAATAGAAAAAAAAAACCTCTCATCTCATGAATCAAAATACATCATCTGTAGCTTTATTATTTGAACATAGAGAGAAATATAAAGAGTTGGCAATATACATTAAAAAGTTAACCAGTATACAAATACTCATATGAGGTGCTTGCAATACAATAATCACAGAATGAAACAAGAAACCAAAATAAATTAAGCAATAAGGAAGTTACGGCAAATCTGGACTCTCCTTAGTAATTAGCGAGCTATTTCCGTCGTTTTGACGCCAGGTGGAGCGGTCATCACCGAGTTTCAACTCTCGTAAGTTGCCTTAAAAAGCGAAAATTATCTTTCTCAAGTGGTTCACGTCCGAAATCGACGAAATTTCACGGGGAGGCACTTGAAACATCGGGAAGCTAAAAAACGATGAAATACTGCTTTTTAAGCCACAATGCTAATCTAAATTACCAACAATATGCTCGGCACAACATATAATATCGAGTTAATATGAATATTCTTCGCATAATTATCTTCGTATACGTTATACGCATAACATAAATGTATGCGTCGAAAAACCTTGGAAACCAATTAAGCATGCAAACCAATTATAGCTTGCAATCCGAACGTGAGGGTTACTATCTTTCTCTTAACACAAAGCAACATTTGCGCCAAAAAAACACTGTATTTCCTTTCGATTTCACAGATCACGGTAATTATGTATGGAAAATAACACGGAAGAAACACAAAAAGAAATAATAGGAATAGATTAGCAAAGAGCATCTTAATGACGTAATTGGTACATTTCGTTGATGCCATAAACGTCCACTTCTCTCTGTGCGAGACTCAAAAAATGTGTGGGTGTGGAAGTAACGGGAAAACTCTCTTCTTAGGCAGTTTTCCGCAAAGAATATTTCCCCCCCAGAAATGCGTGGAAGGTGCATGCCTGCGACGACGAAGTTTGTTCTAAGGAACGAATTTCGCAACGTAGCACAGTGGGCTAGAATCGAAAAAACCTGGACAAGGGGCTAAAAATGGATTTTTTGAGTGCGGTTATTGAAACTTGGTGTAGTTATTGCAAAATGATTGCATTGTATGTTCCCGCTCGTCGTATTTTAAAATTTTCAGGCGTCAAATAGATACAGGGCGTCAAACTTGAGAAATGTTCACGAAAACGGGAAGTTTCGGATTTTTTGGAAAAAAGTTCAAGTTCGTTGATATATAGTTGCTTTTGAGGGAAGCTGTTGGAAGAAACAACACATCAGTAATCTAGCATTACTCTTTGTCTTTTAATTTGCTGAATGTTTCATGCTCTAAGATGATTCTTTGGTTATTTAAAGCAACAAAATGGCGGACACCTTTTTCGGACAAATTTCGAGATAAAGTAAGGAAATCAACTAGGTAAACAGCGATGGACTATCAAGTCTCTTATACCACGTGAATCTACAGGGCTTCTAGATATGGAATCTGAAGAGACTGTTTCATTTCACCTGCTACCCTGTGATTGCGGTGGACTTTTCCTAAGCGCTGCGCGGTCCGGCTGGGCGCCGTAGAATCCCCAAATCCGGTTTCGGTGTCTTTTTGGATATGTTGAGTCGAAAATTTTGCTTCTTTTATGTTTGATTCTGGCAAACCATATTATAAACATATTTTAATACACTTTAAGATATGAATTTGAGACCATTACTTTAGATAATAAATGCGGAATTGAGAAATTTTGGCAAATTAGAGGCATTGGTCTATATTATATTTTTAGCAGTAAAAATAACTCTGGCGAACTGTATATTATCTATGCTGGTCGAAAACACTGTAAACAGAATTGAGAAATCTTCTCATCTGCCAATGTTAGCCGGCCCTTATTTTATGGGCCCTGAGTTAAGTACGGCTTACGGCACTCTAGTGCAATGCCAACATCCGTTCGCATCCGCCCCTTTGCTAGAGCTATTGGGCACGTGCCTTCGGAGTTGTTAGGAAAGAGAAAATATTTTGGAAGTTTCAGTTTTAGTCTTTCTTTGAAGGCAAAAAAATAGTTTCTTGTGCTTTTGGTTTTCGGATATCCTGCCACAGTATTTTGGCTTCAAGAGACTCCACGAGATACAACGACGATCCGTTTGCCCTGGGGCTGTTATTTGGAAATCTATAGCTGATCCATCACATAAAGTATGAGTAATTTATTAAAATAAGAAAAATATGGGTAAATGGCGTCTAAATAAGATTTTTAGAAAATTTGATATTTTTTACCAAGAGTGATAGGAATCTTAAATTTCTTTACGCCGAAAATTGCGTATCTAAGTAGTGATTTGGATACTTTTCATAATTCAACATGGAGAATTAAGCAACAAATTCTTATTTATTTCCGTTTTTTAAATAGTCTTTTACTTGAAGTTTATTGAAACAATGGATTGTCTTTTGTGAAATGCATTTTTTCGAAATTACTCGATCGGCGATTCATCAAGTAATTATAAAAGTGAAGGAAACCAAATCAATCTTGGATCGAAAGAATCATCTGCTGAATTTTTTGATTTGCAAGTTGAACTTGAAAGATTAAACTCTGATGTGAATGATTCTCTTAGGTACTGCCTTGTTCCATAACGAGAAGGGATTTCCGTTTCGGAAGAGACTTGCGAAGTGAATTTGCAATCTCTGCTAGCACATACAGCGTCAAGAATTGTAGCTTCAGTATCAACAGTACAAGCCTCAAAGCGTAAAATCAAATGCTCTCTAACCTGCAAATATGGTTTCGATGGAAGCTCTGGCCATTCACTGTAGAAGCAAGGATGACAAGAGGGAAAATTGTACGAGTTCTTATTCGTGAGATCTCTCGTTCCTCTCCGTTTAGTCAACGATACTACAGGTAAATAGCACTAATTCAGCGTTTTACTCAAACTTAAACTTAAAAGAAAAACAACTTTCATCTAGCAATTTCAATAATTTTGGTTATCATATTACATTAAGGTAAAATAATATGGTCAAATTCGCGGCCATCCTCAACATGTTTTGCAGCCAATTCGTCTTCAATGGAAGAAGGAGACGAAGAGCATTCCGAAGATGGAATAAATTTTATGCCTCCAACAGAACATAAAGTACTTATTCACGGAACAGAAATATCAAAAGATGCGATTCTTCCGTTGGGAGAGCTATCAGAAGAACCCATGGAAGCTAGAAACAAGGATATCAGGAGGTTTCGGGTAAGATTCGCGAGGAAACACTCGAGAATAGCCACTAATGAGGATTTAATAAAAAGGCTGCTGCTAACATCAGATGCCAGGTTTACCATGTAAGGCACATTGAAATCCAAGAAGAAAAGGATCTTAACAACAGAGTTAAGAAATCTCCTCATCATCGACGACCGAGAGAGTGAGTTATTTGAATCCGAGGATTCAGATGAAGAATCTTCTGACGACTGAGTGGGAGGCACTTAATAAGATAATGAAATACGTTAATTACAATCAATAACTGAGTTGTAAGCAGCCATTCCGACAATTAAGGTAATATATGTAAAATTCACAGGAATATTAAAAATTTTAAGAGTTTTTATACGTATTAAACTAACTAACAAACAATTTCCGTATTGTGCCCAAATTTCTCAATTATTACGAAAAAATTAGCAAATAAGTCAATATTGACCTCACTCCCCCCACCCTTTTCGATCAAAAAAGACCGTAATCGAGTTGAAAATTACGAAAAAAACAACCAAATAAGTCAATATTGACCTCACTCCCCCCCACCCTTTTTGATAAAAAAAGGCCGTAATCGAGTTGAAAATTACGAAAAAATAAGCAAATAAGTCAATATTTACCTCACTCCCCCCACCCTTTTCGATCAAAAAAGCCCGTAATTGAGTTGAAAATTAAGAAAAAAACAACCAAATCAGTCAATATTTACCTCACTCCCCCCACCCCTTTTGATAACAAAAGCCCGTAATCGAGTGGAAAATTACGAAAAAACAAGCAAATCAGTCAATATTTACCTCATTCCCCCCACCCTTTTTGATCAAAAAAGCCCACAATCGAGTTGAAAATTACGAAAAAACAACAAAATCAGTTAATATTTGCCTCACTCCCCCCACCCTTTTTGCTCAAAAAAGCACACAATCGAGTTGAAAATTACGAAAAAGCAAGCAAATCAGACAAAATTTACCTCACTCCCCCCAACCTTTTTGCTCAAAAAAGCCCACAATCGAGTTGAAAATTACGAAAAAACAAGCAAATCAGACAAAATTTACCTCACTCCCCCCACCCTTTTTGCTCAAAAAAGCCCACAATCGAGTTGAAAATTACGAAAAAACAAGCAAATCAGACAAAATTTACCTCACTCCCCCCACCCTTTTTGCTCAAAAAAGCCCACAATCGAGTTGAAAATTACGAAAAAACAAGCAAATCAGACAAAATTTACCTCACTCCCCCACTCCTTTTCGGTTAAAAAAGTCCGAAATCGAGTCAAAAATTGACAAAAAACAGGTCAATCAATCGTACATTACACCCACCCAGCACCCCTTTTCACTCAAGGAAGCCCGTAACCGAGTCTAAAATTAACAAAAAACAGGTCAATCAGTCGTACATTATACCCACCCAGCACCCCTTTTCACTCAAGGAAGCCCGTAACCGAGTCTAAAATTAACAAAAAACAGGTCAATCAGTCGTACATTATACCCACCCAGCACCCCTTTTCACTCAAGGAAGCCCGTAAGCGAGTAGTGAATTGGGATATGGGCATCTGTTAGAGTTGAAATAAGTTAGAAAACCCGTACCGGAATTCCTAGGAACCATCAAAAATGGCCAAAAAGCAGACGAAAAACGTCAAAAAATGCTCTTCTTTGGAGTAAAATTCCTAAGAAATGGCACTAGTTAGAAGGGATTTCTCATCTTATATATCAGCCGCCATCCTTATTCTACGAAATGGTTTAGGAATTACATGATTATCTCCAGTAATAAGGGAGATATAGAATTTCTCCCTGACTGTGTGAAACTAGAAATTTACCAAGATAGGGAATGAGGTGCAATAGTTTATGCAACATCCATAACTTTTACTGAATTGTAACATTTTTTCATAAGCTTTCTCGGGATTCAATCTCTGATTACAGTATTTGGAATAACAAAATTTATTACTTTTTAATTAACGGCCACATATCTTTAGCAAACTGGTAGGAGCCAAGTGAACTGTGATGTAAGAAAGATCAACCACTTTATATCGAAAGTATTTTCACATACCATTTCCGATCTCTTCCTGTATTTCCTAGTCACATAATTCCGTTTCTTCGAGAAATAGGGTTGAGTCTTTTTATTCTGGAATCACATTCTTCCAAGCGAAATCCTTGGACACGAATTCTGGTACAGTTGTTTTTTAATTTCACGTAATCTGTTAAAGTACTCAAATACTTCGCATTGGCAAGGTATACTTAGTGGAATAAGGCAGCTCATAGGTAGTATCAGATTCATTTATTTAAGCAGGGTATGCAAATTGTTCAATTTATACAAATAGTGACTCACAATTAATATAAGATTAAAAAGTGTTCAACAAAAATTCAAAGATTGCTTCGCAGTTGCTATTCAAACTGATAACTTTGATAGACATGGTACTTGCTTCAACAGGATAATAATTTAGAGGCACAGTAGTATCCATCAAAATTTCGGATAGCCATTTGCTCTGCTTACCAAGTAAGAGCAGCAAAGAACAGCAATCACAGTCAATCACGCTACCTACAACAGTTCTTGACAAACTTTTAAGAGACGGAAGACACAACCACATAATTAGTTGGAAAGCAAAGTGTTTCAAAATGGCACAGTATTTAAGAACAATTTGAAGACTTCTTGAGAGGTTAATATACAAGCAAAATATGGTGCAGCACTTTAGAGAGATTTAAAACATATCGGAGATACTTTTTGTTTTACATTAAAACAGGCTGCGATGAAGAAGGGAAATAGTTGAACTTCAATGAAGTTGAACCGTGCTCGGAAGGCTGTATAAGATGTACGAGTCCTCTCGATCTTAATATCTGCAACAGAATAATACCAAACTGGAGAGCAATCTATCTAGCAATTCCATCACCCTTGCGGTGTTTACACTCTTAAAACGCCATGACAGTATCGATCGACTATGAGCTGAAGTCGACTTCGAACTATCGATCCCTGAGTCTACCGTTTTTGAATGAGTAGGGCTGAAAACCTTTTCCTTTTTTCTTCTTCTTCAGCGTTCATTTTATCGATTGATTTTCAGGAACTCGCCGTTCTTCTCGTATATTTGTCTTCCTCTTCATTTCCGCGTAGTTTTTACGATATCCTTGCTAAGGATGATGGAAGAATTCGCGCCCCTCCTCCAGACAACACATATACTTCTGATTAAAACTTCATTGAGGTAATTAGGTAACTATTGAATATTTTCCTATACAATTATGAATTTTTTAAGACTTGGATTGTGACTGAGGCTGTGACATTTTTTATCCATCTATCAGATATTCCTTGATAATAGCCAATACATATATAAAAGTTACTTATCTCAGTTGAAAAGTCCATGCTTTATCATTTTCAACTAAAAAACAATGTTCCCATTTTTATTTTTCTAGTATCATTTAAGTGAGAGTAAGAGAGAGAGAGTGCCAGAATAAGCAGTGCTTGGTTAGGGGGTGGTTCGTAGAAAATAAAGGACCACGCACTGTCTTATGTTGGCTTTCAGTAGAATTAGGTTAGTATCGGTCACAAAGCGCTTCGTTTTTTATTCCAAAAGGGAAGTGTGGCTTAAAGTGGATTATTTTTAGAAGAATTATGAAGGAAAGAAATACGGGAATTGACACTCCTACGGTTACATTCCATCACTGTATGTTTCACTGATGAAATTGCACTGTTAAGGGCTACTCCAAAATCCACTACGAGGTTTTTAACTGTCGAAGAACTGAGAGATTGGGAGGCGCGAACCTTATCCGAAATTGAGGATGTCCTTGGCGTATTTGGGAAGCACAGTATAAAGCTGTAATACCAGGGATGGAGTGGAGAAAATATTTTTATTTTTGAACTGACCTCGAATACAAAAGGGAGAAAGCGAAGGAATTCCGATTTGCTCCCATCGCGCAGCTCGTGATCTCTTAGTTTTAATTAGCCACGAATTTAGCACATAACGACCAGGTCTAACGTAGAGTCAGAGTCTCCAATAACCTGGTTGCCCCTCCTACTCACTTTTCCCTTTTTCTTAGAATGTATAAGCAATGAGCAGTTTGCCCCTAAAAACAGAGTTCGTGTGATTGTAGCTCTAGTCACGCGAATTGTCTGCATCCATCGCCGGATCTCTGCCGCCTTCGCTCTTTTGACTTGCAGCTCTCTTTTTCCGCCGGTCGTCCTTAAAGGTAAATAAAGCTCTTTCGTTTTCAAAAACCTCTAATCTTTATTCGCAAGAGAAAACCTGACACTTCGCAAGAACTCCCTTTTTTATCACTTAACCCAGGACTTTCTAGGAGTGCGGTATAACAACTTTTACACTAGGAGTGACCACACAACTTTAAAATGCCGAATAACGTTTAACCCCCAAACGGAACGGAAGAAGTTCATTTCTTGTGGGAAGCAGGAAATAAACATCGATAAGCTTGCAAATAACAAGGAGTTTCAGCTGGAACTTAAAAATAAATTCTCAGCCCTTCATGAGAAAGAACTCGGAGCCAAAGTAATGGAAGTCGTAAAAACCCAGCGAATGATGAAACGACGGAAGGTGCTGAAGATTTGAGACATTCCAAGGGATAGTATTGAATATACTCAGAATTAAGGTTGAGAAGGAAGTTCGAAAAGGTGACAGTCTATCTCTAATCTTATTCCCATGAGTTTTGGAAGAAGTTTTTATACCCATCAATTAATGGATGCAGGAACTCATTAAAAAATACATTTTTTATGGTACCCCTAAAGGAGTATACTTAAATACCGTATACTTAAATACCATATACTTAAATACCGACTCATATATATGCGTGCAAGTTGCAACGTTATGACAACAAGCAGGCAATGTTGTGACAACTTTGTGGCAACTTTGTGACAACGTTGTGACAACGAGCAAGCAACATTTTCCTTTTGGATGTTCATTACAGCGACTATGTTATAAAAATGTCAGTTAAAACTTCATGTACCATCGTTGAATAAAATATTTCTGCAACATGAAAAATTAATGTTACAGTATAACGTTGATGCAACGTTGTCATAACGTCGACGTTACAATGTAACATTTAGATTGATGCAACAACGTTGATACAACGTTGTGACAACGTTCTCTGCTACTGGGGTGTTTCACAAAATTCCACATTCTGCAGAAATACAATGAAGCCACAATGGCAAACTGTTTATTTACTTTCACTATTTTTGACTTTGAGGATTTCTGTAAAATTTTAATAATTTTTTAAATCTTAGGGCAATAATTTGTATATTTATATTCTTATAATTTGTATGATATTTCATGTTAAAAATGTAAAAATAAGCGTAAAAATACAAAATAATGAATAATTTGTTCAGCTAGTTGTAAATTTCCGAAAATTCCTTAAACTTTCAATTTTATACCCCCAAGCGCCTAGCGGTATTATATGGTACCAGGCTATATCTCCGTAACTAATGATGTTAAAAGAAAAAGGATTGGACAAATTGACTTAGATAGTAATACGTATTAACATACTTGATTATAATTAAATTCGAAGAAAATTTTTTTCCAGGCGTTACCGGGTTAAGGCAGCGAGTCACTTCAGAATTCACAGCTCGGAGATTCGACCGAGTCGACTGCGGAACATATCCAAATCTAGGGTCGCGCAAGTTAGAAAATATGTCAGTAGTGAGCCATATATAGAAGTTTATATTTCCTTCGATATTCATCTCATTACTCTTGTGTTTACAGAAATGCCCATTTATATATGCTAAGTAATTAAGAAAATACTAGTTAAGCATTTCTCGGCCAACTAAATATTTATTATTGGAAATATTTCTGTAAAATTAAATATTATGTATAAAGATTAGTAATTCTTGGTGACATATTTCTTGGAGAAAGTGGCATCTGGCTCTATTTACCATTTACTTTACGTATAACTCAAATTATAAACAGTCTAAATCTAACATACCAAAGCGTATTCCCATCAGATAGTAACATAGAGATCCCCCCAAGGTTGATATACTGGATTCCATGCCAAATATAAGTTTCAAGACAAATGGTATAATTTAAATCTTACGCAAATTTAAGCCAAATAAGTCGCCAGGGCCAAAGGGTATTCCGGCAAGAGTGCTGAAAGAACTGGCAGAAAGCGTCGCCCCTTATCTAAAAATTATATTTTGTAAATCGATAAATGAAGGTAGGGTCCCATCTAGAGATGGGAACCTCGAAAAACATGAAACGTTTTAAACGATTAAAACGTTCGAAAAAAACGTTTTTTTCATTCGTCTTGAAAAAAACGTTTTTTTCGTCAATTTTGAGATGGCGTTCTTCGTGGTTTATACGATAGATTTACTATCCTGATTAGTAAATTTTGCAGTTGACCTAATAGCATGTAAAGAATATATTTCTCTAGTTTTTAAAACGATTTTATAAGAAACGCAAGTGTTTATATGTTAGCAAGACTGATGCACTGTATTAAATCAACATTTTCAGGCGTAACTTTGTGGAAGTTTGTGTTCATGATAAAATTAAAACGAGTAAATAGCTTTATAAAAGCAATCTATGATAAAGTGTAGCAAATTTCGAAAATTGGCCCCATGTGGTTCGCTAGTGACCGCTAAGTTTCATGTTGCTGAACAGAAAATAGGTTACATAGTTGTTTCTTGACACCACCTATTCACGTGTTGGAATTCATAAAATTCAGTGATCCGCTTCAAGCTCTGAGTGGAAGACGTATCTTTGCATGGATTATTTGGGCGTGTGTATGTGTTCGAACTTAGTTTTAAGATGTTCAGAAGAGCAATAATTATCACTTTAAAAAACCCTGCAGTAACTCGATTCTGATCCACAGCTATTGCTCTGGAATCATTAATTACTAACAAAAGTGTGCTGCAACAGATAGCAATTGATGTGAATCCTAAGATTCCATTCCTGAGGCTTCGTCACGACACAAAAAAACGAGAACTGTCCGAAATTTAACTTTTGGACTTTTTTAAATAATCTGCAAGACGTTCTGAAACCATTAAAAGCTTACATAATCGACATGGCAAATGATGAGCCACAGCTTAGCAAAGCCGTTGCATTTTCCTAGACCCCTTTAAAAGAGTAAAACATTTTTATATGATCAAAACTGAAATTATTGATGGTCGCAGTAGTAAAATAATAAATTTAATTAAATAGAGAACAGATATGGCCGTGACGAAGGCCCATTTGCCAGCTAATTTTTTTGATCCTTCAAGAAAAGGAACCATCAAAAATTTCTGATGTTTTCAAATTTGTTGATAATCTCGCCAAATCAGATCCCACCTTCAGTGAAGAGAATATAGCTGAAATTCATTCCAAGATAGCAAACAACGTGGCCGACGATGGTAAGTGGAAGACACCATACGTTATTTCAGTATCTAAAAAACTTTCGCCTCTAATTTTTTGGAAGGGAATATGCTCCAAAACAAAAGTCTAACGAGTTGCCATAAAGATTTTTTCACTTCCGCCCACATTCTTGGCGACGGAAAGAAGTTTTAGCAAGCACGGAAATATTCACAACTTAAGAAGAAACTGCAGGACTAATGAAAGAGCTTCGAAACCTATTTTAATCAAGCACAACTTGAAATTACTGGAAACCGAAAGAAGTAAAATTCCAAGCGATAATCTCTCAAAAACTGGATGGAGAGGAAGTTGTTATACTTGCGGGTGTAGAAGAGAACATTTCTTCACTCATTTCCAGCGAGGAATCAGATCTAGAGGGCCTTGTGGAGGAATTTGAAGACACAGTTACAGACTAATCCAATCCAAAACTTTGGCCACTTTGGTTCTTTTGCTTTTGTATCGAGTTTTATGGATGTTTAGTGTTGTGCCCTACAGGTTTTAATTTATCTACAACTAATACAGACTATAATTTAATTACAAATATTACAAGTATGGCTTCAATTAATGCCATGGAAGATGATATTCTCCATGATTTAAAAAATGATGTACAAATATATATAATACTCATTTATTTCAAGCATTCTAAGCTACGAAACAGAATTTTTAAAACAAAATATGTGCCATCATAATTCGATTGGAATTTTAAACAAAAATATAGCTGGTTTTTTTATTTTACCGTTTTTAAGCCTAAATTAATCCCCTATAGTATTACATAAAAAACCACTATCGATATACTGAAAAGATATAAACATTTTTCGAAGATGTTTCTGCTATTCGAGGTAATTCGTATTAATATTATAAATAATTTATTTATTATTTATATTAACTCCGCCCTTACCGTGCAAAAACTGGAGGATTCCTCAGCATTTATATCCAATTTAATATTTTCCTTTAAAATTCAGAACCAGTTAAAGGTGGCTGAAATAATTTCATACCTAATACCAATTATTATACTTATCATAACTATACAAAAATCATGCTTATCATGCTTAATCCATTTGGTTCATTTATTGGCTTTTTAATATGAAAAGTAAGCAAGATTTACGTGTTTGAGATCACGGACTATTCAAATGTGATTTTCAGCGCATCATTGTGCATTTTTTGTAATAAACTTACTACGTCATAAATTTTAATTTTTTATTGAATAACTATAACTTGGAACAGATAATGAATCATATTATGTTGTCAATGAATGATATAGACATAAATGTCCAATTTATAATTCTAATATGGGAATAAAATGTAAAAAACGTTCGCATGAAAAAAGTTTTTTCCCATCACTAGTCCCATCCGATTGGAAATTAACTAATACTACACCTGTTTACAAAAGCGGATTAAAGGAATACCCATTATAGGAAATTATAGACCCATATCATAAACTTCACTGTCCGGAAAGATAATGTAACATATTGTAGGCTATCATAAGTACCGTAATAAGATTACTTTTAGCTAGTCTCTCCATCATCGAAGTTTATTTGGTTGAAATAAGGTTATTCAATCGGATATCGCGTGAAATAATGGAAATATCGCCCTTATGTTAATTAGTGAGTAGCAAGGAAAATATGTAACAAAAGAAATTGAAATAAGTTTTGAGAATTACTCGAAAACAGCAGATTATTCCCAAAACAGATTTGGTCTATCGCGGGTGTGTAATGCGGGATTGCCTATACTAAGATTGTAAATTTTCAATTAATTATTGCAACAGAACTAAGGCCCATTTACACGAACGCCAATATACTTTTTCATAACTACATTTCCTGCATCACAACAGAAAGTTTAATCAAAATTTCCGGAAAAAAAAGTGAAAGTCTCCCCTTGTAAGCAAAAAGTGCAAGTAGCTCAGCAAAATAGAAACTCGGACATCTGGTAACTAAGTTTTTAGTATAAAAACATGAATATAAGGTAGTTATATGCCATTCCTATAAAGCAAAGTAATAATTATTACTTTGCTTTCAATGTGGAGATTTAAGGACACTGCGTAGCTCGTCCTTACGCTTATATTAATTCACAATTTTATCACAGACGAACATTCATCTTTCCAAGAGATGAATCTCAGCGAATTTAATGAGCGGTTCTTATACATTATTTTTTCGTTTGGACGAAGAAAAAAAATTCATCAATTTGATTGATTAATCTATGCAAAGAGCTTTTCTATGAAAAACGTCTGCAAGCATCAGAAATCATAATGGCTTCTGAAATTGAGCATTTTATGATTGAAGTAAATTACAGATCAGAGTGCAATGTGATGTCAAGAATCTACGTCAATCTGTTTGCAATTGTGAAAAGATAGCTTATAAATTTGCCATCCGTGTCATCCCAAACTTCAAGGATTATCTTCTAGCAAATTATCTGTCACTGTCAACACTCTTGATAATGGACAACAAACCGATATAAATCCAGGAGACTTTGAGTATCACTGGAAAACCATTCTGGTCAGCTCCTGTGTTTCTACAACAAAATATTACTCGCTGATTAAGCATATTTTATTAGGTTTCCAGGCATTGTATGCCTTAGTGCTGCATTGCTGATGTTACGTTGCGTGTCTGTTTTCCTCATCAATGGCATTCAAAATAATGTTTTGAAAAGTTAACTAAGATATTCTCGAAGCATCCGGATAAGGTCAGAAATAATTCATGAAAGCCGAATGAAGAAATGTATGTCCATGTTGAATTCAGGGAGGCAGAGAGGTAGTCACTTATGCATAAATTGTATTTACATGCAAGTGGTATGAAATTGGAACCTCATTATGGAAATAAACATATCTTAATGAAAGAGGAAGAGGAGAAGTATCTAGGGAATAGCAAAAAATAATGGAAATTCTATGCTTTCTGAAGAAGAGGAATGCAGAAGGGCATCTGCCAATTTAAAGACCTTTGAGGGAGATGAAATATGATGGCACTACAACCAAGTTAAAGAGGCCTTCAACATGTTCTCAATGATGATGCCAAATGTGACTATGTATTTATGTAATTCAAACAAATGTGAGGAGATATTTAAACAACTTCCATATATGTTTGGGGTCTTTTGTACGATTTACTAAGTTTCCATTAAAATCTGTGATGATTGGTTAATGAACCATTCATACAGAGAGTAGTGAATCTGAATACTAAAATTATAATAGCCTTAAAGACAAATTTAAAATTATGGATTAAATGTGATTATGATCCTAGAGTTTCCTGGGAATAGAATATATTAGCTTTTGACAAACACATGAAAGAAAATTTCATTTTAAGCTATGCATTCTGTATTTGACTGAATAAATCATCAAGGAACTCCATGAATGTAAAAATAATTGCCATACAAAAATTATTTATTGTAATTCTGCAAAATTTAGACAATGCTATTATCAAATTTTCATATAAATAAAAACCATATAATAATTAAATTCATTTTGTGTATTGAAAATGACTACAGGAGATAACCAATATAATTTTGATAATTACATAAGAACTCTCAAAAACGTTAACCCTTTTTTATTGCAGTTTACACCAATGAGATGGAGAACTTATGTCACCAATTTCTTCAAGACAAGTAATAAAAATCAACCATAAATATAATACGAGCTTTGATATTTTTATCAAATGAGAAAATTCTATACAAAAAATGCAAATATAAAGCACCAGAAAACTTAATTTCACAAAGAATCAATAAATTCTGTGATGATCAAAAGCAAAATCATAACTTCATCCAAACTAATCAATATCTGCACCAGGAACTAGGATATTATAGATACATTTTGGTGATTCTCTAATCTTATGCTAATTTGTCGATCATTATTACCTTCAAGACACATTTTGCTTAGCCATTGTGGCATACATAGAAAACATTGCACCCAATTCACAACCTTAACATTATTGTGCAAGTAACTTGCAGCAGAAGTGGACAAGCACTAACCCAGCCTAAGTGCAGCAGCTACTACTCTTGCGTCCATGAGTCTCGTTAACAGTGATTTTTATTTTCTCAGTCTCAACAGCACAATTTAATTGAAATTCTTGTTTTGCAGATAAGTTTTAGAACAACAAGTTTGCACCAGGAAATTGCAACTCTTTCATATAATGTAACTTCAGGATTAATGCAGTACATCTAATTTTTATGCATATACTTTCTCGGGATAAAGAATTCCACACTATTCTCAGTTGGAAACTTTCCCAAATTAAACAATTACGAGAAAATTGAATCTGTAATGAGAACACACAATGTTATGCATGCCTTAGCTTGCAGAATTTAGGTTGAACACATGACTCTGAGTGGAAATTTGTGATGTTAAGTTCAAATTCAGCAACAATCAATCCACAAACTTAGCTAAATTAATCATTTGAATAGAGAAATATTGATCCCTACTTATGACTAGATTTTTTGATTCGATGTATGCATTTTTCAGGATTTTCATTTAAAAGGGAAATGAGAGACGGAACCAAAAAATGTTTTTGAAAAATCTTTGCATAAGTAAAATTTAGATTCAAAGTCTCTTTTAATCCTCCTAAAAAGAGAAACAAATCCTTATTAACCAGAGTGACGACCCAAGGTTTTACAAATTTCCACCAGAAAAGTACTGAAATTCATTAATAAATATTTTTACAATGCACACAGTATCCTGCTATACAGCCTGCAATTAACATGTAACTGTACAAAGTGTTAGTCACTACAAAATACTGCTTGAAAAATAATTGCTTGCATAATGAAACATTACCAGCTGGAAACTGACATTTCCAGCTAAGTTTGTAAACCATTGTTATAGACAAATAACTTGAAGGAACCAATTTAATGCCACAAGAAAAAGTGACACACACAACCATGATGAATGAGAATATTTTAAAAATACCATAAATGGAGTCCAAAATCATTTTTAACACGTATACAAAAATCTAATCTGCACTATTTGTCTAGCGTAATCTCCATGTATAAAATACTAAGCACACAGCTTGGTTATGAAAAATGATATTTAATGGACTTGGTCCATTTTCCCATATACAATGATATCATAAAACTCTATATTGGGGCTTTCAATTGCAATTATCAACACAACAACTCATAGCAGAGCACAAGCCTCACTTTCACAACTGCAAAATTAATAAAACAAATATTTGTAAAAAACATATAAAGAAGGAACTTTCAGATAATATTAATAAAAATAAATAAAATCTCGATAAATATCAATATTTTGCATACACATTCATATTGCGTAGAATATAAAAAAAGCCTACAACTCCAATAATCATCAAAATTTTACACATATTTTCAAATAAATTACTTTAAAAACTAGTGCTTAATATTACACAAATATAAGTTGTGTCAATGGCTATGCTACATTTAAGGCAAGTTGACAGAGAGGTATGACAACAGGCAACTTTAGTGTAATATATCACACCGATATAGTGATCACAACCTTTAATTACTAACCTGCATTCAAATAAATGTAGACTGTGTAGCCAAAAATCGTAATTCTCTACAAAATTTTCAGTGTTCTAGAAAACATGAGCATTTTTTCCTCAAAACGAAATCCTCAAAAATTTGATGATTCACTAAAATTGTTAAAATAATTCATAAATATAACAAAAGACTAATTTTAGTCACCATTGACTAATTCTCATATCTGATCACAGAACCTTCCTTTTATAAATTTCATTGGCAGTCCTGTATGAGAAAAATTGGATATCTTCAAATATAGTCTTTTTTCACATAAATGGTGAGTTAACCAAGAAAAGATTATTGCAAAATATTTTCAAATGACACACTTGTAATAATGCTCACCAAATATCCAAGATTATTTCAATAATCTATGGGTCACTTTTATTTTTTCTAAAAAATAAATAATGTTAATAAAATAAAATAACATCTTCGTACATTTTCAAGGAATACCTTGAGGAAAACATTAGAAGGTGTCCTCTGAGTTTTATATGCAAGTTTAGGAAATCTATCCTAAAACAAATGAAAGTGCTTTTCGGAAGCATACGTTGCGGATAAGGCATATACTGGGAGATATCTCATTCTGCTGATGCAATTTAATCATTACAACTAAACAACAGTCTAATCAATGGCAACATTTGTCACATAACATTGACGCAAATTACAAATGAAATCCATTGAATAAAATAAATTCCGTGTGAATCACATTCTTGAGTCCTGACAAAACACCCACAAGCCGTGATAACAAAAAGCTAGTGGGGGCAGTAATCAAAATACACATAGTCAAAATAGGCGCTATTTTGTTTTTTACTCCCTACACACAAGCAACTACTCCAGTTTTACAGGACTAACAGGTTTCTCACTTTGTTAAATCAATCAATTCTATACCTTAGAATTACCATTTATCGCTCAAAGAGCCTCGACTGCAGCCTACAGTGATTGGATTAAATTGGACTTCTTATTCCCTGGTTCAGCAGTTGCATCAAAACACCATACATGTATATTTCCATAAAATCACTGCCTACTTACTCACTCTTGGCAGGCAACCATTAAAACGAGATCAATTTGTGAAAATTTATAAGGCCAATGGACATCTGAATAAGTCATGATTCTAAAATCAAAGAATGCAAATTACAAAATGGGAAGAAATATGTGCAAAAGAAGTATGGATATAAGTGAGGATGACCTTTTTAATAAAATATCTTATCAAATGACAATTACCATTCTGTAGACCACTTGCTCAAGGAAATTGATTTATATCTACTTTAGGCTGTTCCTCAAATCTTCATGATTCTCCCTCCAGAATACTGATGCAAACACATTTAATCAAGATCATAACAGAAAGAAATTAAAGAAATTTTCTTATATTTCAGCCATTTGTAAAACTTGACTCTATTCTTAGAGCAAGGTAGAGTATGAGGCTTCACAAACTGCCACCACTATCAAATAACAGCAGTTTTCAAACCATTGAAAGACTCTTCAAAGGATTCGTAAATATTCATTACTTTCAATACCCACATGATATCACCAATTTCATACACTTTAGTGTTAGGCCAAAAAAGTGTCAAATCAAACCCTCGTAGGATGAATGATGGTGTTGTTGTTGACAAAAGAGGCTGTTTGATCATTTGAATTTTCATCCGGCTCAATCCTTTCGGAATCAGAATCAAATCCAGGATTAAGTATTATGTTAGGCATCAATTCAATAACTTCCTGGTCCTCTGTGTTCACTGAAAAAGGTAGAAATCAAAGATCATTAAAAAGTTAAAAATATAATCACAAACCTCCGAGAGGGATATGATAATTTATGGAGGGAGTCTCACTTCTGAGGAAAAAATTAAATGACAAATTATAGTAAGATCGTACTGTAAGGATTTAAACTCAGTCAAACAATTGAACTTTGATCTCATTTTATTTGAATTAGAAAATTACAATAAAATTAGGGGTTGTACACAAATTACTTAATACAAAATTCTCCAATTTTGGACCTCTCCCTCCACGTACCAGGACTGTAATTGCTGGCCAGACCCCCCAAATTGCATTACATAATTTGTGTATGGCTCCTTAACGGATCGAATTTTAAAAACAGGTAATTAACACTTAAAACCACAAACTTCAAAACATGTTCTTCTACAATCCCTACATTGCTTCATATGAAAATTCTATCCATGCGAGCAATGCTAAACATCATCTGATTTGACTTTCATTACATCTCTTTCCTATTTCCAGCATCCACATACTCAAAACATGTTCCCTCCTGAGAGTTATTGCATTTCTTCTTTCAAATAGCTACTTGGAGCAAGTTCAGGCAAGTGAGTTGTAACACAGAAATTCTAAGCTATGCTAAAAACATTTTGATCAATAGTGTTTTATACTGGTCAAGAATTTATGAACCAATTCTCTAAATACAAGGTATTTTTCTCTGAGCAGCTGATAGGTTTCTTTTCATTGTTTCAGTAGCTGCTCTCAGTCAACACTTTCTTATCTTGCTGACATTTGAAATTTTTTCATCCAATCTTTATGTTGCGGATGATCTAGATTGGGATAATCTACTCTTACGTCTAAAAGGAAAATGTAAAACTTGTTGCAAAACACTTATTACCACACACTTCTTGCAACATATATGTTGTTTCCATGATCTAAGCGGAAAGAGAAATTTCACAATAAAACATTGCTCACCAATGTAATTCAGGGCAGAGGGATTCTTCAAACCAGGATCTTAATGGCCATCAAAGTATATGAATCATTCCAAATCAACACCTTACTATTGAGGACTTTCATATAATTAATAAAGGTTTAAATTAAAAATATGGTAAAAAAGTTAGGGTTGAGTCTAAATATCTGCACTTTATTTGTGCGTGGTCTATTCTTTGTATTTTTGATAAATTGTTAGGCGGAATAAATCATACAACCATTTAAGAAGGTTTTAAAATTCTAAACAATTAGAGATTATACAGACCCAGCTTAACTAATTAATCCTGCCAAGCTGGTTGTCCCAAGTAGGATCTAATGACAATTTCTGTGATTTTTTTTAACACTAGAGTTTCTGAGCTCAAAATATATTAAAATAAATTACACAAAGATTAGGCAAAGATAAATTTAGGATTCACTTTTCCAAATTAGGATGCAATTACTAAATTTAACAATTAATATTGTAAATAATAAATGTCTTTATATTTTTTATCGGATTTGGAATTCAAACAATTAAATACATAAAGGTTTGCTTTGTAATATCTAATAGTAATATATATTAAGATTTCCTACTTTTTCTAGATAATCTTAAAACAAAATTAATAAAATGTTAAAACAAATTCTTAGTAAAATAACAAAAATAAAAATAGTTTATACATATTTTCATTAATGTGTTAATGAAAGAGGTAAAAATTTTTTCATACCACAAAATGGCCATAAAGAAAATGGATGAATTTTTTTAAAGGAAGATTAGGTAATGGGGTGTAGGAAAACCGGCTGCCGCCAACTGGCCACAGGAACGGGAAATAGTGTCCATGGGGTTATATCAATTATAATAGTGTGGAAGTGAATGAATTTCCCAATAACTTACTTCTTTCGTAGGATATGTTACGTTAAGCTAATATTTATTTAAAAAAAATGATATTTTATATAACCCAACCCCACAGCCAGTTGTCCCCGCGGCCAGTTGACGGTGGCGAGGGCTAGTTGTCCCATTCCATAGGTAATGATGGGTATGCTTAATATTCATCTAACTCACACTCAAAAAAGATTATATAAAAATTTCATTTAGCAACTATGGATGACTAAACAGTCCCCATGCAATAACTTGCTGCATCTAACACACAGTGTTTTTTTTATCTTTATTGGTCATTGGAGATATAGACAAAACGCTTTGCTTAAATTTTGTCACTCGATTTTCTAATTCCTTATAGAGACATAATACATAATTTATGCATCAAATGAATTAAAAACATTTGTAGGAACTGCAGAGGTATTCCGTTATTCCGTAAAATCCCTGCATGTAATTTTTTATTATAAGTATTGCCAATTGCAAGTTTTCATCAAATTCCAACAGCAAAAACTTTCAATGTGGACTCAAAAAGTACTCATAAAATCCTTAGAATATAAGGCAGAAAATAAAATAAATTATCATCAATTACCATATTTACCATTATATAACGTACTTTTTTCCAAAAATTTAAGCATGGAATTGAAACTGCATGTTAAACATGAAAATATCATTTTTCGATTAAACTTCATCAAATGATAAGAATAGAATTCATTTCTATAGAGGTATAGAGAATCAAACATCTAATTACCTACTAATTACAAATTGACACTTAATCAGGTTCATGGAAAAACTGGCAAAAATATGCTAACTCTCATTCTTTCTTTAAAAAAAAATAAAAAAAATTTTTAGGTTTACTATTCCTCTTAGTTAGCAAATTGTAATGATAGACTAGCTTTCACAGTCGTTGGCAGATGATCTGTAGAGTGCATAGCATCCTGACCATTCCAAGTCTTCCCTTTACCTCTGTTAGAGATACGCTCCAGCTCTCACACACATATATCACAGCAAGACTTATTTTCCTGCTAAGGAAAGTATAAGTTCTAATTCAGTAAGTGCCAGAAGATTGCTAAGGGATGCGGAGGAAAGTGAGTGAAAATCATTTTCCTTCTGTCCTTATTTCCCGAGGGCCACTTGCAGACAATGTTGTTCTGGGAATAGTTGAGGACACCACTTCATCAAAAGAGGGAATGGAACACGCGAACCAATCTATGGAAGAAGAAGATACCGCCCCTCTGCCTCAATGTATCTTCCTATGATTTTAAGTCAGTCTCACTCTTAACCAAATAACTTAATCATCTAGATCATGAAAGACTTAGAAATGAAACCATAAACTTATTACGATCCCAAATGTAAATCCCTCATGCATTTCATAGAGATCATATCGACTGCCCAAATCCCTAACTATAATCTGGTTCATTATTGTATCCTTTTCATTATTAATTCTATAATATTTTGCTTTTCTTTTTAAGAGTTAAAAATATAAAATATTGATAACATATGTATGAAAAAATGAAACTAACTTGAGTAGAGACACTTAGGATAACACCAAAAATATTGGCAAGAAGAGGAAAGGTGGCCAAAACTGAAAATTAAAGAGAATCCACTGGTCGCAAATGATCAATAATTTCTGTTTTGTGTGAGTATAATATGTGTATAACATCATATTTGGTGAGTCAATCCCTCCCATGTATTTGTTGAGTGATAATCATAAGATAGTGGTTTCAAGGGTCCACAATCAATGTGTAACCCTGTAGAACTTTCTCTCACTGCACCTTTCTTTCTAGCCAGGGCAAGTTGGTTTCCCTCTGAAACAGGTAGTGTAGTAAAAAGCAACAAAAGCTACAAGCAAGTCTCTTGCTTAGAATGATCGATTTGTGCATCTTTTGAAAAATGAAAAATCTTTTTCAGTGATGAGGTGATGCAAAATGTTTTAATTAAGAATCATTGCACTTATTGTTAATCCATGCCTGCTGCCTGCTTTTCATACTGATGCTTAAGAAGCCAAAAATATAACAAAATTTGACAAAAATATTTTGTTTTATATAAAGAATTTGAAAGATGAAACATCTTTGACTTGTAGCATAGTAGTAGTATTGTTAAAAGGGCTTTGACAGCTTAGCTCATTTTGCTCATAGTCTCCTACCAGGACTTGATTGGTATTCGTTGGTACTAATCACATTAGCTCTCCTCTTAAACTTGACAGTAGTCCTATAAAATAGCATTAGTGCAAATTTAAGAGCGAAGTTTCAGTCTACACTAAAAAAAAAAATCTAGCCCACTGTGCGGCGTTGCGCATGTTAGAATAAATGCTAACTAAAAGGTAAAGAATGCAGAGAGGATAAGAAGAAGAAAAAATTATTTGCAAAAAGATAAGTTATCAGTAAAATATGGAAGAAAATAATTTCCTAAGTTGAAAATCTCTAGATCGATATGGTAATGCACGTGCATGGTGTGGTTGCCTAACTCCAATTTTCAGTTGCTATTTTTTTCATAAACCCATTGAGTTGAATGGTTGGTCACATGTGATCTATTTTTAAGCAAAGAATGAAAGTTTCATTCGAATCCGTTTCCCACAAACGTGGTGTTCACCTTGTAAGCATGAATTCACAAATTCTGGATGAATATATAAACTAGCATTTTATTGTGTGCAAATTCAGCAGGTAAAAATTTCACTGTATGTAGAAAAAGCAGAGATACTCAAATGATATTTTCAGAATTGTAGTCTAAGCAGTTATGGAACGGAAGTTGAAGTGTTTTAAAGAAATAGCAGCAATGAAGAATTAAAATAAATGATAGCCGTGTAGACATAGAGTTTTGTAATTTCCAAGACAGAAGTTACTCAGATTAAATATAAGGTTATAGTTGTATTTTATTGTTTTTCTGCACAATTTATTTAATATTTTTGTAAGAGATCTAACATCTAAGTTTTTGTTCAAAGAGATGCTTTAACCTTTTAATGAAGTATCTCTAACTATAGAAATTAGCTAATAATTGCATTATTTTCTTTCGCTTATGAAATCATTGAATTACAGTAACAAAGTTTTCATAATTATACTTCACGATCCTAGCAGTGGGGTGTAAAGCATTTCAAAGCTATAAGGGGGTACCCAAAAGAAACCGAACTGAAGTATTGGTGGGAATTTTTGCAGTACCACATTCTACCTCTTGAAGAGTATAGACGCTTTTGATTCAGTAAGCAGGGCATTGTTGCTAAAGAAGGTTCAACTTGTGTGATTTTTATAGTGACAGTTGTTTTGTGTGCTTGTTGCAATGGCTGTGAAAAGCATGCAGTCGTCATGTTTTGCTTCTTGCTCAGAAAAACAGAAACTCTTGAAATGTTGAAAACGGCCAACACGGATAATGCTGTAGGAAAAACTAAAGTGTTGGAGTGATTTTCCTATTTTCTTGAATTTTAAACTTATTAATAAGACGAAATTACTTACTATTTGGTGACTGACACTCTTTGTACAACAAATAGCAAGTTCCGATGGCAAGCATCAAAAGAGTTCCCATGACAACTGCAACGGCCACAACCCACACTCTTGTATCAAAGTCCTCAGCACCTTCCAGTAGATGACGGGCAAGCTCTGTAAGCAAAAATTACTGAATGCACACCAATGCCCTCTGCTTATAATGACAGCAATTCTTTTTACCACTGTCTCAGATTTCAATTATGACTAGCAATAGTTTTATATCCAAACTCAAAGGCATGCATTTTGATCCTTATACTGACAAATTTTAGGTAACTACTTAGCATATATAGCAGCATTATCCTCTATGACTGCCTTTCCCATCTGCACATTATTTTAATATATATACCTGTACACAAATTAAAATCCATTACCAAACCATAATATTCTAAGGTGAGAAATATTCCCCAGCAATTGATATATGCCGGTGCATAAGTTGACCTTTGAAGCTTAAAAAAATCTCTCAAAAACAAGGAGTAGACTTATATGGTGAATATAAAATTTAACCCTTTAACACCGAGGGGTAAATAAGTGAAACTGCCTCCTTAGCAATTGTTGTACACAAACTCGCAACTCATCACAATTATTTCTTACTGAAACTAATTTTCGGCAAGTCTAATTAGTGTAGATATCTTATAAAACAAATTTCATCACAAAATACAATTGTGGCTGAAAGTGAAAATGTAAAGCCCTGCAAACAAATTATCGGTGAGAACAATATATTTAGAAAACATATGTGATGCACATTTATTCTTCGCAAATTATATTAATTTCTTCACACATTGAATTCTTTATAAAAATGAAGATCAATAAGCATATCATGGTTTTTTTTTGTTAATATAATAGTTATCATTGTTAAGATTCAACTTAGTGTTACGAGCTAATGGAAGTTGTTTTAGCAGTGTCATGATTTGATATTACCAAGCTATATGACCTTTATTTCTATAATAAATTTTTAATACTATTGTGTTTTGTTTTCGTAACACATTTTTAATTGTAAAGTGGGAGTAATACCAACAAAAGAAACTTGGGTAAAAGCTAAGCAGAGGCAAGAATGCGCAACATGGCAGCTGAAAGAAACAATTCTAGGGGCTCAATATTATGTGGTAATAATCCACAAGCTATCGTATATTTATGGATACCATAGTTTTTCTTCCCATAAAATAGAGCTGGGGAAGTGGTTATGCCTTATTTTTTGGGTCGACTTATACGCTGAACATCTACTAAAACCTGATATTCACCTCAAAATTTTAGGGGTTGACTTATAAGCCGTCATATACGGTACACACATATTTGTATGTAATTATTTAAAATTATGATCAAACATAAATAGAGGAAATATATATGAGCTTAGATTATAATATCTGAAAGTTAAACATTGTGAACAATAGTGAGAAATTATGGCTCCCAAGCTTAGAGAAAATGGAGAAAAAATTACTAACATAAATTATGTATGAATAGATTTACTAAGAGAGTGATCATAATCACCAACAGTGCGATTCCTACATAAAGAAATACATATACATTTAGAAAGAATAATATACGAATGAGATAACTTCATTTTAGGAATATATAGGGATTTTATAGGAATCATTAAATAAACTGACTTGAGGTTCAGCAATAAATTAACTCATAGTAACAAGTAATTACAGGAAAAGAGTAAAAGATGAGTTTCTTATAAAAATGCAATTCAATTCATGGAATCCATTGATATCAGTCTAACTGAAATTTGATGTAATTCAGGAATAAATGGATGAGCATTCATGACGAGTTCCACTCAACAATGAATAAGATATGTTTTATTGTTCTTGGACTTGTTTGTCCACTTCCCTGACTCACCCGTATATATCCAGGAGGTCCAATACTGACTCACCGGTATATATCCAGGTTTTCTCCAATTTTTGTTTCCTTACAATAATTGCCCGCATATTTCAGTTTTTTTTAGTAGTTTGTGTTTCTGCCATAAGAGGACATAAGTACAGAAGATTTGGATTACCTAGAGCGAGTTTTTTTAAATTTTACGATAGGGAATTCGTACTGTCATTTTTGACGTACAGGCCTACGTTTTTTCTCTCTGTAACTCAAATGGTTCGAATTTGCTTGCAAATGAATTTCCATTTGCCTTGAAATGAATCAAATATTCCTTGGTCATTCATTTCCAAATGGTTTTCCTGTATGTCCTTATTGCCCTTTCTAGGAAATCCCTACCCTTTGATCCTGGAGAGTCTTTTGCACCATTTTGTCTTTTGAGATCCATCATCATGTATTCTTCGAGCTTTCGACTGAGCACAGTATTTTCCTTTGATTACTACTTCTTGGCAGTTTGATGTAGGTAGTTTATTCTCTGTAGTTATCATATAGCTGTATTATCTATACTCTTACTGTGATATTTTTATTATTATGGGAGGGTAACCAACTTATCACACCAATGGATCGTGCATGACAAAGTGGTAGCAATTAAGAATAGATATCCATCAAAGAAACTGGTTCTGAAATGAGTACATCCAGCGAATGTTAAATCTTTGTTCTTATGCTGAATTCACCTATCCAACTGAAGAGATCCTGTAGCGTGAAGTGAACACAGTATACCTTCATGCTTATCAACCTAAATATTTCCTTTTCAGGAAGAATCCCAAGTGAATTTTGAGATTGACCCAAATGGAGGCATAAACCAATTTTTTGAGTTTTTTTTTCGATGACGGTCTCATCCTTCTTATTGCCAATGAAACGAATCCCTTCGCAGCTCAGTCTTTGAATACAAGACAGTACACTTCCATGGTCTCACAGCAGCAACGGCATCCCATCAACGCAGCAGAAATTTGAGTCTTTCTGGCTGCTGCAATGCTGCAGAGAATAATCCGTAAATTGTTCATATTATAATGAATAATTTACGGATTCGCCCGTATATATATTCCAACAGATCAGCCTACAGTTTTGTACATACAGTAAAACCTCGATAACACGTACTCATTTATCACGAACCTCTCGATAATGCGAACAGTATCACGGTCCTGGCAGGAATGTATAGTGTCTTACGGGGTTTTGTTCGTTTAACACGAATTTCGAACAGTTTCCTTCATCCCTTGACTCATATAGTTCACTTAAGGCGAACTGCCTGGCAGATATAGAACCATGGCTGGGAGAAAAATACGTTGCCTTGGTCCCTCGTTTTGAAACGATAACCCAAGAAAATGTAAGGTATCCAATACAATGACACTCAAGAAAATGCTATGTACCCAATGACTGAGTGAGACTGGTAGGCAAGGAGTGACTCAGGGAAGTAAGTTTGGATGAATTTTCTTAGTCTTCTCGTGTCGACGACTGTGAGTGAGTCTTTACTGAACAACTGTAGCTACAGAAACAAAATATCCTTTTGCAATGAGAAAATGAGTACTGATCTTCAAACAAAGCTTAAAATATTAAGTGAGGTGGAACTCGGAGCACGGATAAAAACTCAGATTGCCCACGATTTTGGTATTCCAAAATTCTACATTGTCAACGATAATCAAAACTCGCGAAAAAATTGATGAAGCGGCTGCATCAGGAGGTGTTGAGCTGAAAGGAAAGTGCATGCGTGGATCATATTTTAAGGACCTCAAAGAGGTTTTAATGGAATGGTTTAATCACGTCCGAGCAGCAGACGTGCCCGTGTATACTGCAAAAGGCATTGTCAATTGCATCCAGCTTGGGAATGAACGACTTTAAGTGCTCCAGTGGCTGGCTGTGGCGATCCCAGAAACGCCATGGAATCTCTTCGCAAGTGATATGTGGGGAAGCAAATAAAATGAACGAAGGAAGTGTCAATGAATGGCTGGCTGATTTAAACTTATTCGAGAAAAGTACTCTCCTCGAGACGTTTTTAACATGGACGAAGCTGCTGTATTTTATAACCTCTAGCCAAGCCGCACTCTGAGCATCAAGGGAGAGAAATGCCATGGAGGCAGCCACAGTAAGCAACGATTTGCGGTTGTTCTCACTTGCAACTCGGATGAAAGCGAGAAGTTACGAGGGTGGTTGATTAGAAAATCAAAGAGCCCCCGATAGAGATGGGCGCCGCGCCGATTACGCCAGCCGCCGACAATATCGGCCACGCCGCCGCCGCCGAAGAAATAACTACGGCGTGCCGCCGAGCCGCCGCCGGAAATTTTATCGGCGGCGGCGTGGCTTGGATTTAAAAACTAAGTCCCACAGTCGAAAATATGCTGACAAGTAGTTCGAAGAGATGCGCTTTGAACTGATAGAACACATCTCGGCCTTTCCACGAGGGCGCTGAGTTATACGTGATATCGATACGTGTTACGATAGGCCGTTTACACGCAAAATCGGTGCTGGTGTAGGAGTCGAGGAGCACTTAACGGGCAGGAGTCACTGTACAGTGAGTCCCACCAGAAGGTGGCGTTCACTTGACAAGTGTGCCTTGCCCGGGCGGGGTACACTTTACTCAGGCGGCTATCACTTAACGCATAGTTTTCTTCACATATTAGCAGTTTTTTGCCTTAGAATTTGCGGAAACTTGTTTCTAATTATCAGACATAAGTTTTAAAGGAATTATAAATTATTATATCATATCTTATTAGTAAAAAAGTTATTAATTTTAAATAAATGAAAAAAATATTTATTGTCGATCTTTCCATTATAGTTACTTGAGTTGAATAAAACTTAAACAAGAATGTCCACAGAAAAACAAGTTACATCAAATTTTAGCTAGATGTATTGCATGTGTAACTATGCAGTAGAAATTTAAAAAAATCTTTTTGGTACTTTATCGCAGTCAGAAATAAATAAGTTCCCGTTATTTCGCGCCCTCAAACAGAGCGCCCAATTTGAAAAATGATATCTCAAAAAACATTTATTTAATTAACACAAAATATTAACACAATATTGCGGTATACAGTAGTACCTCTTACTACGAGTGTTCCTTAGTACGAGTGTTCCATACTACGAGCTGGCACTCGGCCAAAATATTGACTCGTAAGACGAGCGAAATTTCTTACTACGAGCGTGCGGGTACAATCGTATACTGCTTTTTGGCGCTGTCTAATATGTTCGCGGACGAGCTACCAGGGCTACCAAGGACCCGATGGTAAGCTAGAAACAAAGTCCCTTTTATATGTTGCTTACGTAAACGAGCCAAAACAAAGCGGGAGGTGGAGTTCAATGCTGATAACACCAAATCAAAATTCTTCTTGGATCACCCTGCCGTCGCTCACTCAGTTCGCGCTTAGGAAAAACATTTCTGAATTGTGTTCTGGCAAATATTTGTGCTTTTTACAATGTATTTTGTAACTTATAAATTAGCCATGGGACCTAAGAATCGTAGTGTAAATTAAAGTAGTAATAAGAAGAAAAAGCTTATCACGATCGATATTAAGAAGGAAATTATCGAAAAATATGAAAAAGGAGTGAGTGTTACGGACTTGGCGCGCCAATACAAACGGAGTATGTCGACAATGTGCACCATTTTGAAGAAAAAGAGGGAGATAAAGGTCTTGTCGTCATCGAAGGGTGTCGCAAGGCTGTCGAAGAAGCGGACAGTTGTGAACGAGGAGATGGAAAAATTCCTTCTTATTTGGTTGAACGAGAAGGAACTCGCAGGTGATACTGTCACTGAGGACATCATCTGCGAGAAGGCACGATTATTATACGACGATCTTTACAAGAAGTCTCCTGGAACGACATCAGAAGAACCTGCAGATACTGTGGAACTATTCAAGGCCAGTCGAGGCTGGTTTGAAAAATTCAAGTGGAGAACTGGCATCCACAGCGTACTACGACATGGTGAGACAGCCAGTTCGGACACCAAGGCGGTTGAAGTGTTCGTTAAAGACTTCGCCGAACTCATCGCATCGCAGGGCTACGTCTCACAGCAGGTTTTTAACTGTGATGAAACTGGCCTGTTTTGGAAGAAGACGGACGTTCATCACCGCCGAGGAGAAGAAGTTGCCAGGCCATAAGCCAATGAAGGATAGGATGACGCTTGCTTTTTGCGCTAACGCCAGTGGGGACTGCAAAATCAAGCCTCTTCTGGTCCACCATTCGGAAAATCCGAGGGCCTTCGAGGCTCACAAAATAATTAAGGAGAAGCTACCAGTGATGTGGAGGGGTAACGTGAAGGCCAGGGTCACCAGGCAATTAACCATCGAGTGGGTGAACACCATCTTCGGCCCAACTGTGAAGACATTTCTATTTGAACAAGGCCATCCTCTCAAGGCCCTCCTCGTGCTTGACAATGCCCCGGGACACCCTCCAAACATTCAGGATGAGTTCAGCTTCATCAAGATCCTCTACCTGCCGCCGAATGCCACTCCTATCTTGCAGCCCATGGATCAGCAGGTGATTTCCAATTTTAAGAAACAGTACACCAAGCATTTGTTTCGTCAGTGCTTTGATATTACGGAGAACACAAAACTCACTCTGCACCAATTCTGGAAATATCATTTTAATATCGTTAACTTCATCAAAATCATCGATCAGGCGTGGCAGGGAGTCACCACAAGAACTCTGAATTCGGCTTGGAGGAAGCTGTAGCCCGAAGCTGTTTCCGAACGATACTCTATGGGACTCGAACCAGGAATGCCTGATGTGGAAGAAATCGAGTCTCTTGGTAAATCAATGGGGCTGGAGGTGGATGATGCCAACATCAATGAACTCCTCGAGGGCCACGGAGAAGAACTGACTACGGAAGAACTTCTGCTGCTTCAGGAGCACAATCAGTCAGATGCAGTGGAGGAAACTGTATTGGGGGATAAAGCAAGAACATCGGAGGATGCGCTGCCATCCGAAAAATTAAGAGAAGTGTTATCGAAGTGGCAAGAACTGTCCGATTTTGCCGAAAAACATCACCCAGATATATTAAATTAGGGGCGTGCGGCTGCGTTGTTTAACGATAATGGTATGGAACACTTAAGAAAAATTTTTAAAAGCCGTATGAAACAAATTTCGCTTGACCGGTTCCTGAAAAAACGAACTGCAGAGGACGATCAATGTTCACCAGGCAAATTGCCTACATTAGATGCGACAGTGCGAGAGAAAATGCAAAAAAATGTGCCTGACTTTTATTGAAAGGAGATTTTCCCTCAAAACAGTAGTCCTCCACTCTCCTGCCCAGATTGTCATAGTTAAAAGGTAACTGATGTATTAAAACCTTTCTATTTCATTGCTTTATCTTTAGTAATGATTTATAATTGTTATGTCATTAATTACTGTACTACATCGTGTTAATTAACAATAATTTTATAAATTGAGGTGGGGTGGGTGGGGGCTGGAACGGATTAATTGCATTTCAATTAAGTTAAATGGGGAAAATTGTTTCTTAAAACGAGCATTTCTTAATACGAGCTCGCTTTTGGAACGGATTAAACTCGTAGTAAGAGCTACCACTGTATATTTTTAATCAAAATTAAGAATTTAAATATATTTCCGCCAGAAAAATGTTACCGATTACGTAAAACAACTTTTTCTCAGTAATGAAAGTGGGTACGTTTGCAAACTTGGTTTCGTTACCAAGATTTTGGTAGAATATTTCATAATACGTATATGTAATAATATATTTCATACGTTATATAATTCATACAATACATTGCGGAAGATGTAACTTCCTCAATGTATGTTCTTTTTCGAATGTTTATTATAGAAAATAGGGATTTAAAATGACACAAATAAAATTCAGTCTTTTCTCAGAATACTATCTCGCTGGATGATTTTAATGAATGAAGTATAGCAAAACGTAGTTGGCAACTACTTTTTGAACGCATTTTTCTTAAACCTCTCGACATTCCCTTCAAAATTTTCAGGATGTATTTTCCCAGAATATTTACCAGGAAATTTAAAAGTATCGAATAAAGATCATAAAAGGAAGTAAATTATCAAGAATAAGAACTTATTTGTTTCTGAAATGAGGGTGAGCATTAAAGAACAAGTACAAACAAATTCGCTACGAATTTACAAATTTTTCATTTTAAATATTTTTCTTTTCTTATTTTTCCTAGTAAATATGATAATAATTAACTATAATTAAATTTCACTGAACAACTTTAAATTACTGTATCTCCATGTGGTATAATATTAAAATTAATTTAGGCTAACTTTCTCTTTCAACGCGTTTATTTCTACTACGTGCATCAATCTCTCTGATGAACATGGGGCCGTTTGAGATATGTTGGGCTTTAGTAATGGTGAGTAATGTGTATTCATTATCTATCATAATTTATGTGAATACTTTGATAAAAACAATCTTGAACATACATGTAAACCAAAATGTTAACTCCATTAAGAGAATTTTCTTCATAGGGTACAACAGTATTTATCTGGATTACTTTCAATTCCTAATAATTGAAGCATCTTTTGATTTATAAAAAACGTCTAATCCAGAGTTCTAAAACCTTATAATAGATTTGAATATATTTATTAGAACATATGAAAAATCAGCTGAGGTTCTGTCCGTTATTTGACGATTTGTGTATTTGAACTGATGACATACAATGGATGCGTGCGGGTATACATTTTTTGTTTTCTGGAAATTTCAATTGAACGTCTATTCCTGGATTCCATACTTGAAAAATGTGATGTCAAAACTAATTCACAACAATAGTACATCCATTGATCGACATTCTACTTGCTATTTGTGCCCAATTTGTGATACCACTCTTTAAACGGTAGCGTAATTATGAGAAGCATGCTTTTGTGAAAATAAGGAAAGCAACGTATTGCCAAATTAACCCCTTTACGGTGCAGAGCGAGCTAGAATCGAAAAATGCTGGCCAAGAATAAGGAAATGTGTTTTGAGTGTGAACTTTGAAACTTCGCATTTCCATACCTCAATAAGTTCTGCATATAATATTTCCAGACAGCGTCTTATGTGAGCTCATTTTCCTTAAATCGGAGGGTCCGAGAGAGGATAAGAGAAAGAAGTATAACTTAAAAGACATGTTGCATGAAGTGAGTATTTCACCAACAGAAGCTAATTCAGAGATCTGACGGAAGCGATTCAGTAATTCAAATATTCAACTGTGATCACTTAAAAAATCATAATTAAGCTTAAGGGTTGATTATTTAACACTGTATTGATTTTTTCCCGATGATTCTGCTCATTTGCGTTTGGTTTGAGGCTGAAGAATTTTGCAAAAATCTAAACCTGGCATTATCGGTGAATTTTGGTCAATTTTGACCACCTGTAGAATTTTAATAGGTAGATATCAGCGTAGATAATTTGTTAGTAATAGACAGGATTTATTCGAGAATGGCCAGTACTAAAGTCCGCACTCACGAAAAGGATTTTTTTACCAAGTTTTTTCGATTCTAGCCCACTGTGCTGCGCATTCAAGATAGCTCTACATTGTCTTTATTGGTATGACATTATTATAATAAAATACTCTCAGATATTCTAGTTATTCGCCTTTTTTTCTGCCGTATACAAATGAAATTTTTCACGCCACCGGTTACGTCGCGCCGCCGCCGACGATTAAGCAGTCAGCGTTCACGCCGTTACGCCGCCGGCTTCATTTTCCCCCTACGCCGCCGCTGACAAAAATCATAACGGCGCCCATGTCTAGCCCCCGATGCTTCAAGCACATCGATCTTTCAAAGCTGCCCTGCGATTACACCCACCACAAGAAGGCATGGATTGACTGCATTTCGTGAATGGCTCGTGCGATTTAATAGACGTATGGCTGCTCAGAATCGTCATGTGTTACTCACTATGGACAACTGCGCTGCCCACAACCTAAGAAAAACGGAGTTGACTAAGGTCAAGGTTTGGTTTTTTCCCGCCAAACTTAACCAGTTGTTTGCAGCCAGATCCAGATCAGGGAATTAATTCTCTATTGAAGAGATATTATCGGACTCATCTGGTACGAGCAGCGATCTTCGCAGCGGAAGGAAGTGATAAATTAAGTTGGACTGTTTTAAGTTGAAAGAAAAACTTCCACGAAGTACAGCTAGGACATATTGATTATATTGGACTGTTTTGGATACTGTAGGAGCGATTGGAGCAGCTTCTTAATCTGTTTCTGCAAAGCATATAAAAAGTTGCTTCGATAAGGCTTGGAACCATAGTGATGTCGATTCTGCTGTTGGACAAGGAGTGGCTACTGAAAAGGACACATCTGAGGAATGGGAGCTTATGCAAACACTTTCGTCGACAAAGGTAAGTATCGTGAGAATATCTTCGCAGTTTGAGCGTTGATTGTATCGTCTTTAAAACAGCTTTAAATTGGGTTTTTGCTTAAAATTTCCAGGTTGAGTTAACGTTTGAAGAATATTTGGAGTTTGACAATGATCTGGCCGTATGTTTCTTTCCTGACGAGGAAGTAAACTCGAATAGCGAAGAATCATCTTCGGATGAATGTGAGGAGGAGTCGCTTGAGCCACCCACCCGTGGAGATCGGCTCTAAATGTGCTCCAACGATATGCAGCAACGGCAAATGTTTCCAGGACCTTTTCCGATAACTTAGATCGGATTAGACTTGACTGCATGAACCATTTGCGCCCTACTCTTCGGCAAAAGAATTTACATGATTTCTTTAAATCTAATAAAAGCTAAAATTTGGACTTTGAAGACTGGTTATTTTTTTATTTATGTAATGCCTGACTGTGACGTAAAATACATTTTTTTGCCAATTTAATTTAAGTTTATCGCAAAAATCAAATGACGGAATATATTTACCTATCAATTGGTAAAGAAAGACTTAATACAGATCTTTGTGATCGTTACTTATATGTCAACACATGATATCATAATAGACGTCAGTATATCAGAAAGTATATTCATACTTTTTTGCCGCGATACGGTTAATACGAATTTTTTCTTAACGGCGAACACTTTGCCCAGTCCCTTGAGATTCGTGTTAGCGAGGGTTTACTGTAGTGCAAACATCGATACAGTATAAATACATGTATAGAGTCCAAACATAGATAGCGGATTGGTGAAACGTTTGATGAGATATATGGAACCAAGGTGAGCCTAGGATACGGCCGGTCCCACGCTACAGGACATACCAACAAATAGTATTGTACCCGAATCTAGTTTGCCATCGATTCTAACCCTATTTTTGAGGTGAAAAAAAATATGACCCAAAATACGGTATTTTTGATGCAAACTTACTTTTTTACGCATTATGAAGCATTAGCATAAGAATTAAAAGCCCTATATTTCCACTGTGCCGCACTTGCTGCTATTGGGTTGAAGAACACATTTAGGACCGGTATTACATCTACATCTACATTAATACCCTACAAGCCGCCTTTCGGCGTGTGGCAGGGGGTGTAAACACCAGTTGAATCTAAACTACTTCCTTATTCGATTATTGTCACGTATTGTTCGCGGAAAGAATGAATCTCTGAAACGATTCGTCCTAGCATCTATTTCTCTTAACTTACGGTCATTATCGGATCGACCGACGTAGCAGGGGGGTTGCATGATACCGATTGTATCTTTGGAAAATGTAGTTTCCCTGAATTTATTAAGCAATCGCAGCCTAGCTTCCAATCTCCTTTCTTTCAAGGATTCCCAACCTATGTCTGAGAGCATTTTTGTAACGCTTGCTTTTTTATCGTAGCATTTCTTAACAAAATGAACCGCTTTACGCTGCACTTTCTCGAGTTCGCGAGTACACGTTTCATCCGCCGGATCCCATATACTTGCTGCATATTCCAGAAGGGGTCTGACCAAGGTAAAATAACATCGCTCTCTCACCTTTTCGTCGCATTTACCGACAATACGCTTTACGAAGCCAAGCCTTTTACTTGCTTTGCCGCAGATTTTTCGAATATGCGTGCTCCAATTTAAGTTATTAGTAATGTTGATCCCGAGATATTTAACTGAATCTACTACTTTGATACTAATTCCATTAATTTTGTATGGGTGATTTGGACGCATTTTTTTCTTTTCGAAGAAATTAACTACGGAGCATTTACTTACGTTAATATCTAATTCCCATTTTTCGCACCACCTTTGGATAAGGACTAAATCGTTTGAGAGAGATGTCCGGTCTTCCTCGTTTGTTATTTCCCTATACATAACCGAGTCATCGGCAAATATCCTCACATTACTAACTATCTCGTCACTCAAGTCATTGATATAAATAAGGAAAAGAAGAGGTCCAATTACACTGCCTTGAGGTACGCCAGAGGTTATATTATACTGTGTAGTTATCTATAGGATAACTTTAACCTCCAGATTTACTCAAAAATTGAGTATTATAATCGATGGTTAAGCCTTATCTGTTAGTTAAAGTGTTTGTTATCTTATCGAACAGATTGGGTTGTGATCAAGTCCTTAACTGATTGATAGCGCAACGCATCATGGGAGTAAACACTCAATATGGCGGACAAGCTTTAGTGTTCACTTATCACCTCAGTCGGTTTTCTGATGAAAATTAAGTTTATACTACACAGTTTCAGGAAAATATTTGCTTGGATATTTTAATTAAATTTAATTCCTACTGCATTGTCCTAGGGGTAGGAAACTGCCCCTAAAAGCGGACGATCTTCTCTGGAGACAACGGTATTGGAATACAGAAGGCAACGGAATACCACTGTATTAAAGATCCAAAGGATATTTCCTAGATACACGCCACGATGCCGGCTTCTTTTGTCAAATGTTCCGGAGTTAAAATAGCTTCCCAGTCGGATCTCCGGGGGAAGCAACAAAAGGAGAGACATCGAAAAAGATTGAGAGTGGGAATATGGAATGTGAGGTCAATGTTGCAGTGCGGAAAGATGGAGAACATTAAAAGAGAGATGAAGATAAATAAAATGGATGCGATAGGACTGAATGAGGTGAGGTGGGATGGACAAGGAGAGATAAAGAGTGATGGAGTCACCTTATTCTATTCTGGAGCCCAGAGGGGAAAAAATGGAGTGGGAATAATCATGAGAAATGAAATAGCAATAAGGGTACAAAAGGTAACATATGTTAATGATAGATTAATAGCTGTAAGGATTGGAATGTTACCTAAAGATCTAGTCATAATACAAGTGTATATGCCTACATCAGACTATGAAGAAGAAGATATAGATAGGATGTATGTGAAAATTGAGGATTTAGTAGAAGAGGAGAAGGATTGCTGTAGAGTGATTATGGGAGATTGGAATGCTGTAGTTGGAGAAGGGGAAGAGGTGGTGGGAAAATACGGGTTGGGAATAAGAAATGAAAGAGGTGAAAGATTGATCGAATTCTGCAGAGAGAAAAAACTTTTTATTGCTAATACATGGTTTAAAAATCATAAATGGAGGAGATATACATGGGTTTCGGCAGCACAAGATCGATACCAGATAGATTACTTCCTAATAGAAGAAAGATATCGAAATGCAATAAAGGATACAACCGGGTTACCAGGTGCTGATATAAATAGTGACCATGTCCTAATAAGGATGGAAATCAAGCTGACATTAAAGAGGGTAGAAAAGGCCAAAGTAGTAAAGAAATGGAACTTGGAAAAGATGGAGGAAATGGGTGAAGAAGGGATTAGATGAGAAACTGTCTAAAGTAATTACAGAAGGTCAAAAGGAAGGAAGTGAAGAAATTTGGGGAGGATAAAAAATGCTATAATAAATGTAGCAGAGAAGGAAATAGGATACTATAAAGTAAGTAGAGCAAAGAAACCTTGGATAACAACGGAAATGTTATATAAGATGGAAGAAAGAAGGAAGTACAAAAATAGAAGTGGGGAAGAGAACAAAGCAATGTACCGCAGACTGAACAATGAATTAAGGAGAGAAGCACATAAGGCGAGAGAAAACTGGCTCAAAGAGCAATGTAATGATATCGAAGATCTTGAGAAAAGAGGCAAGTATGATATGGTGTATAAAAGGGTGAGAAATTGTGAATGGGAGGGCAAAGGAAGAAGTAAAATGAGAGCGATGTTGAGCAAAAATGGAAAAGAGATGTTTGGTGAAAAAGAAGTAACAGAAAGGTGGAAGGAGTATACGGAAGACCAGTATAAGGCAAAGGAGAAACCAGATATTGTGGACATAGAAACAGAGCTGGAGGTAGAAGAGGAGGAGAGAGGCCCAAGAATAATGAGATCGGAGATAATACAAGCAATGAAGAACATGAAAAATGGAAAGGCGACAGGAATAGACGAACTGCCAATAGAATTCTTTAAGTGTTTAGAGGGTGAGGGTGTAAAAGAAATGGTAGAATTGTGCAATAAGATCTATGATACTGGAATATGGCCAGATGACTTTGTCAAGACAATTATGGTGCCAATTCCAAAAAAAGCAGGCACCAAAAAGTGCGAGGAACACAGAACAATAAGTATCATAGTCGGACATATTGTAAGAGGGAAGGAGATTCTAACTAGAGCCATTGAAGGAACGGTGGAAGGAGAAAAGAGAAAAGGAAAGCTGAAATTAATAGATGAAGTGAAGAGAGGAGGATACAAGAAGACCAAGGAGGAGGACAGGTTTAAGTGGAGACGGTTGTGGTGTGAGGGACCTGCCGACAGGCAGAACACCAGATGATGATGATTTTAATTAAGTTGGTATGACTCCTATTATACGTATATGTTATATTTTAAGGTCGTTTTTTCTGTCACATTCATTACGCGTAGATATATGTTGGTTCCGGTGAAGTGTACAATAAGTTATTACATATTTAACAAATAAAACGAGTAATTTGAGGATAATTTTAGCATTTAAGATAATATTCCATGATTTAACAAGCTCTCCAAATTCTGATGTGGAAACTTCTGTTACTGGTCAGAAAAAGCAAATGTCGTGTAACTTATAAGAACATTGAAAATTGAATGGAATTCGTGTGAAAGTAAAATGAGGGACTGAGGAAAATATGAAACTATTATCTAAACTAATAGTAGGCATGTCTGTTAACGTGTATGGTCTCAAGTCTTGCTTCCAAGGCTTCGTTGAAGGTATTTTCCGCAAAGGTGCATAATGTTGGACGTACTCCTTGACGCAAGTTACTTTTTAGACTTACTTGTAGATGAATAGTATTGAAAATGGGGAAATACATCCAACAAAATAACTTATTAGAAAGATTTAGAGCAGAGTGATATAAAAACAAAAGCCACGACCAAACTATTTTGAACAGTTATTCCCTGAAGAATAAGTTGGAAAATAAATACTTTGGAAATGCGGTATTGCTTGGAGATTTGGACTATGAGCAGGAAAATTGTCTGATGACGCGAATTAGGAAGCCCTCTGATCAATATCAGCAACTCTAAAATGAAAGTCGCATAAAGACTAGAAATATAATAGAAACAATGTTTGGGATATGGAAGCGACACTTTCCCATCCTGTAAAATAGTGTTAATATTTTTTTAGATACAGTAATGGAAGTTGTAGTAGCATATGCAGTGCTGCACAATGTGGCGATTATCGCAAAAAAGGAACAACCTCATGATATAACAGAACCAGCGGATATTTCTGTGACTTGATATTGCAAAACTTTTAGCATTACACAGAATGCAAGCATTGCAAAATGTTGTGTCGTTATAAATTCTTAGGCTAGTGTAATTATCAGTTGTGTAACAGCTCAGCATAATTCTTAGTTTGGCTTAATTTTCATTATAGTTTTTTCAGTTCATTTTATTTCAGTTCTTTAATTGAAGTGGAATATCACTAAGGTTTGATGCTAGTCTGTATTTTTAAATGAAAAGTTAATTGGTTAACTTTTGATTATTCAAAGTAAATATTAAAATTCGTCAAAATAAATTTATTTATTTCTTTTTCTTTCAATTTGATTTCAAGTAATAGTTTTTTTCTTCATTGGCTATTCTTATACTGACTGACATGACTATTGCATTGACCTATTTCTTACAAGTATCTACTGAATATAAATATCTTTCATACTAAACTGGACATCAACATAATCCAACCTTGTAAACATAAGCAAGGCATACCGATTCCACATGCATTGAGAAAAAAGCGTTAGTAACAACATCCACGAGTTTTCTTTAGGACCTTAACTGGAAATATTTTCGTTTTAATTACATTACTCTTTCATATGATTGTGGACAGTAATAAATAAAGTTTTACCACACGAAGCACAGTCCGGTTTTGAGTCTAATGAATAAATGAGGTAATAGTTATATGTGATACAAAAATATGCATTTTTGATGCTTCAATATTTCCCATAAATTATTAGAAGCGCAGTCAGTGTTACGATAAAAAAAAACAAATAAGACAAAATTATTTACCATTATGGCTTGAGTATTATGTAATGGCTCATCTCTTAAACCTAAAGGAAAATCATTGTATAGTACACAATATACAGATAGAATGGAATTGTTTTTGAAACATCACTTAAATAGAAAATGCAGAGCATATTTTAAGGAATTATCACTGGGCGACGCTGAAACTGCTTGAACCCCCTCCACTACCCAATACCCCATTGAAATAACCAAAAAAAGTATTTTTTTACTCTCTGATTGTTAAGTTTTAACTTTACTGTTGCTGCGCGAAAAAAAGTTGGACCTTTATAGAGCCATCGAATATCGCCTCTCGGTATGAAATAAAAGAAATAAAGATGTAATATCTTTTAAAATATTACCTTCTAATGGAAAAAAATCTTCACTAAGAAAGGTTTGGTAAATTAATAATTTCCTTGCCACCAATTATTTTCTCCTTGTCCTCGTGCCAATCGTACCTTCGGATTCCTAGTTGATTTCCTAGGTATTTCACTGTGAAAATTATATGATTCGCACTCAAAATAAAAGATCTTCCACAACATCTACCACATGGAACGCATCGCCTACCTGGCGAGTCACACACTGAACTCGAATGTGAATAAATGGGAATTCTTTCGAAAGGAATATATGGTCCAACACCTTCCCGAACTCTATCCCTGAAAAGAAACATTGTATCCAAATGCTTTAGTTTTTTACTCTTTTTCGCCAGCACCAAGTACTGTCACTGGGCGACAAAATCTTTGCACTAGGAGACATTCGTGTTGCCTACTTTGTATGTTATTTTATGCATTGGTACAATGTAGATCCCTACACATAACTTTAGAATCGCTATCCACTACGCTCTCTAAGCTCTTTCAATTCACACTAATTAAAGACATGTACTTTTTGTAAACCGGGTTACGTCTAATATTGGATGGACCTCCACCAGTTTGCCTTAAACTTTGCTTCTCCCTAGCCATGTCCTTTTTTGTCTCTTTCTGAATCGCCTCATATTTTGATTTAAGCCTTCTCCACGGCCTAGTGCTACCCGTCTGCGCGTCAAATATACCACTGATCTTTATGCATGCTGCCTTCTGTATTTATTTAGTTCTCTCATGTAGAACTTCATTTAGATAGCAGACATGACAAAACCACGTAACTTACCTACGGCTTCCATCTAGTTAAGTCACTAATTTTATTCTCAACTTCATTTATTTCCTCCTAAATTAAATTTAATAATATGGTCTGCCCTTCCTCTGAAAAGTTTCTGCTTATTTCGGCATCCATTTTTATTTCTTGGAAATATATAAGGTATTGTATAAAAAAATACGGGTTTTTCTATTACGATTCGTTTTTGTTCAAACAAAACTCGCAGCAACGGGTATGAAAATCATTCTCGGGCAACGCAACTCTTAGTTAATGTGATAAATAACTAACCATGAGTCGAAAAAGTTTTATAATACCGGCCATCCCGCTAACCGATAGTTAAGCTTAACCTTCATGTTAACTATTTATCAGATTTAACTATACATTATAATACCGGGCCTTAGTGTTAGAAATAGTCTATAATGAGTATGCATTATAACAAGTACTTTTCCGATTTTTGTCAGCTCTTGTTATAACAGACCTACTGTATTATTCCCTTTCCAATAAAATAGATGATGAAAAAAATTGTTTTTAAAAACAGACAATGAATTGAAATCCTTAGTGACATTAGGAATGCTATTCCATAGCTTTGCCCCAGCAATACAAAAAGATTTTTGGTATGCAGTGGTTCTGTGTTGTGGAATGATTAAGTAGTCGAGGGCCATTCCGGTTGCTACATTAGTCTTTTCGCTTGAACCCAAGAGCAGCACTCTTAGATTGAAGAGGAGGGGCATTAGAAATTGGCTATAACGAGTGTGCGTTATAACAAGTACTTTCCCATTTTTAGCCAGCTCTCGTTATAACGGACTTCTTCTGTATACCGAAACTAAAACTAAGAGTTTTAAAATTGTTTAATGGAAAAGATGACAGAAAATGAAAGTATAAAGGTATGATACTGAATATACTTCAAGAAAACATAATTGCAAGCAATGAATCAAAGTACTGTACCAATTTCTTCATTATTATTCAATGTCTTGGTCTCCATCTCTGTCACCTCACCAGGACCCAGGATATTTGAAGCCCAAATCTGGAATATGTATGTTGAATTGGGCTGCAATCTGTAGACATCAATGTGCCTCTGAAATGGTACATACATAAATACATGCATGAGTGTTAATATGTATTTACATATATAAACAAGTCATTAAGGGTCATCACCATAACAACAACAATATTCAAAGCATTAAACCTTGCAAGCATTTCAGATTGAATAATAACCAATTTATAACAAGCTGGACATTTTGAAGTTATCCAAAATTACAATATCCAAGATAGCAACAATATTATAAAGATATTGAAGTTTGTATCATTACATACTCTACATGAAAATACCATTTTGAATTTTTAGACCAATAATATATAGCCATTAAATTCTTCAGACGTAAAGAATTCTAATAAATTAAAATCCTACAAAAATATGAAGTTGATTGTTTTTAATTCACTAAAATTAGCAATTTTCAAAAATGTGAATAATGATAACGGAGAGATGTGTAAACAAGTCCATAAGAAAATCTTTCAATATTTAAGAGAAATGAGACAGACACTAGTTCTGTCCAGTTCAGAATCCAGTTCACTATGGGTGAACTAGATTCCCAGTTCACCCATAATGGAAAATCCCTCCCATCAATTCATATGACGGCTAAAGTTGACAAACTTGCTTTTGCTATGAAAATTTTTCAAAGAAATTGGAGTTTCTTAGAAAGGAGACACTTTGCTACACAAGATATAGAAATAACTCTAGGACATAATGATTTGCCTTAAATGATATCATAATATTTTTAGGACGATGTAATATAGTTAATGATATATTTCTTTTCAATCTTTAAAAACACTCTTAACGTAATGTTTGAATGATTATTTCGTTGATTGTTGTTATTTGGTGTGACATGGTTATCAACTAGTAGTTGATAAATAATTATTGCTGTGATTTTGCGCCGTCTGGATCGGAATAAAGAGAAGTTTATGCAGAGTGATATTAAAATCTTTATTTTAAATAACTTTTGGTGCATCAAGGATTTAGGAAACCGTCTGTGATTAAGGAGTCATGTCCTTCGATGTTTCACATTAGACAAATAGCCCCTTGATCGGTAGAATAAATAACACAACCCGACTACGCCCACAGTTTATTGAAGAAAGGGAGTAAAATCCTACTTTCTCCTCATGCTCTACGTTGATTTGGCAAATTAATAGCAACTGATGATAACTATGAATTGTTATTGTGCACCGCTTTATATAAAACATTCTCTTAAATTAAAAGTTACTTTGATGATAGTTTGACCAATTTTAGAATAATTTATGTTACATGAATTCTATAAGGTATGATATTTTTTAAAAAGATCCTGCAACATCTTTTCCTCTTCATCCCTTATCTCAAAGAATTATTTTAAACTATTTCCTTATAGCGTTGTTCATTTCTAGTCTCTTTTCAACGAAGGTTCTAAATTAATAGTCTATTTGGATTTCTCCATATTTACCTCTAAAACATCATTAACTTATAATCGGATGCATGTAAACACTTAAAAATGGAATATGACACATTTGCCATTTTATGACACCTGGAAAAGTTACTTTCCCTTTTGCACATTGAATACTAATAATTATTGTGTAATAAATATTAAAATACTGCAAATATTAATGCACTTTATTCAGCAATAATAATTGATCATGACCTATATTTTTATCCTAGCCCAATCACCATAATGCCACAATACTAAACAGTTGTAGATCAAATTACCAGTTCTCTATGTCTTTCAGTCATTTAACAATTTTGACTTATTCAGGAAGTAGTATGTGGAAGGCTACAGGAGAATTATCATAACACTCACAGAAGATCCATCCACCTGAAGAAAATCTAGTTTTCTCAAAATCAGAAATCAGCAAGGTGATTCCAGAGAAATATATGTACAGTAGAACCTCGGACATACGACCCTCGTATATACGACGACCTCACTTATACACCGATTTTCTTGGTCCTGTGAATAACCTCATAAGTCCCCATGTATTTCCGACCTCTCTTATGAAACTTCATTTATACGACGAACTCCATTATGAAACATATTTTTCTGGTCCCATGACAGGAAGTACCTCCCTTACACGACTTGCCAGGGAGAAACCGTTGAATAATTGTAAATTTTGAAATCGCTTAGTCTACAACCAGCCAGAGCTTGCGGCTTATATAAGGCATCTAAAGGCTGTTTCACACAATAGAGACCATCAAGATGCAGTCTCCTGGCGGTTAGGTTACAAATTTGATATAATGCAATTGAATGAGCATGTTCTGACCGGAGCCCTCTTCCTTGTGTAAACACTTACTTAATTACAGTAGAACCCCGTTTTTTACGAACCTCAATTTTACGAATTGACACAGTTTTACGAACCATTTCGCCGGTCCTGATCTTTGTACATGTAAAACTACCTCAGTTTTACGTAAAACCTCGATTTCATGTGTTAGGAAGTGAGAAGCTGGTCCCTAGGAGTGACTGAACCCTGGGTTTACGAAGTTTTTGAAATGGTTTTGTTGCACTGAGCTCAACAGAAAGAGATGACGATCGCCGTAAACATGAGTAGCAGAATCCAGATTGTCTATGTTGGGAGGGCCCTCAGCCCATGTATTTTAGATGGGAAAATATGGAAAAATAGAATGAGTGTAGTGTTTTTTGACGTGCTTACAATGTGGTAAAATCCCTGTGGATGATCATCCACGCATTCTTACAGACTGCAATGCTATTGCTGGTATCTTCATTCTATTATATTTACTTCTGTGTTTTGTTGTTGATGCCTCATTCAATGTATAAACATTGTATGAGGCATAGCATATGTAAGAGCGAGTATTTAAAAGTCAGCAAATTTTGTAAAAGGTATCAAAACACCTTAACAATATTTTAAATAACCCACGCCGCCTATGCACATATTTGCATCACCTCCAGTGATTTTTTCCCCTAGCGAGCGTGGACACCCTGAAAAATGTTGGTCTCCAAGCAAGAATAAATTGTGCGCATTCACTGAGAATCCCTCTCTGCACGAGGTGGCCTGTGTTGTAATATCCCATGTGCTTCCCAGTAAAATAATGGATAAAACATCACTGACCAAGAAAACGAGGAAGTCCCTGAGTTTGGTCACCAAAAGGTCAATTATAAAGGAAGTATGTGATCGCAGGCAGACAAAAACAGAAATTGCTCGGAATTATGGCATTTCTTTATCTACATTAGCAACAATCATAAATTCTAGTGAAAACATTTTGAGTCACGCAACAGTATTGATAAAAACAAAGTACGTCTATTTGCACAGTGGGCTGGATTCAAAAAAGCCGGTCAAAAATAAGAAAGTAGTTTTCTTGAGTGCGGACTTTGAAACTTCGCATAGTCCTGCTTGAAAAAATTCTGCATATAACTGCAAAATTATTTTTGTTGGTTCCCCTGCATTGCAATTCTACAGGGGGGTCGAAGTTGACCAAATTTCACGAAAAATGCCGGTATTCCATTTTTTGCAAAATTCTTCAACTTCAAGCCAATCCTGAACCAAAATGAGCAAACTCATCAGGTAAAAAACGATGCACTATTATAAACCTATTCTTTGCACCTCATAATACTGGGTTTGAAGGATCACAGTTCAATATTTGCAGTATTTATACAACAAAATGGTGAACCCTTATTTTAAGGGAAATTTTCACCTTAAGTGAGGAAAATAGCAGTGATGTATGTACCACGATGAACAGGGTCTAACTTATACCGCAATGTTCTTTGAAGCTTTGTTAAGAGGAATCTGAAATAAAATCCTGCGACAATTTGGGACGCCGAGAGATAAAGCGACTTTTCGATGGCGATGCAAGAGCAATCTGCGCGGCAGAGCGCCACTTTCTGAGACGATCTTGGATTCAAGAGGATATGCGGAGAAAAATGCTTCTGAATGGTTGTGTTTCAGAAATATCATGTTAAAGCAATATTTAATTTTATCTTGAGATGAAGAAATAATAAGATTTTAAAAATATTCTCATTTAATCCTTAAAGAAAAAGTGAATTTAGGAGTGAGTTACCTTTTCCCTCAAATCTCTTGATTGAGTGGTAATTTCTGAAATTTTAATTTTTTTAAAATAAATCCTTAAAGCTATATATTCTCACTCTTTTCTCCTCTTTTGACATTCAATTGCAAGTTGAGTAAGCTCACATGTATCGTCGTCCGCACGACCTTCTCGTGGGAGAGAGAGCGTGAGCCAGAGAGTGCCCTAAAACCTAAGTATTACTTTTTGAAGGGTCTTAGTTTATGACGACCAGCTGCGTATGTTTTGGGAAAACGGTTACCCTTTGTATTGTATTTCAATCAGTTTAAGCTCTAAATATTCTTGCAGAGTCAGTTATTTTCGGGCTGTGCTGAAGTTTCATCCTTCATAGAAACTTCAAAAAAAAAACAAAAATTGATGATTACTTTAAAATTTAAAAAGTTTAGAATTTTCTTTCTGTTGTATTAAACTGGATGTATAATTCATTTTTTGAAATATTACCTTCCTTTCAATCCCATTTAACTTTATGCACTGTGCTACTGAACCTGGATTGGTATTGTAGAGATTTCGATTGCTTGGAAAATAACCTCAAATTTACAAAACCCAAAGTGGTTAATGTCGATGAAGTGGATGAGGAGATGGATTCTGATTTTGGTGAGTGGCACTTACTCCGATAGACTGTTGGTATTCCCTTCCATGACTTTGTATGTTAAATATTGATGAACTTATTGACGACCAGCTGAATTGGGAAGATGATGTTGATTACGAAGAAGAGGAAGTGTTTGTGAAACCCACTTTTGCCAATACAATGCACACTCTGGACACAGTAAGAAATTATTTAATGATCACTGGAGCAGGAGAGGTTCAAATGAACAACTTTATTAGTCTAGAAAGTTACACGTAAAATGTAGCTTGCATACTGCAAGAAGATCGACAACACTAATTTCATATCGGCATCATAGTGGGATGGTCCTCAAAAGAAAAACATAAAGGATTGAAAATATTCTTAAAATTCGCTGCAATTTAATCATCTGAAATCGAACCTGGGTCCTCCTGGTGAACTTACTATGCCGCACAACATAAGATCACCATCTCTATGGGTGAAAATTCAAGCAGAAATATTGGGTGCAACTGCCTCAAACGACGTCCTACTTTTTCCTTATATTCTTTATGTGAGAACGGTTAATGTGCTCTGGCATCGAACAAAGGAATAGTGCGCTCTTATCTAAATTTTTTTCTTAAACCAATTCTTACCATATTTACCGCCTGGCATTGAACCCGGGTCTCCCTGACAATTCTTCCTATGCAGCACAACAGATATTAACTATCTTTAACTATGTGTGAAAATTCGAGCAGAAATATTGACTGCAACTGCCTCAAACAATGTCCTACTTATCCCTTATTCCTTATGTGAGAAATTGTAATGTGCTCTGGCATCGAACCCAGGAACAGCATGGTCAAACAGAATTTTTTTTCTTAAGCAGATTCTTAATTTTTATCTTCTGGCTGAGCGAGAAGTTCCTAACATTCCGATAAGTGCATAAATAAAAATTATGAAAAACTATCCCCATGGATTTTAAATACAGGATTTTTGCATCGTCCTAGCATAGAACCCAGGATGTTCTCATTAGAAGTCATTAATGTTTTCGATAGTTCTCGATTATATCTGTAAGCTCCTTGAATTTTTATTCTCTACCTACCCGGGAAGTATTATTTAAAAATTTTCCCCACCATGTATCTTCAAGGGGAAAATCGGGACTTAGGGGACGTCTGGAATCGAACCCATGACACCGAGGTTCAAAGTCACCTTTTTCCGGAGGTTACACGTCATGGCCACCACGTCGTAAAATTTTCAAATCAGTGGCACTTGAGAAACATGGTTAGAATTTTGATCCCCTATGAATGTGTATCTATTATAAGATACAGACAATTCTCTGGATACACCGATATATATATTTTGTGTGTTTTTATCCTACACCATACATTGATAATCAAAATTCTATGCTATGTAGCATGTATGATTCCTTGCCGATCTCCTCCATGAAAGACCAGCTTTGGATTAATCAGAAAAATATTTCTCCGTTTGTATCAGATCCTCGCACCGAGGAGGACAAATAGGTTTAAGTACTTATTACTTGAACGCAATTAATCGCAAACGATATTTTGCCAGTTATTTCGGATAAAATGCACCACCATATTTCTTATAGACCATTCCTCCAAACATGAGAAAGAGTACCTCTACATATGGGAGTTCTCTATCATTTTTCCACACGATTATAATAATTTTCTTAATCATAAAATTAATGAAAACTCATTTACAAGCAACAGTTACCGATTAACGTTTCAATTGAACAAGTCAATGCTGTTCGTGTGGAGGCTAGAGCTGATTCCTTCATTTCCATGGAAACAAGTCGATCTTTTACTCGTCATTTGAAGCATTTGTTTGCAGGAAAAAGCAAATGATTATGCAAATTAAGTTAATTATATCCTATCTTTTGCTCTGAACATTCGCTTTTACTTCTACCTTTTACTTTTATGCAAGTGCTTCTTTTTATCCATGACACACTTTTTTAACTTTTCCCATTCCTCGTTAGTGGTTAGTTCCCTCCCCTTACTATCAAGAGCCTTGCTGACTGACTCTTGAAATTCTTTAGACTTCCCACCCCTTAGAGCTTCTAAATTCCATTTTGTTGTGCGTTTTGGTCTAATGATCTTTTTAAACCTAAGCTCGGTTTTCATCATGACCAGGTTATGATCCGAGTCGACATCAGCACCAGGAAAACTTCGCGAGTTTTTAGCACTATTTCTAAACCTCTTTCTTACCAAAATGTAATCAATTCGGTAAAACTTTTTCCATGTGTACCTTCGTCTGTTGTGGTGCTGAAAGAGTGTGTTTGTGATGCAGAGATTATTTCTTTTGCAAAAGTCGATCAGTTTCTGTCCTCTGTCGTTCCTTTTCCCTAAACCGAATTCTCCCACCTTTTCCCCATCTTTGCCTTGCCCGACTACCGCCTTCCAGTCTCCAATAACAACGAGATTCTTATTGTCCTTAACCCTTCTCATAACCTCCTCTATTTGTTCATAGACCATATCTACATCATCTTCACTGTAATCATTGGTGAACAAGTACACCTGAACTATAACGGTGTTTACTGGTTCAGACCTTACTTCTACCGACATAACCCGATCGCTTATTAGCTCGGTGGCTATCACGGATTCTCCCGCTTTCTTATCCAACACTACAGCTACTCTGCTCTTGCTAGTATTTCCCCCACTGAAAATGACTCTAACATCGTCGCTCCAGAAGTCTCCCTCGTCTTTCCACCGCACTTCGCATAACCCTAGTACATTAAATGTTGGACCTTTTCATTTCTAACTTTACGTTTTCCAATTTCCCTTTCCTGAGCATTGTCCTAACATTCCATGTCCCCACCCTCGTTTCCAGCTTCTCTCTTCTTTTCTTGCCTTTTCTTGTGTAAGGGTTTCGTGGAATGACGACCGAGATGGCCTTACTCCCATCACTGCCGGGCATGACACTCATCCTAGAAGGCTGAGTCCCTTTGCCTGTACCAATATTATTTTGTTTGTGCATCATAAATAACATGGGATAAGTAGTCGGGGTGGTCTCCCGTTGCCTTCTTCAACGGTGTTTATTACCGTGACACCTACACTCATTATGGCCGCCCCACTGGCCTTTGCAGCCGCCTCACTGAGGTGCAGACGCTGCGTGGACTACCTTTCGTCTGTCCCCTACCTATTGATCTTTCTGGCATGGGTGGCCCTACCAGGAACTATGCTCCAGCCAGTCTAGCTCTTTAGGTCATAGGAAAGCCCTTCCACCACGAAAAGGTTGTAGTCAGGGGGAGGGGGACAACCCATATTGATTATAAAATGTGCGATAGTTCATGCACTAAAATAGTTAAACAAATATCTCAAGGGAAATTAAGTTTCTCAACAGGTTTGGGTTCCATCGCTTTAGTTTTACACGCAAGCCCTTCCACCACGACAAGGTCCAGGGGAGGGGCCCATTTCATATGCCTCAAATATTCAAAGGATAGCTTCATTCAAAGCAGCAAACGTGAAAAAAACCACCTCTACCCATTATTCAACTTTTGAACCTTTTATCTTTTATTATCACATTAAATGCAACAAAAGGGTAATATTAAAAATGCAACAAATAGTTTTTTCAAAAGATTTACAATACTGATAACAAATCTACCTAGCCCTATGAATAACTTCATTTTTATGGAGAAAATTAATAAATTAGATATTATTGCACATATTTAATCATTCACTATAATGAATTTATACTGGAGTAAAATTTTGTTATAACACAGGTTTAGTGGGATGGAGTTTACACCCCCATTATTAGGGGAAAATGTGTGAGAAACAATAAAAAACCCATATTGATAAATTTAATAACTAATTTATTTGAGTAACACAATAACAAGTAATGTTTTATTATTTCAATACACACCAGACTTAAAGGGGAGTTACTAAAATACTCGGATATTTTCTTTTGTGCCTCTCTTTTGAATCCAAATATGTATTGAGTATGAGTTGCCAACCGAGTTGATGCAATCGCTGAAAGTAGCACCTTTGCGACGCATTGGTAGGCTCATCAGATAGTATTTGCTACTAAGTTACTACAATCAAAGAATATAGTCTAAGTAGTAATTTTGGGGGACATGGTAAGACCCACCGTGCATCTGAAACCACAGTAAAGTGAGATCCATCATAACTGGATTTTACTGTATTACCTAATATTGATCTTGAAGACACCCACTGAAACATGGGAAGAATGTTGCGCTTGATTCAAAATACTCATAGCGTGGAAGCCATTCGATAGCAAAACTTATTCAAACAAAGGAGACACCTTTCACTAAAGGTCACACATACCAATTATAAATTTGAATTTAGTTACTAAATAAATCCAAGTAAAATATTTACGTATTCATTTTTGCACAAAGTAACGAAAAATACTAGCATATTTAACATTTACATTTTGTGAATTTATTAAGGAAGTAAAGAAAAGACTACTTAAAATACTTGACAAGACAATAGAATCTCACCTCTCACTTTATGAAACGTACAAAAGAGAGTATAGGACACAATAATCATTTAACTCTTTCATTCTAACCTTAAAATACAAGTTAAGCAAAAAGGAAGAGATAAAAGATGCTTACCACTGTAGCACTAATGTGGTCTGGAACTACAAGGTGCCACTCTGGGGCAGGGCTCACATTGGCATGAGGAACCTGTTGAATGAGTCGGTATCGAGCCGTGAAGTGAGAAATGGGATAACCACCATCTTCAGCCACATCCCACAACAGAAGAGCTAGGACAGTTGATGGATGAACTGTGACGTTAACCAATGCAGGGGGAGGAGCTGTAAACGACATTTTGGAAATTAACACTTTAATGCTGAATTCCAATCCTTCAAAATTAATTTTTACATAATTAACTAAATTTAGAAATATTTGAATGATATATATATATATATATGTGTGTGTGTGTGTGTGTATATATATGCCTACATCCAATGTAGGATTGGAAAAGGCTGATTATATAAATGCTTATCATTGCTGACCAGTCCAGTTATCTAAGAGATGTTATTCAAATAATTATGATTAAATATAACTCAAGAGAAAATAACAATACACTTATTTCTCAATCCTTCTCATCGTTTGTGAAATAATGTGTATAAAAAACTCCTAGGAGAAGACAATCTTGAAGTAATTTTCTCATAATTAGTATTCTGTATCAGATGCAGACCAAAAAAGTAATTGATAATTTAAAAATTGAAAGTAAAATATCTCGGCTCTGAAACTAGAGCTGAAAATAAATTCCACACTGGAAATTTTTCGGATATACCGATATATAGGGGATCAAACTTCTAACCATGTTCTACATGTGTCATTGACTTGAAATTTTTGCGATGCACTGCCCATAACATGCAACCACCAGAAAAATTCTGATTTTGACCCACACTATCATGGGTTTGATGCCTAAAGGCTCTGAAATCCCAATCTTTTCCATAAAAATGCATTTCAGGGATTTTCGAAAATTATTTGAGGCACTTTCTGGAATATTAAAGAGTTGAAATTTGAGGAATTGCTGGAAGCCATGCAGATCCGAGGAAAACACCAAAGACATCTTTGAAGATTAACCTTGGCCCACTATTGGTCAGGGCTAATATTCTATGTAAGAAATGCTCTTAAAGTTAGCGTTTACCATTTGCAAGCTTCATTTCATTTGCATAATAAAATAGGTCCTACATAGTCGAGACAAGTAAAGAAAGGAAATTAAATTATGATTCTTATACTGGTTTTGTAATATTGTTTTCGAATCTCAATTATGAGAACTAGTGCGAAATTTACAAAATTTTGTGAAATTTCTTCACAGTAGACGAAGAGTCCCTCTGGCAGCCAAGGCGATTATCGAATCTGAGCTCAAGCGTCTTCTCAATTGAATACGTGGGGGGGTCTCATGTCTATACCAAAAGAGGGACTTTTGTCATAATTCATGAGGAGGAGGTAATCTACGGAGATATCAACATATGCAAACTATGATGCTTAAATAGCAGGGACAATAGTACGGCCATTTTGGAATTTTTCGAAAAAATATATTTAGGAACTTCCCGGAAGGCTAGAGAATTCAAAATCACGGAGTTTGCAGAAAACGCGCTCTTCTATATCGGTAGTCCTGTCACCAATTGTGAATCAGTTTGAAGCCAGGCAGTTGCAATATCTCCTATTTAAAATAGATAGCGACGATTTTTAAGAATTTTTTAAATCAGTTCCTGATACCATGGAAACATATAACTCAGCTGAAATCACTGATGCATTTCACAGTTTGTTTTCCTAATGATACCTGGTTCAATACCATTCCTCTGCAAATTAGAATCTCATTTTAGGGCCTTCAAGGTATGATATAGACTTCAAACTTTGGAGCAAATCATTTTTTTCCTACCAGTTCATTATTTGTATTCACATCTATCAACATATTCTGGGTTCTACACCAGGCAGCTCTACCATTTGAAATTTAGGGCGGGAATTATATGCATTCAAATGTGCCATTTATTTGCAGTTTTAGTTGCAGAACAGAGATCTTTACATTCAATTTAATATATACTATTATAAATTATAATAATATACATATATACATATATATATATATATATATATATAAAAATAGGCAAATTGAAATTAAGAGGATATTATAAAGGTACAAATACATACTAAACATAGATGCAATTGAAGAGGTGAATGATATCATTTATAATTAGTACAACAAAAACATTAGAAATGAGTGATTATAAAAATCAAAATTGAAATAGTCATGAATAGAACAATATTCTATAACAAATAATACAAGTAAAATACATCATATCACAAGTCAAAGGAATATATGCACATAAATTATACATGTAGAATTAAAGTCAAAACACACAAATAATGCAATGTACAAATATTTAATAAAAATACTAGCAAATAAATTAATTAAGTTTCAAGATTGGGGAAACATGCAAATAAAAACCATTTAATCACATATGCATAACTTCAATTGACATTATTCTAGTTTTACAAGCACACTTAGAATATGAAAAGAAAGGCGTGGAGAACAAATATGAATGCAGAGAAAGATATTTGAATGCATGATTTATTTTCAAGCTAGCACGAGAAATAAAATTTAGATTTAAGTACAATAAAACTTTGTAACTGGGTAAAATATGCAACTGTGAACTTGACAGCCATTTAAAATGATTCATTGCGATAATTGATAGTCATTTCTTATTCCTGTAATATACTTGTATTTCTTACCAACATTTTAAATTGAAAGTATAATTTTGTAGATTCCTGCTTCAATGCTGATTGAGAGAGTCTATCAATTTCCTAATTTACAACTTATAATGATTAAGCTCAAATTTATGCAATTATTTCATTTGAATTAGATTACACATACACATCCTTGGATTTTCACTGATAATAAATTAAAATTTGAAACCAAATTATCAAATTAAGTCAATAAGCAAAGAAGGTCAACCAATATACAAGAATTCATAGATCCTTCGCTTGAAATGAGTTATGAGATGGTGGTGCAGCAGTTCCCTTTCTGGAAAATGTAGCCATCAACAATACACCATCACAGAGTGTTTATAGTAATGTGATTCAATAAAAAAGGCAATGATTGAGGGTTATTTAATGGTTGAAAGATTCATCATGATGTAAAATTGGTTAAAACACTTGGCATTCAAATAAAGTGTGAAATGAAAAGGCGTTCTTTAAACTCGTTTCAACCATACAAAAAAGTTTGAAGAAAAACTGCAGCTGAAAACACTATGGAAAGGATATTATTAATCTACAGTAAACAGAATTGATGGTATGCTCAAGAAAATTGAGAGGAAATGGACAATAAAAGATGCAAAACTATGTACATAAAAGCAACCCTTTAGAAGCATCGAATTGTAAATAAGCAACCAAATCAGAGTAAGCGAAAGCGCAGAAGCTCCCACAAACTTGAAGTTAAATTGGCTGTTAAATAATATAGATCCTTCAAATAATTTCCTTTCCCTATCGAATTAATAAATAAATGTTTCAGGAGAAACACTATGGCATTATACTTCATAATGACTCAGATTGTTGCTTTTAGGAAAATGTAATGATAGATGAGAAGAATAGCATAAGAATGGTATATCAGAATAAAACTTCAGTAATAAGAATATTTTTCCAGGACTCATGCAATCTCTCTCTGGATTCCAGTCGGGGAACAACTGCAAAAGAGCAACTTATTAGTAAAGTATCCAAATCTTTCATGCAAATATTAAACTACATATAGTACTCTTAGACTGTTAACCTGGGAATCTAAGATAAGTCTGGAGCAAAGAAATTCACCAAATTATACCGAGTAGCTATTATTTTACTCCAAATTTCTATAAGCTGTATTTATAATTACATTCAGCTTCTATAACATATCAACTGAAGTAATGTCCTATTTAGATGAGATAAGATATTTGATGCTCTACTTTTGCTACACAAATAGAGATTACTCTCAAAACTAATCCCTTTACAAGTAGCTCATATCTGAGATGTTTATCTACCTGCAATTACAGGAAAATCTTGTATATTCACTGCAACTCATGCAAATACGCGATGCAGTGAAAAATAAACGACAGAATTTTATATCTTTTGTATAAAAACAAATATATGTGCCTTCAGCATTAAGGTATGTATAACTTATTCACCAGTCGTTAGGTGGGTCTAGATTATTTCGTCTAGCTAGACTGCCTATGATGATATCTCTAAATAAACCGTTGCAAAAGACAGCCAACTACATAGAATGCAATTTAAATTACATTCCTTAGCCAAGACGAAAAATAAGCAATGCGGACGCTCTTTATACTCACTCCTCACTTGCACCCTGAATCTAGCTTTCACTTCGCGACCATCGTCTTGTTCCACACTGCAAGCGTACACTCCAGCATCTTCTGGGATCAGGCTAATGAGACAAAGACTCCCATCCTCCTGGATTATATTTCGACTCAGCTTCTCCATCCGACCTTCCCGGACCCACATCACCGTACTATGCGCTCCAAGTGGAACGCCAGGATCTGTGCATCTCAAGACCAGATTCTTTCCGACGTCAACGGCTTTCTCCTGGATTTCTGGAACCTCCGTGTCAGACGCATGGCAAAAGCCTGGGCGAAGAATATCCCAAAGCCCTACACCTCAATTTCGGGAGGTGTGAATTTGAGAGCCAAAGCGCAGCTTGACATAGTGTTATGCACGGATAGGGGATAATACTCTCATACGCGGCAATTCCAGTATAATTAATGGCCAATATAACACTAACATATGGTATTCATTGCGCATGCATTAATATCTAGGAAGGCTCCCAAAAAGCGAACGAAATGCTGTCCAGCAGACATACATTTACGTGGTACATTAACTAAAACGGCTTTAGTTAATACACCGACTAGAAGCTCTTTCCAAACATTCCATATGGCTATACTACATTTAAATTCGTAATAAATTACCTTTAACAAGGACAAGAAGTAGAGAGAAACCAACAAGCTTCTTAATAATCATTCTTCCATACTAGGCACGATTGATAATATTCCCGGTGAAGGGAATCTCAGACATATTTCCTTCTTTACTTCCAAAAAGTATGAATAACGTAGAAAAAACAGTCACGGTCTCAACTCCCGCTAAGGGATACAATTTATCGAATTTCGTTAAGAGTAATTACTCTGAATCATTGACAATTGCTGCCATCTGCCATTTCAGAAACAACGAGCAGAGGAGCAGAGAGAACACCTGAGCGACCTGAGCATCGAATAACAAAAACAAGAGAGATTGCGCTTTGCATCTTACGGTGCAGAAGGCAGACTACACTAAATTATCCACAGACGTTACCTTGTAAAGTATTCGATTATGGGTGGATAGATGTATAATTTGGAATTCAATAGGTAAGTTTGCATGAATTAACTTAAATGTATGTATTTCTACCAATCTTAGTGTATATTTTTGCTTGCAGTAGAAGATATTCATCACCGTCTTATGGATATGAAATTAAGAAAATCATTATATGTTTAATAAGATACATTCCTTCTTGTTATGCATTCAGTCGATAATTGTAACATTCAGCGTGATATTTAAATTTGTATTATTATACAGTTCAAACTGCAAGGATGATCAATTAACATCGGTAACGATTAATATTATATTAGCTATAGTTCGTACTTTTCGAATATGTAGTCTTTAGCGTGATAAAAAGAAATGCTTAAAAATTTTATGTGCATGATTAAATAAAAACCGTACTGTAAGTTGGTGATTTAAATGTGATAGGAGAGCGAGCGAGAGCGTATAGTTATAAAAATATAATTTCGTGTCAAAAGAAATAACGCATAAAAGTTGTGTTATGTTCTTCTTCCATAAATTTATTTTCTATTTTTATATAAAGGACCATTGGTGAATGAATTTATTTATCTGTGTTTCATTTTAAGAATGCGAAGGCCGTCAAAGATCAAAACGCATAACGATATCAAGTAAAACGGTTAGTAACAAAACGGAAGAACTCAGCGTTTTATTGTCTTCGTGTTATCCATCCACAGATGAGATAGATTCGCAATCTGTAAACTTTTTGATTTAATTTCATCGTTTTAGAAACTGCGATGTAGCCGAAAGATACGAGTGTTTCGATATCCATTTTTTCTTAAGATGATACCTTAGAACATTAATTCTTCTACCATGATCATACCTTTCTGCGGTACCTCTCGTATCTGCTATTCGTCTAAGAACTGGTAAACAACTTGGCCAAAATTTCATTTTCCTCCACTGATCTGCATTTGTATTAATTTTTTTGAAAACGATTGTTTGAATTGATTTATATTCGGAAACTTATGACCCTCCTGTACTATATTGCTGCACAAAACTAGCGCCCATATTTGAAATTTTCGCGCCTTATCATTAAACGCCCTTCCCTCTACTTCCCTCCCTGCTTTGCTAAATGTATCGTTAATGGATCCGGACCTTACGACCTGGTGATTTACTTTAAGAATCTAATCTTGGTTAAAATGTATTTTGAACTCCTAAAAACGATACCTGTAAGGATTGGCAAGATTGGTGGTCAGTCATTTCTTGGTTTATGCTCCATTAAGTGTAAATATTTCATTCTAAATTTTGATATACTCGATTGTATTTACTCCGAGTATTTAAAAATTTACTGTATTTGGTATTGCGGCGGATTTGAATTTATAGGTGATTTATTTGTTTCTATATAATAATACCAAGGTAACTTGTCGTTTTGTTGCAGCTAACTGTTTTTAGATGTATAGTGGTGGAGTTACCACCCACCCTGGATTTAATTCCGGAAATAAAAAAAGTAGCGAAATTTGAAATCAAAACCTTCGATTATTTGAACTGAATTTAAATATTATATAAGTGCAGTATCATACCAAGGCATTCCATACCGACAGTTGTAGTATCGCAATGTCTTTCAGATACTTCAGTTTCATTGCCGCTTACTTATTGTTTATAGGCAGAAAATTTGTTCTATTTACATTGCACGGGCATAGTTAAAAATTATATCAACTTTAACATAATTTTCTTACGTTGCACATTTGAATAATTTCAAACTACATTATAAAACCGGGTTCATAATATCAAAATATAGGAAAAAGTATGAAATCCCATAGACTCCAATCTCGGAAAGATATCAAGTCCTCCTTGTGGTCTTGACGTTATGCTTTCTGAGCTTTTGATTGTAGCGTAGCATGGGATAGGGGAGCCGTTTCGATGTTACATATAAATGCTAAATTTGGTTTTCACCGATCTTGGTTTCCATTGAGTCTCTTTTACTTGGTGACTTTGATTGTAATGGTTTGTATTTAGAAAAAATCCCAAAGATAAACGGACATAAAAAAATTACGGGATTTGAAATAATATTTGAATATGATGATGACGTAATGGTTGGAGCGACCCACTGGCAATTGGGAGATCCAGGTTCGAGTCCCGATCCTGTCATTCAGACTTTTTCATGTCTGTTTCTTCTTTGATACTAACGATATGTCACTTCTCTTATTTTTGCTACTCTTTAAGCAAACTCAATGGGTTAAATTTGAGAATAAAGTATTTAGCTGCAGTTTTCCTCCCAAATGACTTCTTTTTAATATGGAATTTAACAAGCATGTAAGTTTTCCCACTTCTGATTATTTTAGGTTTATTCAGATTTAGAATGGTCTTTCGAAATTTGTTTTCTACGATATATCTCAGCACATTATTGTATGTACATTAAATAAATGACCCCAGGCATGAATGACGGATCTGAATTAAAAATGGTTATAAACTTCTAATCATGAAAATAAGAACTCATTCCCAGTATGATTTTTTTACATCAGAGGTGAATATCAAGCCCGTGGCAGCCTTCTTCACATCAGCATATTGTGCTTCCTGTATATTATTGTGTAAGTCCAGGATTTGAAATCTATCTTCCTCTTTTCGCTTTGTCCCCTATCAAGCACTCATCCTATCCTCTTTTTGGTTTTTAACGCTGTCCCTTCCTCCCACCTGACTCCAAATCTCTCTCGTCTTCCTTCCTCAATGTCCAAGTCTCCGCACAATACAACACTTTCCTCCGATCTTTATTCACTTGTATACATTCCTCTTCTCATCGAAGCCTTCCTTTGACATTGTATTCCTCTTCTTTAATTTTGTTGTACACCTCTTCCCTGATGGCGCTTCCCCTTGCACTTCACCTCATCAATTTCGCCCCTTCTTCCGAAAACCATGATCACAGTCTTCTTTGTGTTCATTTTCGTACCGTACTAAACCAATGTGGATTTTAGCCCTCCTTTATATCACTTCTTGATACCTACCAGCATTTCGTCTGCATTCCACCCTTCATCCACCAACACCTATTCCCCTTCTTCTCTCAAAACAGTTATTTATAATTTTCACCTAATAAATGTTAAAGAGAGTCTGTGATAAGCAGCATCCCTGCCTGACTCCCATGCCACGTTTCTTCTGCAAATTTGCTATCTGGTTTACCCCTCCAATCTACTCCGTGTTTTATTCATAATCATTGTAAGTACGAGTATATCCCACGCAGCTTTCTATAAATCGATGAATACTGCGCACACCTTAGTGTTTATTTCTCCGATTGCTCCTATCAATCCTATTCTCAATCCGATCTGATGATCTCCCATATTCATGTTTTCCATTTAGTTTTCTGTTAAGCGTACGTAGCAGTATTTTGGACACATGGGGTATCAGACTCAATATTCAACTATAATCAATATGTCCTAGCTGTACTTCGTGGAACGACATCTTAAGTTGAAAGAAAAGACTTCGTAATTTCCACAATAAATTAAAAGGTCTGAGGATGGCTGTCAATGCCGAAACCGGTCGAATAAATTAAAATTTATTGTGGAAATTACGAAGTCTTTACTTTCAACTCAATATTCAACGTTCCTTGCATTTTTTTCCTGTTTTTTTTTCTTTTCCACTGTTATTATAATGAATTCGGCACTCTTCCTTCCGTTTGTTGAGATTTGGTTGCATACTGCAATCATCCCTTTCTTTTCCTTCGTTTTCGAGTGATATTAGCAATTTCTGGGGATCTCATCAATTCAATTTTTTGTTTCTTTCAATTACGAAACTACCACTATTTCTCTCTGCTGTTGCCTTCTGTCAGCGTTATTTCTTCCTCAAGATATTCTGTTGTTGTTTGATTCGTCCCCTCCATCTTCCTTATCATTCCTCTACTTCCTTCCTGCCCCCACCTCTTCTGCTCTTATCGCCAATTCCATCTTCCTTTCTTTCCATTAAATATACTTCAAAGCCGCTTCTTTCTCACTTAGTCAATCTCTCTCCTTAATCCTGTAGTTCATTCGTCAGTATTTACACTTTCAATTACTTTCGTTCTCCCTTCTCGATCACCCTGTCTTTCTCTATTTCAGTTCCTTTTTTTGATGCCCAGTGTTTCTTCTGCTGCATTTTTAGGTCACTTTTGAAATCTCATTACTCACTCTCGGATTTTCATCGAACACATTCTTAACGCGTTCGTTTTGTTTTTTAGTTTATCTAGGTTTAATTTCACATTCTTATTTCATTCCCTGCGCCAACAAATACCATAATTGTGCATCACCTTCATGATCGTAACTATGCCACGTATAACTGTCCACTGTTGGAAATTGCCGGACTAAGAAACATTAGTAAATGGTCGCCTCTGCAATTTAAAATATGAAATACTCTAATCACAGGAAATTGCACCTTCTCCGAAAAGGCTATAATCTCAAGGGGATCCTGCGGCATCCCGGTCTGTCGGAAGATGCTACTAATTGGCTCCGTCGGGAAAACAAACCAATGAAAAGCAAGGTTCCAGACGGAAACGTGGATCCATCTTCGTGTTTGCAGTGCGAGATGACCTGAGTGCCAGTGATTGACACACTTCCTTTCTTGTGTTCGTAACATTTCCACGAGGTGATTTTAACGTTCACAATCATTTTCGTGGGTCCTCTAATGCTCAGTAAGACTGCGGAGGTTACATTTTATCGGCGCTTTAAAACGATTTCAACCCGATTTTACTCAACACGGGGGAGAAAATACGTATTAACGCTGAATTCTCTACCATCTACGTATGCGTCTTTTCAAATAGTCTCAAGTTAAAATTGACGTTTTCTGTTCATAGTGATATTTTCCCTTTATTTATTCACAAAAGGAAGGCACCACTGTTTTATCTAATAATTCATGCAGCTAGATAATACTTCCAGCAGATAGGCAAAGCTGTCAAAAATGCGACATATTTAAACATAACGTCAATGTTGACAGCGTCATTAACATAAATCATCATCATAGCTGTTCCTAAGCGATAAGTACCAAGTTTGGTTGCTCTTGGCGATCCATGGGCGGAAAAGAGTTCAACCGATTTTTAGAATTGAAATTCGACAGAGACAGAAAGATTTTGAGGCAAACAAAATAGAACCCCTGACAGAATGTTATTCGAAGTACTATTCGTGTTTGTTGGTTGTGTCCCCAGAAGCTCGTCGAAGGACAGAAATGGCAGCAAAGATGCAAGCGGAGTACAGAAGGAAAGCAATTGATGCTGTGAAAGAGACGGTTCATAGGATACGGATGATTCTAGAATATTGATCATTTCAATTTTTTATTAGGTTAATGAGCTTCAGAAACGAATGAAAGGACGGATTTCTTTAAGTATATTTAGCATTTTTACATCGTGAAAGATTTTGATGATTTCCTAAAAGTTATTATTTCCAGCTAATTCCAATTCCTGTTCAGCTGATTTTTATACTTCTCTAAGTGAGAAAATACCAAGTAGTAATTAATTAAAAATTATAAATATAGTTATAAGGCTCTGGGCCCCCTACTATTGTCTATATTAATTACTTCATTAGATAATTAACCGTCGTAGACTCTACGCCGATGATTACTCTTTCAGAACTGCCGACATCACTTCGTAAAATTGATTACTATTTTCAGCTCATCATTAACTAGAGCAAAAAATGGCCGTGTAGTAAAAACATTGCGGTGAAAGTGTTCTTGTTTTCGCTATGCTTTACAATGAAAGTCTAGACCAGATTCACAGATTCTATACTGCTAATTCCCTGACTATCATAATCTGATATCCATAACCACTGAACAAATTTAACTTGTAATCGCTTGAAATAAATGAAGCCGAAATTCTCTTTTGCAAATCAGTGAAAAATCTCGTTCACTATTTGAACGAACCAGTTACATAGACACGTCTTACAAATATTTAACAATCTATCGCTTCCTTAGACGTGTAGGAAATTCTTTTATCCTTCCGTGAAATTACGGCTTATAAAATCCATAGTCATTCCTCACTTCGATGGCTCTGATAAATCCAATCAGAATCTTTCCGGAGAATTTGGCATCAAATTTCATCGTTTGCAAAAGACCGTGGTTACTTTAATTTCGACTTGAAAAAATATGATTATCTCCAAATACAACTCGAAAATATCGTATCATATTATCATTTCCATATACATTTTTAACAATGAGGTCTCCTCGATATATTTAGTCCTTATTTGTGTCTCTAGGTGCCATTCATGACAGCTATACGAGAGGCTGTAAAAAACTCGTGATTTCCCAGCTTTGAATTGAATATTTCACAAATTATTTAGAGTCACAGCAAACCACAGTGACTTTTGGAACTCACCTCCTCCAATGAGTAAATCTTGTTCTCCTTGTACAGCTTTACGAATACGAGTAAAATGTTGCTTGTATACTGCAAGCAGATCGACAACACAAATTTCATATCGGCATCATATCGGGACGGTCCTCAAAAGAAAAGAAAAAGGATTGAAAATATTCTTAAAATTCGCTTCAATTTAATCGTCTGGCATCGAACCCGGGTCTTCCTGGTGAGCTTACTATGCAGCACAACAGAAGATCACCACCTCTAACTATGTGTGAAAATTCAATAAGAAATATTGGCTGCAACTGCCCCAAACGACGTCCTACTTTTCCCTTATATTCCTTATGAGAGAAATTTAATTTTTTTCTGAAACCAATTCCTACCATACATCTTCCAGCCAAGCACGAACTTCCCATCATTTCGATAAGTGCATCAAAAAAAATAATGAATAACTATCCCCATGTATATTAAATACGGGATTTTTGCATCGTCCTAGCATCGTACCCAGGACGTTTTTATTAAAATTCATTAATGTTTTCGATAGTTATCTACCATATCTGTATGCTCCTAAAGTTTTGATTCTATACTTATCCGGGAAGTATTTTGTTTTAATTCGGGAAAATCAAAGCAATGCATTTAAATGGAAAAAAGCGGGACTTTGGGGCCCTCTAAAATCGAACCCATGACACTGAGGTTCAATATCGCAATTTTTCTGGCGGTTATACGTTAGGGCCAATACGTCGTAAAAATTTCAAGAACAGTGGTAGCTCTTACTACGAGTTTAATCCGTTCCAAAAGCGAGCTCGTATTAAGAAATGCTCGTTTTAAGAAACAAGTTTCCCCATTTAACTTAATTGAAATGCAATTGATCCGTTCCAGCCCCCACCCACCCCACCTCAATTTCTTAAATTATTGTTAATTAACACGATGTAGTACAGTAATTAATGGCATAACAATTATAAATCATTACTAAAGATAAAGCAATGAAATAGAAAGGTTTTAATAATTCATTTACCTTCTAACTATGACGATCTGGAGTGGAGGACTACTGTTTTGAGGGAAAATCTCCTTTCAATAAAAGTCAGGCACATTTTTTTGCATTTTCTCTCGCACTGTCGCATCTAATGTAGGCAATTTGCCTGGTGAACGTTGTTTGTCCTCTGCAGTTCGTTTTTTCAGGAACCGGTCAAGCGAAATTTGTTTCATACGGCTTTTAAAAATTTTTCTAAAGTGTTCCATACCATTATCGTTAAACAACGCAGCCGCACGCCCCGAATTTAATTTATCTGGGTGATGTTTTTCGACAAAATCGGACAGTTCTTGCCACTTCGGTAACATTTCTCTTAATTTTTCGGATGGCGGCGCATCCTCCGACGTTCCTACTTTCTCCCCCAATACAGTTTCCTCCACTGCATCTGACTGATTGTGCTCCTGAAGCAGCAGAAGTTCTTTCGTCGTCAGTTCTTCTCCGTGGCCCTCGAGGAGTCCATTGGTGTCGGCATCATCCACCTCCAGCCCCATTAATTTACCAAGAGATACGATTTCTTCCACATCAGGCATTCCTGGTTCGAGTCCCATGGAGTCTCGTTCGGAAACAGCTTTGGGTCACAGCTTCCTCCAAGCCGAATTCAGAGTTCTTGTGGTGACTCTCTGCCATGCCTGATCGATGATTTTGATGAAGTTAACGATATTAAAATGATATTTCCAGAATTGGTGCAGAGTGAGTTTTGTGTTCTCCGTAATATCAAAGCACTGACGAAACAAATGCTTGGTGTACTGTTTATTAAAATTGGAAATCACCTGCTGATCCATGGGCTGCAAGATAGGGGTGGTATTCGGCGGCAGGTAGAAGATCTTGATGAAGCTGAACTCATCCAAAATTTCATCCTGAAGGTTCGGAGGGTGTCCCGGGGCATTGTCAAGCACGAGGAGGGCCTTGAGAGTAAGGCCTTGTTCAAGTAGGAATGTCTTCACAGCCGGGCCGAAGGCGGTGTTTACGCACTCGATGGTTAACTGCCTGGTGACTCAAGCCTTCACGTTAGCCCTCCACACCACCGGTAGCTTCTCCTTAATTATCTTGTGGGCTTTAAAGGCCCTCGGATTTTCCGAATGGTTGACCAGAAGAGGCTTGATTTTGCAGTCCCCACTGGCGTTAGCGCAAAAAGCAAGCGTCATCCTATCCTTCATTGGCTTATGGCCTGACAACGTCTTCTCCTCGGCGGTGATGAATGTCCGTCTCGGCATCTTCTTCCAAAACAGGCCAGTCTCATCACAGTTAAAAACCTGCTGTGAGACGTAGCCTTGCGACGCGATGAGTTCGGCGAAGTCTTTAACGAACGCTTCAGCGGCCTTGGTACAGCACTGGCTGCCTTTACATGTCATAGTACGCTGTGGATGCCAGTTCTCCACTTGAATTTTTCAAATCAGCCTCGACTGGCCTTGAAAAGTTCCACAGTATCCGCAGGTTCTTCCGATGACGTTCCAGGAGACTTATTGTAAATATCGTCGTACAATAATCGTGCCTTCTCGCAGATGATGTCCTCAGTGACAGTATCACCTGCGAGTTACTTCTCGTTCAACCAAATCAGAAGCAATTTTTCCATCTCCTCGTTCACAACTGTCCGCTTCTTCGACAGCCTTGCGACACCCTTCGATGACGGCAATGCCTTTATCTCTTTCTTTTTCTTCAAAATGGTACACATCGTCGACGTACTCCGTTTGTATTGGCGCGCCAAGTCCACAACACGCACTCCTTTTTCATATTTTTCGATAATTTCCTTCTTAATATCGATCGTGATAAGCTTTTCCTTCTTATAACTACTCTCCTTTACACTACGATTCTTAGGTCCCATGGCTAATGTAGAAGTCACAGAATAAAATGCAAAAAAAACACAAATATTCGCCAGAACACAATTCAGAAATGTTTTTCCTAAGCGCGAACTGAGTGAGCGACGGCAGGGTGATCCAAGAAGAATTTTGATTTGGCTTATCAGCATCGAACTCCACATCCCGCTTTGTTTTGGCTCGTTTACCAAAGTGACCAACTAAAGCAACTTATAAAAGGGATTTTGTTTCGAGCTTACCATCGGGTCCTTGGTAGTCCTGGTAGCTCGTCCGCGAACATATTAGACAGCGCCAACAAGCAGGATACGATTATACCCGCACGCTCGTAGTAAGAAATTTCGCTCGTCTTAAGAGTCAATATTTCGGCCAAGTTCCAGCTCGTAGTATGGAACACTCGTACTAAGGAACACTCGTAGTAAGAGGTACTACTGTAAATGACGTTTGTGGTTTAGCCTGTGAATTAGTATCCTATCTATCTATCTATCTATATAGTACATGAATGAATCCGGAGAAGCATCTATATATAATAGATACTACGAGTAAAATGTAGCTTGCATACTGCAAGCAGATCGACAACAATAATTTAAAATCTGCATTATATCGGGACGGTCCACAAAAGAAAAAAAAGGATTGAAAATACTTCAAATTAGCTTCAATTGAATCGCCTGGCATCTAACCTGGGTCTTACTGTTGAACTTACTATGCACCACAATAGAAGATAACCATCTCTAACTATGTGTGAAAATTCAAGCAGAAATATTGGCTGCAACTGCCTCAAACGACGTTCTACTTTTCATGAATGTTAATGGCTCTCTGGATTCGAACCAAGGACGATCTTGGAAATCTAAAACGTGATTTTGAAATGTATCCATGATTTCTATCTACATGCCGAATTTCAAGTTTCTATATTATTGGGAAAGGGTTCAAAATAATTATTGAAAATCGGATCAGTTACTGATTTAAGAGACGCCTGGAGTCGAACCCAGGACAAATTGATAGCTGTGAATGCACAGTTTGATTTGTATGGACGTGATCGTTCTTTATGCAAAGCTTGAAGTCGATATCGTTCCGGGAAGTACCTAAAATATGTATACAGTAAAACCTCGATAACACGTACTCGTTTAACACGAGCCTCTCGATAACGCGAACAGTATCACGGTCCCGGCAGGGATGTATAGTGTCTTACTGGGTTTTGTTCGTTTAACACGAATTTCGGTTAAGACGAATTTCGAACAGTTTCCTCAATCCCTTGAATCATATAGTTCGCTTAAGGCGAACTGCCTGGCAGAATAAGAACCATGACTTTGAGGATAATACGTTGCCTTGGTCCCTCGTTTTGAAACGATAACCCAAGACAATGTAGGCCATCCAATATAATAAGTAAGACACCCAAGAAAATGCAAGGGGCCCAATGAGATAGTGAGAAATGTAGGCAAGGAGTGAGTCAGGGAGTAAGTTTGGATGAATTTTCTCAGTCTCCTCGTGTCGACGACTGTGAGTAAGTTTTTACTGAACAACTGTAGCTACAGGAACAAAATATCTTTTTACAATGAGCAAATGAGTATTTATCTTCAAACGAATCTTAAAATATTAAGTGAGGTGGAATGCGGAGCACGGAAGAAAACTCAGATTGCCCACGATTTTGGTATTTCAAAATCTCCTCATTGATTTGTCAGCGATAATCAAAAATCACGAAAAAATTGACGAAGCGGCTGCATCAGGAGGTGTTGAGCTGAAAGAAAAGCGCATGCTTGGATCACATCTTTAGGACCTCGAAGATGAATTAATGGAATGGTTTAATCACGTCCGAGCAGCAGACGTGCCTATAAGTGGACCCGTTAAACAGCAAAAGGCATTGTCAATTGCATCCAGTTTGGGAATGAACGACTGTCAGTACTCCAGTGGCTGGCTGTGGCGATTTCAAAAACGCCGTGGAATCTCTTCGCAAGTGATATGTGGGGAAGCAAATAAAGTGAACGAAGGAAGTGTCAATGAGTGGCTGGCTGATTTTAGACTTCTTCGAGAAAAGTACTCTCCTCGAGACGTTTTTAACATGGACGAAACGGGTGTATTTTATAACCTCTTGCCAAGCCGCACTCTGAGCATTAAGGGAGAGAAATGCCATGGAGGCAGTCACAGTAAGCAGCGATTGACCGCTGTTCTCACTTGCAATTCGGACGGAAGCTAGAAGTTACGATGGTAGGTGATTGGAAAATCGAAGAGCACCCGATGCTTCAAGCACATCGATCTTTCAAAGCTGCCCTGCGATTACACCCACCCCAAGAAGGCATGGATTGACGGCACTGCATTTCGTGAATGGCTCGTGCGATTTAATAGACGTATGGCTGCTCAGAATCGTCATGTGTTGCTCACGATGGACAACTGCGCTGCCCACAAACCTAAGAAAAATGGAATTGACTAACATCAAGGTTTGGTTTTTTTCCGCCAGTCGTTGCAGCCATTGGATCAGGGAATCATCGCTCTACTGAAGAGGTATTATCGGACTCATCTAGTACGAGCAGCGATTCTCGCAGCGGAAGGAAGCGAAACATTTAGTTGGACTCTTTTGGATGCTATAAGAGCGATTGGAGCAGCTTGGGAATCTGTTTCCGCAAAGCATATTAAAAGTTGCTTCGATAAGGCTTGGACCCATAGTAATGCCGATTATGCTGTTGGACAAGGAGCGGCTACTGAAAAGGACACACCTGAGGAATGGGAGCTTTTGCAAACACTTTCGTCGGCAATGGTAAGTATCGTGAGAATATCTCCGCAGTTTGAGCGTTGATTGTGTCTTCTTTAAAACATCTTTAAATTGAGTTTTTGCTTAAAATTGCCAGGTTGAGTTAACGTTTGAAGAATATTTGGAGTTTGACAATTATCTGGCCGTATGTTCCTTTCCTGACGAGGAAGTAAACGCGAATAGCAAAGAATCATCTTCGGATGAAAGTGAGGAGGAGTCGCTTGAGCCTCCCACCCGTGGAGAAGTCACAACGGATCTAAATGTGCTCCAAAGATATGCAGCAACGGCAAATGTTTCCAGGACCTTTTCCAATAACTTAGATCGGATTAGAATGGACTGCATGAACCATTAGCGCCCTACTCTTCGGCAAATGAATTTACATGATTTCTTTAAACCTAATAAAAGCTAAAATGTTGACTTTGAAGACTGGTTATTTTTCTAAATTTTATGTAATGCCTGACTTTGATGTGAAATTAAAAAAATTACCAATTTATTTTAAGTTTATCGCAAAAATTAAACTACGGAATATATTTACCTACCAACTGGTAAAGGAAGATTTAATATAGATTTTTGTGATCGTTACTTATACGTCAACATCATAATAGACGTCAGTATATCAGCAAGTATAATCGCACTTTTTTGCCGCGATACGGTTAACACGAATTTTTTCATAACGCGAACACTTTGCCCGGTCCCTTGAGATTCGTGTTAGCGAGGGTTTACTGTATATGTATATGATAACGAATTTCAAGTTTCCATGCATTCGGGAAGGGGTCCAAAAGAAATCTTAAAAATCGCCACAATGCATTTTAAACGGCCGATATTTTGCCCCGATCTAGCATCGAACCATGGACGATATTCGAAGATGTCCTTCTGATTTTCGTTGGATATGCACGGCTTCTAGCGATCCCTCGAGTTTCAACTCACTCCTTTTCCGGGAAGTTCCTCGAAAAAATTTTCGAAAATCCCCGCCAGTTATGTATTCTTATGGAGAAAATCGCAACTTTGGGGCCTTCTGGAATCGAACCCATGACACCGAGGTTCGATGTCGGCTTTTTCCTGGAGGTTACACGTCATGGCCATAACGTCGCAAAAATTTCAAGTCAGTGGCACTTGTGGAACATGGTTAGACTTTTGATCCCTAATGAATGAATGAGTGTATATATGTATAGGTACGAGTAAAATGTTTCTTGCATACTGCAAGCACATCGATAACACAAATTTTTTGACGGCATCACATAGAGTGAGTCCTCAAAAGAAAAAAAATGGATGGAAAATATTCTTAATTTCCGCTGCAATTTATTCGTCTGGCATCGAATCCAGGTCTTCCCGGTCATACATACTATGCAGCACCATAGAAGATCACCATCTGTAACTATGTGTGAAAATTCAAGTAGAAATATTAACTGCAACTGCCTCAAACGACATTCTACTTTTCCCTTATATTCCTTATAAGAGAAATGCTAATGTGCTCTGGCATCGAACCCAGGAATAGTACGGGCTTATGAATTTTTTTTTCTAAAACCAATTCTTTTCATACATCTTCCAGCCAAGTACGAACTTCCTATCATTTCGATAAGTGCATCAAAAAAAAAATCTGATGTGGCCAGCACATGACTTTCTCCATATATAAGATGTAAATATTTATCTACTACAGTATATTCGAACTCTGTATTCTATCTAAACTTGGAAGATGAGTGATTAATTTATATATTATTATCTTTTACGTCACGAACATTATAAATAATGTGTTTTGGGACATGTTCGAAGAAAAGCGATGAAATTGTCCTCTCGCCCAAAGCACCCAGAGCGCTCACAACGTACATAATCAGCAACTTCCGGTTTATCAGTATTTCACAAATAATTCCTACACAATCTGTGATACAAAAATATGTTTCTCACAAAAGTTATAGTAAATTTCATTTTCTAAAACGTTTATAAATAATAGTTTATACCTAAATATCATATTTATGGAGATATTTTGAAAACCGGAAATGAGCTTTGAACAATAAAGCTCAACATCCGGTTTACCGATTTACTCCAAAAACTAATCAACTCTAACGACATCAACCAAAATACTATATATGAAATTTGGTGTTGATTCGACAAATTGTTTTCATGTTAGAGCGCCCACAGTCGGAAAACCGTAAATTTCTGGTCATTTTTCACCAATTTTCGTGTTGAAGAGCCTCTGGCGAGAAAGCTACAAAGCTTAGAATGACGCAGTTTAATGTAATTTTTAGATGAATCAATTGCCAATAATAAACAATCAATGAGGAGTTTTTGTTATTGTTTAAAAGTTTTACAAATCAGATGAAATTCACACTTAAGGCCGCATCCGAGCTAAATATCAACTAATTTTATTTTTTTTTCGTCGGCGTCTATACAAAATTTCTTGTTTTCGCTACTTTTTCATAAGGATCTTATTATTAGCATGTGCATGGCCAATATCAGGGTCATTACTGTATTATAGGATGTGTGACGGAATGTAGTATTCGAGAAATTTCGAAAATCTTGCATTAATACGAAATTGGCACCACAAAATCAGAGAATCATGACACATATACGAAAAAAGACAAAAAACGGTAAAACTATTGTTTTTCTATGATAACAGACGTATTTTACTTACATTCCACGTTTACTTTAGGAGCCAAGGTCCAATTACCTCGAAAATCGGGAAACTTTTCACCAAATTTGGTATTCAACGCTATCTGATGGGAAAATTAAGAAGCGTGGAGAAACACAATTGAACTCATTTTGTAGATGATTCTATCCCTTTTGTGAATATTTCTTCAAATTTTAGATCGGAAAGAAAGCCAAAAAGATACGGAGCGGGAACCAAAGGTCTGCATTTGGAAAACGTCGAAAAACCGTCATTTTGAATTTTTTTGGTCAGGTATCGGTGAAAAACATCCGGTTTTCTAAATCTTCTTTTTTGGATCATATTAAGTAGCATGTGTAAGGCCATTATCAAGGTCCCCACGGTATTATTGGAGGCGTAACAGTACGAGGTATTTGAGAAATTTCGAAAATGTTACGTAAATGCAAAATCAGCGCCACGAAACCAGAGAATCATGACACATATACGAAAAAAAAGATAGACAGCGGCAAAACTATAGATTCTCTATAAAATCAAATGTATTTCATTCACATTTTATTATTAGTTTAGGAGCCAAGGTCCAAAAACCTCGAAAATCGAGAGATTTTTCGCTAAATTTTGTTTTCAACGCCATCTGGTGGGATAAACCAAGAAGCGTAGAGAGATTTGGTTGAGCTCGTTTTGTAGAGGAATCTACCCCTAAGCTGTATATTTTCGTCAGATGTAAGATTCGCACGAAAGTTAAAACGATATGGAGCGAAAACCGAAGTACTGCATTTCGAAAAGGTCGAAAAACCGCCATTTTGTTTTTTTTTTGGCGTGTTCCAGTAAAAAATTTCCGGTTTTCGGAATTTTTCCTCCGATGAATTTGACCTAGGAATGTTCGTGCAAAATTTCAAGTCTCTAGCACGAGCAATAACGTCTGGGAATTTGTATTCATGTATATATTACACGAAGGGCTTTATATATACTTAGATATATAGGTATATCCGGAGAAGCGTCTATATATAATAGATACGAGTAAAATGTAGCTTGCATACTGCAAGCAGATCGGCAATACTAATTTCATATCGGCGGCGGGTGTTTTAAATATTTCAACGGGGGTTGGGTTTTGTTGGGTGGAGGATTTCTGGATTTCTATATTTTTGATAGAAATCCGTCCTCCTACCCCAACCCAACGGCAACGTTGCCTTGTGTAAAAGGGTAATTTCTTGCAAAATCACGATAAATCTTAATTTTCATCGTAGAACGTCGATAAAAAAGACGCTTGTATATCTCTTAGGACGAGTGAGACCCGAGTTAACTATCAAACAGCAGATGCGGGCAGTAGTTTGGAAACCCCAGAAGTAAGGGATTACCCATTCTACTACAATTATTTAGATTGTTTGCGGTCTACAGAAAACTGAAATCGCTTTACCTTTTTAGGCAGCTTTGAGATGTTACAGATTCGCTCCTGACCACTCGTCGATCAAAACTTAAAAGAAAACGAAGACCGATAAAACATAAGAAATAAGGACGTCGGTAATTTCCAACAAATGTCAAAAATGATATGAGAGAGGTCCACAACTTACCACGTATCAACGTACGAATTTCAAAATCGTTTTATTTCACTGAATATTCGGTTAAAAATCACGTTACCATAAACAAAACTCGGTTGTCACTAACGCTTAAATAAAATTGAAAAAATCAATGAAACAATTTTCGTACCTTTCAACGTGCGTTTCTTCACAGGTTATTTTTTGTCACAGCAAATTTTAAAATGTCATTCATTTTTTTCTTCTTCATAAATCTTAATTTCTTATTTTCAAAATTAATTTTAACTGGTCATTGATTCTCCATGTCTTCTTATGGATTAAGCTTGAGCTCAGAATCAACAATCGGCTTGATCGTCAATGGGAATGGGTTGTTTACTACATGGAAATTTGGACAATATTTTCGTATATTTTATCAAAATTCTCGCAATTTCGAATCGCCAGCGACATTCCTCGACCAAAATAAAAATCTTTATTTTATTATTCTATTATTATTTCCTTTCTTTTGATGCTAGTTTCGACTTCCTACGACTGTTCTTTCTAATTTAGTTTTGCAGAAGAAATGAACCATGCAACGAAAAAAGAAACTTTACGTGTATTTCTTATGCAAACTGTTTTACTGGTTTGGGTTCGAACCGTGGACTTTAAGCAAATTTAAAGTACCACTTGATCATCCCCGGGAAAACTTTTAATGATGTTAAAAGTTTGAACATTGTGCGTCGTCTAGTTTTTGAGATTATCTGGAATATACAAACATACAAACATACAAACATACAAACAAACATCCATTTTTATATATATACTAGCTGAAGTGCCCGTTGATTCTCAACGGGGAAGTTAAATTTCGTAAATACCATTGTAACAACCTTGATCGTAACACATACTTCGTAATTATTGATAGATAGCCAATACCAGACTTTCTAATCCAATATACCAAGAATTATAAGTTATGATGAAGTCTACAAAGCCGCACCAATTCAATATTCAATCTCATATACTCCGATCGAAAAATATCTCCAACGTAGGGAAAATAAAAATATATTCTAAGATCACATTTAGGTAATAGGTACCACGTTTAAAGAGAAATTTTCAGACAGGTACAGGGGGGTAAAGTTATAAAATATGACACATAAATTACAGTAATCTATTATATATAGATGCTTCTCCGGATTCATTCATATATCATATATTCATATATATATATATATATATAGAGAGGATACAAAGTCACAGGCTAAACCACTAGCGTCAATGGCTTGAAATTTTTACGACATATTGGCCATAACGTATAACCTCCAGAAAAATTGCGATTTTGAACCTCAGTGTCATGGGTTCGATTCCAGAGGGCCCCAAAGTCACGATTTTCCCCGTAAGATTACATGGCGGGGATTTTCGAAAATTTTTTTGAGGCACTTCCCGTAAAAGCAGAGAGTTAAAACTCGAGGGACCGCTAAATGCCGTGCATATCTAAAGGAAACCATAAAGACATCTACGAATATTATCCTTGGTTCGATGCTAGGCCGGGGCAAAAATCGGCCGTTTAAAATGCATTGCGGCGATTTTTAAGATTTTTTTTGGATCCTTTCCCGATAACATGGATACTTGAAACTCGGCACGTCGATAGATATCTAGAATTTATTTCATAATCGAATTTTACATATTAGCTTATGGTCCTTGGTTCGATCCCAGAGGACCATTTGCACTTCCCAATGCTTTTCTTACGGAGATAACGGAAACAAATTTTAGGTACTTCCCGGCACGATATCAACTTCAAACTTTGCATGTACAAAGATCAAGTCCATACAAATCAAACAGTGCATTCACAGCTATCAAAGAGTCCTGGGTTCGACACCAGGTGTCTCTGCAATCAGAAGTTAATCCGATTTTTAGGAATTATTTTGAAACCTTTGCCAATAATATAGAAACTTTAAATTCGGCATATAGGTAGACATCATAAATAACTTTCAGAAACATTTTTTAGATTTCCAAGATCGTCCTTGGTTCGAATCCAGAGAGCCATTTAAATTCGTGAAAATTAGAACGTCTTTTGAGGCAGTTGTAGCCCATATTTCTGCTTGAATTTTCACACATCGTTAGAGATGGTGATGTTCTATTGTGCTGCATAGTAAGTTCACAGTAAAGACCCGGGTTCGATGCCGGACGATGGAATTTAGGCAAATTTTAAGAAATATTTCAATCTTTTTTTTTCTTTTGATGGCCGTCCGGATATGATGCCGACATGAAAATAGTGTTGTCGATCTGCTTGCAGTATGCAAGCAACATTTTACTCGTAAATTATATATCTCTCTAATAACCACCAATGAAATTTCCTTTGGGAAAGTAAGTATATTACAGTGCTGACTCGTATCTCAATCTTAAAATGTGTAACATAAACACGGAACACTGATGAGACAAAAGTTATCGCAAGGTCAAAAAAGGGACAAAAATTAAACACCATTAACAGAAGGATAGTAAATGAATATGGAGTGGAAGCACTTAAAAACAACGATTAAATCAATTTGTGCATCCTGCATTTAACAAAATAAAATTGCTTTACCTGTTTGGTCTGGTATATGATGTTTGAGGTTTGATACAACTCTACAACTCGCCGTTCGACTCCTTAAAGATTACAAACACCGAATCTGGGAAATCTTTCCGTTCTTCGCTAACTGCATTTCCGTCAATCGCTAAATATACATAATTGCAAATAGATTAGATTAAAAACTTAATTCAGAAGAATATATTCAAAACTTCCGTAACGTACCATGATAGGCAAACAGTTGAATTGATCGATAAAAATCCATTTTCAGTAAACCACAACTATAAAACTCATTTCATTTTACGAAAAAGACGGTGAACAATTAAGGTGATGTAAATAAAACTTGGTTGCTACAGACTCGTCAACAAAATTCGAATTTTTAAAAACTTATATCGTCAAGGGAATGGGTTTGTTTACACATGGAAATTTAGTCGAAATTTTCGTATATTTTATCGAAATTCTCGCAATTTCGAATCGGAAAACGATATATCTCGACCAAAATAAAAATCTTCATTCTATTTCCCTTCTTTTGATGCTCGTTTCGACTCCTTACGACCGTTCTTTCTAATTTAGTTTTTCAAAAAAACTGAACCCTGGAACGAAAAAAACGAAAAAAACGAACTTTACGTGTATTTCTTATGCAAACTATTTTAATCGTCTGGGTTCGAACCGTGGACTTTCGGGAAATTATAACTACCGCTTGATCATCCCCGGGAAGACCTTTAATGATGTTAAAAGTTCGAACATTGTGCGACATCTGGTTTTCGAGATTATGTGGAATATACATATATACATACACACATACAGGCATTTTTATAGATATACTAGCTGAAGTGCCCGTTGATTCTCAACGGGGATGTTAAATTTCATAAATAGCAGTGTAACAACCTTGATCGTAAGAAATATTTCATAATTGTTGATAGATAGAAAATACCAGACATTCTAATTCAATATACCAAGAAATATAAGTAACAATGAAGTCTACAAAGCCGCACCAAATCAATATTCAATCTCATATAATCTAAATGAAAAATATCTTCAACTGAGACGATATAAATATATATTCTAAGATCACATTAGGATAAGCAGGACTACGTTTAAAGTTACATCTTTATACAGGTAGAAGAGAACAAATGAATCACGCATTAAACGTAAATGACGGAAATAAATTACATCTCACTCAAATAAACAAAGATGAATATTCTATACGGAAAGTAAATTTATATTGGAGCTGACTCGTATCTCAATCTTAAAATGTGTAACATAAACACGAACCACAAAAGCAATCAAAATGCCAAAATAGAAACAAAGATTCAACACCAATAAAAGAAGGATAGTAAATGAATATGGAGAGGAAGCACTTAAAAACAACAAATAAATCAATTTGTGCATCCTGCATTTAACAAAATAAAATTGCTTTACCTGTTTGGTCTGGTATATGATGTTGGAGATTTGCTACAACTTAACAACTCTTCAAGGATTACAAACTACTAATCTGGGGATTCTTTTCGTCCTTCACAAATTCCATTTCCGTAAATTCCTAAATATACATCAATGCAAATAGAGTATATTTAATTCTTTATTTAGAAGAATATATTCTGAACATCCTTAACTTACCAGGATATTTATACGCAATAGTTGAATCGATCGATAGAAATCCATTTTCAGTAAATCACTGCTATAAAACTCATTTCATATTACGAAAAAGACGGTAAACAATTACCTTGATATAAATAAAACTTGGTTGCTACAGACTCGTCAACAAAATTCAAATTATTTTAAATTTTCGTATATTTGTCCGAAAGGTTGTCCAAAGGATATTATTTGTAGTTGGTAATATTTAAATATCATATATAATTATAATTAAATATCATAGATAATAATCTTAAAATCTCGTACTAATATAGTCAATATCTTATTTACAGCATTAATATTATCTGGGCATTCATTTTCCATGTCTTCTTATGGAGTTACGTTTGAGCTCGGTATCAACAATCGCTTTGATCGTCAAGGGAATGGTTTTTTTTGCAACATGGAAATTTTCGAATATTTTATCAAAATTGTCGCAATTTCGAATCGAAAACGATATTCTGCGACCAAAATAAGAATCTTTAATCTATTTCCCTTCTTTTGATGCTAGTTTCGACATCCTACGACTGTTCTTTCTAATTTAATTTTGCAAAAGAAATGAACCATGCAACGAAAAAAAAAGAACTTTACGTGTATTTCTTATGCAAACTGTTTTACTCGTCTGGATTCGAACCGTGGACCTTAGGCAAATTAAAAGTACCACTTGATCATCCCAGGGAAAACATTTAATGATGTTAAAAGTTTGAACATTGTGCAACATCTAGTTTTCGAGATTATCTGGAACATACAAACATACAAATATACAAACATACAAACATACAAACAAACATCCATTTTTATATATATATAAGAAAGATAAGATATAAGATAAGATAAGACTAAGAATTTTGTTTTGATTGAATTAATATTTTTTTGAGATATGACATTTAAAAATGGGTGCGCCGTTTGAGAGCATAAGGGCAATTTTTTCGTTAAAACTGTGATAAAATACCGAAAAGATAAAAACAAAAATGTATCCATTATATGGTTAAACGTAGGATAAAATTTGGTGGAATTTGCTTTTATGTGGGACTTCTTGCTTAAATTTTATGCGTATCTAAACTCTATTGATATATAATGAAAATTCCGACAGTAAGTAACATTTTTCATTTATTTATAATTCATAACTTTGTAAACACGTATAGAATTTCTATAAAATCAATGTCTGATTATTTGAAACAAGTTCCCGCTAATTCGAAGGCAAAAATGTGAAGAAAACTATGTGTTAAGTGATAGCCGCCTGAGTACAGTGTACCCCGCCCAGGCAAGGCACACTTGTCAAGTGAACGCCGTCTTCCGGTGGGACTCACTGTTCAGTGACTGCTGCCCGTTAAGTACTCCCCGACTGTTACACCGGGTTAGCACCTGATCCTTTCTTTATCGTCTTGCGTTATGTGCACATTTTTTTGCAGAACTTCCACTTAACTATAGATATATTTTTTAATTTCAGATGTTTGCTGAAGTGAAAAGAGGCATCACGAATGGAGGGTTGATCTATAAATTTTGGTGAGTTGGAATGCTTCCTCTTATTATTTATTATTAGTAGCTATATGCAAAGACAAAAGGTAGGCAGTATTGAGAGGGAAATCAAAAATAACCCTGTCTGGTATTCGTCATATGCAGGAGAGCCTCCGGAACTAAGTCTAGACGAATTTTATTGGTGGCTTACGTAGAGGAGCGTTGGTTGATAATTGACTGGATAATTATTATGGGCGCCTTATATTTTTTGTAAGAGGCCTCTTCTTAAATGCGAATCTCTTCACATATTAACATGCATATGAGTTTACTTTAAGAAAGAAATCAATTCCAGTGATATTTGGTGGAACTTCATTTTTCAAAAAACACCAAAAATGAAACACAACACACTTGTACTAATTCCACAAATTTAATATAACTGTTTACCGGTTTCGGTGTCACAGCACCATCCTCAGAATGGTGAGTTTGGTGAATGGTGTTCTGAGGATGGTGCTGTGACACCGAAACCGGTAAACAGTTATATTAAATTTGTGGAATTAGTACAAGTGTGTTGTGTTTCATTTTTGGTGTTTTTTTACTTTTAGAATCTTAGTGATACTTTGCAGTATGTTTTTATGGACCTGCTGATATTTCTCTGCAGCCTCCCAGAAGTACCCAAAAAGCCCCTTTCCGTGCATTTTACTTACTATAAAAGGTTGTGATATACACCTAATAAATTTTTATGCCTACAGCGAGGTTCCAGATAATCCCATTGAGTCCCAACTATAAATTATCGAGTGTAAGCTCTGAATTTACCTCATTGACGATGCTACCCTTCGGAATGGGACAACTGGCCGCTGGGTTGGGTTATATAAAATATCGTGTTTTTAAATAAATATATTTCCCGCGGCCAGTTGGCCCGGCGGCGGCCAGTTGTCCTGCACCCTCCCCCTATGAGGGTTCTTTGCACCACGATTGTATTGCTTATAACAAACAAATCAAGGGGTCTGAAATTTCGTTAAATGCTTCGTTGGACTTTTGGTAGAGTATAATGGAAGATCTATATTTGCATTTGCATATGTAAATGCAAATGTAGATCTTCCAAATTATACTTATACTAGCTGAAGTGCCCGTTGATTCTCAACGGGGAATATAGAAGTAGATTAAATTCAAGTTGCCGGTCATGCAATTCGTTAATTCCCTTTAGAATACAGTCTAAAATCCCAAGCTATTCTTAATATACAGGAAAATTCATGAGCTCGGCTCAACCATCGCATTGATAGTGAGGAGGATTGGCTGTTTACAACCTCAACAATTTTGGATAATTCACGCGTATTTCATCAAAATTCTCCAAATTTCGATTCGGAAACAATATTCCACGATCAAAATTAGAACATTAATTTAATTTCCGTTCTTTTGCTTCTTGTTTCGACTCCGCACGACTATTTTTCTGTTTTAATTCTTCAAAAGAAATATAGCCTGCTAACGATTAAAGTGAAGATTAGATTTATTCTTTATGGAAACCCATCTGAGCGATCTTGGTCGGAAACCAGCAAAATTATCGAATGAAATTGAGACAGTACGTCCTTCCTGGTCCCAGAAAACACGTACGGAAAGTTTGACACGAATCTGGCAAACGGTTTGTGATAAAATCGAAGACACACAATCTCCTGACAGTAATTACGTACCTGCAATTGCTGGTTACATTCTTACAGAAAATTTCTCGTTATCCATGTAATATATCGTACTCTTCAATCATCAGCTTAATGGGCCTAAAGTCCACGAGTATTTTTACGGGATAAAACATGAGCTCGGATTCAACAATGGGATCGGTCGTCAGGGGGATGAGTTGTTTACAGCCTCGAATTTTCACGAAAGTTTTGTATATTTTACCAATATTCTCGCAAATTCTAATCGAAAGTAAGATACCACGACCAAAATAAGAATCTTTATTTGATTTTCTTTCTTTCGGAGTTTGTCTCGACTCTGTACGACTATTCCTTATAATTTAATTCTTCAAAAGAAATAAAGCCTGCAACCGATAAAAGTGAAACTTACGTGTATTCCTTACGAAAATCTATCTGAGCGATCTTGGTTCGAACCCAGCAAAATTCTTGAATAAAAATGCGACAGTACTTCCTTCCTGATATAAATGGACACGTATGCAAAGTTTGAGACAAATCGGGCAAACGGTGTAGTCTCCAATCCAAGACAAACAAACCCACAAACACACAAACCCACAAACACACAAACCCACAGAATTTCTGCTTTATATATATAGATAACATAATAGCATTCATCGGAGGGACAGTAAAACAATGATCAAAAGTTCGGTAAGTAAGTAAGTAGTCTACTTCTATGATATTCTATTTCTAAAGTATAAATTCATTAATCATCAATGTTGATATTTTCGAGTAAGAATTTGGCAGTAGCTCGACCGCTGTCCTTAACTGTTAACGACCATTTTTCAACAATGTACTCGACCTGGTGAGTACCTGGCATTAATGACTGTATATACAAAGGAAAGGAAGTTTTACGTATAATTTTACGTTCCTATTTTATATATGTATCATATAAGATAATTTCCCTGCAGAAAATAAACAGTTCAGTTAGATATGTTGAAGCCTATTTAATCCTACAAATTAAATTTTTAACGCAAATACTTGTATTATGTATTATATTAATTTATATCTATTCTATAATATAAAATAGAGTGTGGGTGTTTGTGTGTGTGTGTGTATGTTCGCTAAAAACCATGGAAGCGAGAGTCGCAAATCTTTGAAATTTTCTACATTATTAAAAGTCGACCCCGCGCAGAGTATAGGCTACTTTTTATTTCCCTAAATTCCACGGTTCGAACCCAGACGGGTCAAAACCTTTCCATAAGAAATACACGTAGAGATCATTTTTTTAGTTGCAGGGTTAATTTCTTTTTCAAAATTAAATTATAAATATTAGTCGTAGGAAGTCGAATTAATTTATTGTGGTCGTGGAATATCGTTTTTGATTCGAAATGGCGCACAATTAGATAAAGTACGTGAACATTTTATAGAAAATTTGAGGTCGTAAATTGACTCCCTGACTATCAAGGAGATTGATGATTTCGAGCCCATGCGTAATTCCATAAGAAGATATGGAAAATGAATGCCCAGATACAATTAATACTGTAAGATATCTATTATATGTAATTCCTTCTCCGGATTTATTCATATACATAGATACCCAGATAGATACCCACATAGAATACTAATTCACAGGCTAAACCACTAGCGTCATTGATTTGAAATTTTTACAGCGTATAGGTCCTAAGATGAAACCCACAGAAAAGAGGTGACTTTGAACCTCAGTGACATGGGTTCGATGCCAAAAGACCCCAAAATCCCGATTTTTCCCATTTTAATGCATTGCTTTGATTTTCGGAAATTTCTAAAAAATACTTAGTAAAAAAATAATGAAAAATTACCTCAATGTATTTTAAATGACAGATTTTTGCATCGTCCAAGCATCGAACCCAGGATATTTACTGTAAAAGTAATTAATGATTTTGATAGATTATGACCATATCTACAGGCTCCTTGAATTTTTATCCTCTAACTATCCGGGAAGTATTTTTTAATAATTCCCGAAAATCAAAGCAATGCTTTTAAATGGAAAAATCGGGATATTGCGACCCTCTGGAATCGAACCCATGACACTGAGGATCAAAATCGCAATTTTTCTGGTGGTTACACGTTATGGCCAATATGTCGTAAAAATTTCAACACAATGATGCTTGCGGTTTAGCCTGTGAATTTGTATCCTATCTATTTATATGAATGAATCCGGAGAAGCATCTATATATAATAGATATATCTATATGTATAATAAATCTGTAGAGGGGGTCGTGTCTGTACTTTGATCCGATTTCATAAAAAGTTGTATTGCTGGATAATGGGGTTGTTCCCGAGTCCGAAACACATTTTAGAAATTTTCATGTCTGTCTGTATGTCTGTCTGGATGTTACAGCATCACTCAAAAACTATCCAACCGATTTTGATGAAATTTGGTATGATAGTCATTTGTCATCCGACTTGTGACATAGGCTACCTTTTTTCCACCAAGCTGTCTCCAGTTCGTCCCCAGTTGGGGTCAAAAATCTATTCCACACTATAATTCCAAAGCTTAATATTTTCAAATTTTCAAAACTCGTACAATATTGAAAGTCTCCCCTGCGCAAATGATAGGCTACTTTTTGTTGACCCAACTGTACTCGGTTCGACTCCAGATATTCGAATAGTTTCCTTAAGAAATAAATGGGAAGAAATTTTTATCATTTGCGTGGTACTTTTCTTTAATAAAATTAAATTAGAAATAATGGTCGCTTGAAACTAAAACTAACACCAAAACAATGGAAATGGAATGAAGTTTCTTATTTTGTTCGTAGAATATTTCTTTCACTTCGAACTTGTGAGAATTAGGAAGTTAAATACAAAAATCTTATGAAAATCTGACATTGTAAACAACCCGTCGTCAAGGCCAATCTCTATATCTTTAAATTCAAATTCGTTTGCATTAGCGCATCATCAACAACCAAGCTTTGTTTATAGCAACACCAATGTTTGTTGATTCTTTACGTGAAATTAATATTCATCGTCGTACTAAATGAATTTTCTTTTCTCATATAAAGTAATTATATCTTCTTAGCTTGGTAAGTTGATAACTTTTTCATTCTTATTTTCCGATCTAAGTACTAATCGTTTCATTTAGCGTCCCGCCGTGCATTTAATGAATCAATCAAGATCGTTGAAATATCCCTGAATTCAGTGATTGCTTCCTTTGAAGTGTAAAGAATTGGATTTAAAGCAGCAAGGAATGACAATCCTTTTATACGTGACTGGAAAAAGGTAAACGAATAATGGTCTTTAAGTATAGAATCGGAAATTAAACCAAGAAATGTTTTAATGGATCGTCTATTGATGTGTTTAAGTATAGGTACTATCCACCTATATCTTTTCTTGACGGTGAAAGTCATACTCATTGGTATTTTGTTATATTTTAAATATTATATTCAAATGTTCGTGTTAAACGATTGCCGATACGCTATTAAGTTTGTTAGACTATAAAATATGGAACACCTCTCTCAGATTATGGGCGGCTGTCCTTTATTTTTATACTTCGGTTCTATGCTGGCTGCTCAAATATTATCATTATAAATACGCTTGAATATCTATGTTGCAGGGTTTAATTAATAAAAAAAATCAAAGAAGTATTCATTTTACGGACTCTAGACAAGCTTCGACAGATATAAAATATACATGTATTCTTTTTGCTGTAACTAATAGATTGTTTGTCTAGGTAAGGAAAAATTGGATAAACTGAATAAGAATTTAGTCGAATAAGCATCATTTCGAAGAATGACCTCTAATAAGATATTTCACTTACGAAGTCTTCGTTAATTTAATTCACATTTTCAGTTACATATACTAAAGAAATTCCCTCTAAAGAAGTGTTGCTGGAATATGGTTTGCCTTTAGTTCAATATTAAACTCTGTAATTTTTATCAGTTTAGTTACTCTATACGTGAAAATATCATCTTCGAATATTTTAACTATAGGAATCATGTCCCTGGATTTCAATTATTTGCCGATATCACCGAAAACAATCGCAAATGATTAACAGAATTGACACAAAATTGAATCATTCCTATATTTATGTTGACAATTGGTTTTTCTCTTATTGGTACATCTTCTTTCTATTGGTGTTCGTTTTAGAGATACTGTGAGGTTAAAGCAGAATTTATAGTATTTGTTCATGGTTGCGAGTTAAAATCATGCAAATTACACAGAAAAATAAATGGCCAAGTAAAGGAAATATACTTAATTTTTGTTATTTAGATTTCATGAGTTTTTGAGGAAAGATCGCGAGAAAAACTTGCGAGCATTTCTTGTCACTACCGATTACATCGCTTTAATGAGATAACTCCCATAAGTTTGAATGTCTCTTTTTGGTTGTATTACGTTTCCTCATTCCACGTTTATAAACATATCAGAAGGCAGTATTTTTCGTCCCCGGGATCTGAAAACATTGAAATTGAATTAAATCCTATTCAAGAGAAGATGTAAAAGTTCACTCTGATTTTACAACATAATGGTCTAATTGTAATCGCGATTTAATTAAACGGATGCGCCGCTTACATTATTAATAGGATAAAAATTGTCTTCGCAATTCTTACAGTTTATTTAACAGCAGAGGGTTAATCATTAAGTGTTAAGTAATTTAATTAAAAAGCATCCGACGCCATCTTAAGGATAAATTAGGTGTTAATTCGTAAAAGGACGAGTTCTAATTAGATTAACATTGTAATTCGTTTGCGGCCGTTTATTTGATAGTTGCGATGATTTCGCTCATTCGCTCGCTTTCTGTCAGACATATTGTACGTGCTAAGCGATTGGCTCATTCATTTTCGTTTGTGGTTCAATGATTATGCAATGAAAATTCTGGCAGTTCTCTGCCCTTCAACTATGAAGAGAAGTATTATGTTTTTCATAAATTTAAGACTTTTCGTATCTTAATTTTTTCATTTCTAAATTTCATGACTTCTTTCGATTTACATTCCATTCATTATTCCATTGAGAATCAACGGGCACTCCGCTAGTTTAGAAATATAACTTGTCTTAAACACACTTTATACGTCCTAAAAAACTTTATATGAACTTCATTTTTCAGTTAGCTTAGTTAGTTTCTAGAAAGAAGTTAGTGTAAGTTCTTATTAAAAATGTGTTCTCATTCTTTCTACACAGTTACGTTTGGACGTATCGATTCAATACAATGAGCAAACGAATAACTGAAATTCTATTTCTATTATGAATACATGGTTTGGATTGATTGGTTGGAAGATTAAAGTGAGAATGTGGCTTGTACTTATTGTAAATGGTGCTTATTATTACTTGCTTCTAAGTTAGGAATGTGCAGATTATGGCCATTATCCTATCACATTTATGAAGCAATGAAACATGATAATACATAAATACTCTTAATTGACGTACTGTAAAAAAAACTCTACAAACATGATGTTCATGCTTCATTATGGCTGGCTTGGCGCTCCGTTATTTATAAACTCATTAAAATCTGTTCCAGACTCACTAACATTATAATAAATCTTTTAATTCATTTATTACGACGCAGGCCGGCTTCTAGGGTACTTACGTAGATGTAAAATATGTTACTCAATGTAATTATACTCTGAGATATTAAGATTTTCTGTACTTCTATGTTTACATCAATGTTTATTGACTTCTGATAGCTTTCATTTGCTTTAATCATTTTCTCTCCAAAATTAAGAGGTTTCGAAATGGTCATAATTAGATGAATGAGCTCCATTTTCCAGATAAAAAAACATTCCTACCCGTGTGTGTGTGTGTGTGTGTGTGTGTGTGTGTGTGTGTGTGTGCGTGTGTGTGTGTGTGTGTGTGAATCTCAAGATATAAGCGTTTCGATTGAGCGAACTGTGGAATAAGTGTTTAACTCGAGGAGGCTAAAAATGAAATCTTTTCAAAATGTCGGTTGTGCTATTTTTTCTCGTTATGCTATGTATGTACCTCGACCTTGACGAGCATTTTGGCTCTACTTCGCATGAGCCATCTTTTCTTTATCTTGTCACATTTTTCTTAAGATTCTTAACCTTCAAAGTTACCTCATCCGATTACAGCCCTTTGATATATTTATAAGTCTTCTTGGAAATTCTTTTGCGAGATCCACGGTATAACGCCTATCGATTTACCCGTCTCTTCGTGCGATGAAATTTTATCCCTTCAGAACTTCTGGAAACCTTTCTCCGAGTTACAATCTTAGCACGAAGAACTAAAGAAGTTGCTGTGAAAATTCTCCTTTTGCGCAAAAACATTATGAGCGACAAATATTATTCGTAAGCGGGAAGAGAATAAATAGCGTCGTCCGACGTTCTCGCGCATCAAACACTGAAATTACAATTCTTGCAAAGTGTTGTGCTCTCATATGCACCCTGATTATGTAACTGTGAGAACGGTGAGAGCGACGTCGTTGCCAGGGGCAACGTCATACAAACGACGAAGGGTGATATCAGCGATTATCTATCCGTGAGAGCGCTTTTTCTCACCTTCCCACCGTCGTACGCGATGACGGCTGGGAAAGGCCGTGAGAAGCAGTGAGAAACGTCATAAGAAATCGATTATGAACAATAATTTGATTATTAGCCTAATAATATTGTTTTTATGATTTATTATGCGTTAATTTTACGTTAAAAAGCATTTGTTTACCAAATAATCAGTATACTGAGCATAAAAATTGTTGTGTTGACACCATAAGTACGGGGTAACGTCAGTCAACTGTCTTTGTTTTGGAAACAACGGACGCGACGGAGACATAAAATATTGCTAATTTCTGTAGTTTCTGTTGCTGCAATACTACTGTTTAGACTCATGTAGTCTACTAAATACTTGAGTTGTCTTTCGTTAGCCCTCCCTCCTCGATTAGCTTTCTTTCTGAAATGATTTGTAGAAAACTCGTAGAGATATTAATTCTTTCTTTAACAGCAGAATATTATTCGATATGCAAATGAAAAATCTTGCTTCAACTTCAACGTATAAATAAGAAAAAAACTTTCAGTTGTCGCTTCATGCTTTGGAAGTCACTTAATAAAAATATTTAATGCTATTACTATTTTACATCTCAACCAAATAACTTTTAATACGAATTAGTAATTTAGTGAACTTATGGGTCATAATAAGTCTAATTACTTTATATTGCAGAAAATTCAGTTGATCCTATAGCTACACACTTTCAGAGTGAGTATATTTTCCTTTCTGTCAAAGTTTTGAATTTGATAATAGTCCAAGAGCATTAATTGAAACATTACAAACATAATTCGTCTTGATATTTTCAAAACAATTCATCTTCTTCATTTAAAATACTACGTTAAAGGAAACTTTGTTGTGTTGATCAATGTGCATATGTAAATTGAATTACAATGAAATTATTAAAGCAATTATATTTTTAGGGATCACGATTGTTAATAGCGAGAAACGGGATAATACGATTAACAGCAGAATTTTAAAACATAATTTTTACCTCCGCTACCATTCCAAGAAATCTAAGTAAATTTTTAAAAATTAAATACTTTATTATTATTATTGAAACACGCGGTCTGCAGAAAGTTTTACTTCAATCTTTTGGAATGGAAAAGTAATGCAAAGTATCGTCTGAATCTATTTACTGTATCCACGATAATTAATATGATATTGAAGATACGAAATTACATCTTAAACGTAATATTTACTTCCAAAGTGTAACATAATTTATTTATGTTAATTACTCTCACTCGTAAGGCTTCTATTAATGGATAATTATTATTATTATGATTAATAAGCAATTGCTTGCGCTGTTCAAATTTGACTCAAAACACCGCCGGCGCTGTGGTGCGCAATTGTTTGATTATGTGTCAAGGTTTTTCATTGGTTCTTCAGATTTTCTAATACTACCAACACAAAAACATAAAAATCTAAACTACGGCCGTCCTAAGTGCTATGACGGTGAGTTACGTGATCGCTCGCTGTCCCCGACCGTCATAGCAAGCGGTGCTAGCTGTCAGCCGTCGTCATATCTCTCACATTTACGTAATCAGGGTGATGGTCTCCGCTGTGGTTGCCATTTCAAAATATTCATAGCCCCAGAGGTATTTAAAGTTTAGGTTGGTTTTGCCGCCACATATAGAATTTAAGATTTCATCTTGTGTATTGTTTACCTATTATTCAGACTTAATTTACGAACGTTTCTGCGATATTTCGATTTCCCAATAAAATTAATATCAATTGTGGAGAATCTTGGTCGAAGGAGCTTCATCCGAATCGCCCGTTTTCAGATTTCTCACGTCTCCGAAAATTAGTCATTCTTACGCTTCGAAAGGACGAATTTTTGGAAAGGTTTCATTATTAAAATCTATGGTATTAGGCCGGACTTCGTGGAAAGCCATAATAAGAAATGAAAATAAATGCACTTCGTAATTTCCACGGAAAAGTTTAATCCAAAACGACCGGTTTCGGCTCACGCCATCATCAGGTAAGTAGTACACAGAGATGCAGCACACATATATATATATATATCAAGAGAGTTTTGAGGGGAGGGTAAGGAGAGGAGAAGGGTTGGTAAAGATATATTCATTGGTTACAAAGTCGTAAGCTGCAGTTATTTCCAAAATTTCTAAAGCGTCGAGCTTCCTTCCCTTGGGCTGCCGGTGCAATAGCTTCGCGGAAAAAGAGCTGGTGTGGCCGCACTCCAGGAGGTGGGCCGCGAAGGCTGATGAGTTGGGATTTTTAAGGCGGTAGCTCCGTAGGTGTTCCTGCTCTCGTATCCTCAGGGGACGCCCTGTTTGGCCCAGGTAGATCGCCGGACAATCGTCGCACCTCGACTCATACACCCCAGAATAAGTGGAGGGAACCCTTTTGTCCTTAGGCTGAGATAAGGACTTTCACAGATGATGACAGCGTTCGGGAAGAAGTGAGTGAATCTGCTTTTATCAAGTTTAAAAAGTTAACACAAAAATTATCCAATCTGTGTGCCGCCCAAATTCCTCCCAGTGCGCAAAACACTCATAGTCCTCACAAATTCCACCCAAGAGTCGTCAACCTATCTAAAATTGATCTCCCGCTTCGTGTCTCAAGTGTTCTACATCATGGTTTGCAGTTTTCTCCCCCTACATCTGTGACTCTTAATGGCATTAAAAATTTAGCGGCAGATTGTGAAGTGGCCCTCCAAAATGAAAGTAATACTACGAAAAGCATTTCTACTAATGCCATTTGTAATTGGTACTCATCGTATGAGACCCCCCCCCCCCTCTGATCAGGTCAACATTCCCTCAGTGAGAAGGGTCTTGAAAACGAACAATTTGCTAGTGGTAAAAGCAGATAAAGGAAAATGTACTGTTGTTTTGGATAGAGATGTGTATAACTCAAAGTGCTTCGACTTTATTTATACTAACAATGTTGTGGAATTATCAAAAGACCCAACCCCTGCCTATCAGAAAGATCTAAAAGATGCTGTTAAGTAAAGTAAAATCAGTGTTTAGTCCCTGAGAAAAATATCATCTCATATCAATGAATCCCCAGCCCCCACGTCTGTATGGTCTTCCGAAGAATCATAAGGCTGCCATACCTATCCGTCCAGTGGTTTCCGCAATATCGGCCCCGACACATAAACTTGCAGAAAAACTAAATGCTGTGATTCGAAATGTGACTAAATTCAAACCAAAATTTGGTATAGAGTTCCATTGATTTTGCGAAGGAATTATCTTCTCTTCATTTCCCAAAAGGTGCCTTGTTAGTTTCTTTTGATGTATGCAATTTATTTCCCTCTATTCCTGTGAATGAAACTCTGAATTTACTTAACTCCATGCTCAAACTTAGTGGTGCTACTGATGAGACTAATAATGAACTCATGAGTCTAGTCAATGTTTGTGTATCCCAAAACTATTTTCTATTTAATAATCGGTTTTTTGAGCAAAAAGAAGGACTAGCCATAGGGTCACCACTCTCACCCCTTTTGGCGGAGATATTTATGCACCATTTTGAGGAAAAACTTTCTTCATCAGGGAATAGGCTAGTGAAAAACATAATTTTCTGGAAGCGATATGTTGATGATATATTTTGTGTTTGGGATGGGACTGTCCGCCAAATTTCTTCTTTCATAAATTTAATTAACTCCATAAATCTGAAAATTAAGTTCACTCATGAATTAGAAAGGGAAGGAATGCTAATTTTTTTGGATTTAGATTTTAGATTTAGATATATACCCCGCGAGCCGCCAGAGGCGTATGGCAGGGGGTGTAATACACCACCATTATTCATTCCTACCTATTAGAATCTCTAATAGCTTGGGGAAAAAACGACCAAAAGTAATTATCCGTCCTTGCGATTACTTCCCTATAACGCTTCGTCGATGCCTCTCGGAGATCGCGTTCGCTCCTTACTGGCACTAACATTTCACTTACTTCGTCTATAAATTCTGAACGATTGAACTTTTCGAAAAGTTTCCGACGATATTCAGATCTTCTCATCTGTAGTGAATTCCAACTGAGGGACTCTATCATTGCCGTAACGCTGCTATCAAACCTGAAATCCCCGCAAACGAATCGGGCTGCTCTACGCTGGACCATCTCTAAATCTGAGACTAAACCTACTTCGTGTGGGTCCCAAACCGCACAGCAGTATTCAAGACTCGGACGAATAAGAGAAAAGTAAGCTATTTCTTTGACTCTCGATGAGCATCCTCTCAACGTTCTACCAGTTAATCTTTGCATTCTATTCGCTTTTCCTATCGCATCTCGAATATGTTCTTTAAAAGATAAGTTACTGCTAAACGTGACTCCTAGGTATTTGTTGTCGTGAACTAACTCTAATGGATGACCTGAGATTTGGTACTGCGTGGGAATTATGTTTGTGGAGCGCGTAAAACTCATGGCAACGCATTTATTTATATTTAAATCCAGCTGCCAATCTTTACACCATCCTGATATTACGTCCAGGTCGTCTTGAAGCACATTACAATCGTTTTCTGTCAAAATCTCTCTGTATATCAGGGTATCATCGGCAAATAATCTAACCTTACTCTTTACGTTATCTACGAGGTCGTTAATGTAAATTAGAAATAAGATTGGACCAAGAACACTTCCCTGTGGAACTCCTGATGAGATACTTATTTCTTCGGATAAAACTCCATCTAACGCAACTCGCTGAGATCTGTTTTCTAGAAAAGATTTGGTCCATCTGATAACTTTTTCGTCGATCGTGTAGGCACTCAGCTTTTGGATAAGCTTTTCGTGAGAAACTGTGTCGAAAGCTTTCCTGAAATCTAGGAAAACTGCGTCTGATCTAACACCGCCGTCTGCTGCTTTAGATACGTCATTCATAAAAAGCGCTAACTGGGTCTCACAAGACCTACCTTTACGGAATCCGTGCTGGCTCTGACTGATTGCTCCCTTTTCGGAAAGAAAGCGCATGATAGAGCTCGCTATAATATGCTCCATTATTTTGCAAAAAATTGAAGTTAATGAAATAGGCCTATAATCATCTGGTTTTGACGCGCGCCCTTTCTTAGGCACCGGAGTGACATTAGCTTTTTTCCACGACATTGGGACGGTTCCCTCATCCAATGATTTCTGATAGAAAATCTGTAGAAGCGGAGCAATTTCATCGGCTAAAGTTTTTATTACAACAGCGGGAATACCTTCGGGTCCTGGCGCCTTTTTCCTATCAATATCTCGCAATAATTTTCCAATTCCATCAACCGATATCTCGATGGGACACATCTCTGAATCAATGCGCGAGGTAAAATCCTTAACTTGACCATTGTCTACAGTGAAGCATTTCTGGTAGTGCCTGTTAAGTAAGTTAGCTTTATCTTCTGATTTATTTACGGTAATTCCCTCTGCGCTTATGAGGCTAGGCACAGAAAACTGACCTCCACGGGTCTCACGCACGTATGACCAAAATTCTTTCTGATCGCCACCTAATGATTCTAATAGGGTTCGAGATCTGTATTCCTGGTATTCTTTTCGCGCTTCTTCCTTAACTAACTTTCGCACTTCTCTATAGTTTAGTTCTTCGAGCTCATGGTTCGTTCCGCATGCTTTGAGTTTTCTCCATCGCGAGTGAATGACTCTTTGCTTCCTATGTAATGCTCGTAATTTAGGTTGCGTCCACCGTGGCTCTTTACGCTCACGCACGCTCTTAGTGGGAACAAATTTAATTAAACCTTCTTTGATTATCCGCAGAAACTCTATCCAACTATCATTTACTGTATTTGCACCCAAGAAGCGGAAAAAATCATCCTTGCACTCGTTAATATAAACCCTAAACTCCGAAAAATTAGCTTTGCGAATTACATATACTTGCCTCGGTGGCTTAAGAGATTTAACCGCTACTGCTTTCATCTCCGCCATTATGACATCATGGTCTGAAATACCGTCAACTATATCGAGATTAGCTATCAATTGTGGGTGGGTGGTGGCTAGTAAATCTAGGATGTTACCTTCACCCGCACGAGTCGTTCGAGTCTTCGTCACTTGTTTACCTGTTCTATCGCATGCGACGAGAAAGTATCGATTAATTTTTGAGAAACTTTTCTCTCTCTTCTAGAGTTGGAGCATGTTAAATTCCGCCAATTAATATGTGGTAGGTTAAAATGTCCTCCTACAACTATGATGGGATCTTTTACTTTTTCACCGATTATCTGTAACGTCCCGGATAAATCGTCAATACAATCAATTTCGCCATCGGGAGGACGATACAATGAACAAACATAAATCTTACTACCGTTAGGTCTTAAAATCGAGCACCATATCATTTCGCTCCTGCTATTTTCTACAAACTCATCTCGCTGACTAATCAAATGGTTCTTTACAGCGATAAAAACTCCACCGCCTACTCTACCCTGTCTATCTTTGCGATATATCACATAATCTGGAGGAAATATCTCGCTTGAATTAATGTCTTCGCTTAACCAACTCTCAGATCCTAGTATGATATCCGCGCAAGTGCTCCTTGTAAGGTTAAGAAATTCCACCTGCTTATTACGTATGCTTCTGCAATTCACGACTATTATTTTTAGATCTCTGAGTTCGCGCTTTAAAGTTGGATTTCTGTTTGGAATAACCGTAACGATTTTTGAATCGAATTTCTCTTTATTGTCAATGCTACTGTTTCTATTTCGGGGACTAAGATCATGCGTTTCTACTTGCCTATTTACGTGGGTGTTATCTATAATTCCTACCGCTGAATGTACTTTCTTAATATTATTATTTCCCCTTAGATTTAAATTTTTCTCTCGCAAATCTATCTGCGTTATATCGCTCTCATTTAAACCGGAAGAATTGGACTCTAAAACTACCTGGGGTGGCGAACTCTGATAATAGTCTAACCTAAAAAAACCCTATTTACCTCGTAAATCCTACGTGCCACCAGCTCCGCCGCCCGGGCAGTATAATGAACGCCAGAACGATTAAGAGGTAGTCGACATGAATCAAGAACCGGCCTCAAATCGACGAACCCGACCCCGTTGCTCCTACAGAAGTCCCGCAGTCTTTGGTTCAGGCCGACAACGCGACTCCAAACCTCAGAACCACGGTCCGACCGCGGAACTATGCTGCAAAATGACAGCGACACACGGACACCCGACTCACTCTCGACTCGGGAAGCCTCGGCGATCAGGTCCTTAAAAGAACCTAGAATCTCCTCGGACCCGAATCTCGAGGCGTCGTTGGTGCCCGCGTGCACCACCACTCGCAACACCTAGCAGTTCGAAGACGATACCGACGTTCTTAGTTCCTCCGTCACCTTCGGCACCGTACCTCCCGGTAAACACCTGGAGAACACCCGCTCACACACTCCCTCCCGGCGGGCCCTTGCACGTAATGGATCCATTATCCGCCGGACATTAGAACTTCCTATTACTAAAACCCCCCGACCCCCTTCGGGCTCAGCCACCTCCGGGGTTACGGGGATGGCAGCAGGTGCAATGTCCTCCGACAACACAGAAAAACGATTGCTCACAGGAAGAGCATCAGCCGAAGCTTCTGCAACTCCCTGCCTCCGCAAAACCACCCCGCGGTCCCCCCGAATGGAGACTACCTTCCACTCGTCAGGTTTCTTGGCCGTCGACATCCCCGCCCTCGATGAAACCTTCGGGGCACCCTCGATCGCTCGGCTGGCTTTCGCACTCGGGGAACCCCGAGCCGCCAACTTGGCGCAGCGAGCTTTCGGGGTGCTACCCTTGGATTCCACACGTGAGGAGGAAGCCTCCAACCTTTCCACCTTGGAGCTGAGATCCGCAACCATCTTTCTGAGTTCCACTATCTCGGCCCGAAGGGACGCGAGACAAGCAGTTCCCAAGAAAGAGGATACGGGAGTCCTAGGAGAGGCCATCCTACCTAATTATACAATTGACTTTAAATGACTAAAAACTGAGAACCCAAAGAAATGCTTGAGAAACGACAATAAGAACACGCAAACAAATTAAACGAGTTAACTTAGGCTGACACTAACACTTGCGTTTGACCTGAGACGAAATACGCAACTGACCAAATATGTTTGAGAAGACTCTGAAAGGACGAATGTATCACTTATGGGAACGATAAAGACCGGTTACTAATAAAACAACAAGGAAATACGACGGTTAAGTAATAACGAAAATAAAATTCGCAATAAGAATAAATATGCCTACGATACATTTACGAGGGGATAAAAATACAAAAACTAACCTTTGCAAAACAAAAACTCTAAAAACAGCTAAAACGATAGAGGGATGACTAGAAAAACAGAAAATAAATAAACAGTAAGGGCTTTAGTTGTACTTAACACTAAACTGCTACTCTGCTAAGACGGACAAAACTGAAAAACAACACCGGTTAATGAGGGCTTGGTGGGCCGTTGGCTTGTCACTCTGGGGGTCCGTTCAGGAGCACCGGATAAAACACGTCCTTTCTTTTCGAGACTCAGGTCAAGAAAAAGATCTGTCAATCCACCTTCAAAATTGCAAAGTATCATTAGAAATCTTTAGAAAGAGCACGTATACGGACCATGTGATTCCTTCCCACTCCTTTCATCACCACTCCCACAACCACGCTTCGTTCCACGCTCTAACCAACAGATTAGTGAATGTCCCTCTGTCTCCCGAAGCCATTTCAAAAGAGTTAAGTACCATTAAAACCATAGCCCGTAACAATGGATATTCTTGTGAATTCGTTGAAAAATTAGTGAAGAAGAAATCCAAGAAACTTGCTACCTTATCTATTTTTCCTTCCCTTTCCCCTTCCTTTTCTGCTGATCCCAACCCAAGGTGGGTAAAACTTCCTTTCTTAGGAAATATTTCATTTAAACTTTCTAACCTCCTTCCAAAGACTCTAAAAGACAACAAATACCTAGGAGTCACGTTTAGCAGTAACTTATCTTTTAAAGAACATATTCGAGCTGCCGGTGCAATAGCTTCGCGGAAAAAGAGCTGGTGTGGCCGCACTCCAGGAGGTGGGCCGCGAAGGCTGATGAGTTGGGATTTTTAAGGCGGTAGCTCCGTAGGTGTTCCTGCTCTCGTATCCTCAGGGGACGCCCTGTTTGGCCCAGGTAGATCGCCGGACAATCGTAGCACCTCAACTCATACACCCCCTGCCATACGCCTCTGGCGGCTCGCGGGGTATATATCTAAATCTAAAAAATCTAAAGCAGGATTCTATAATTCTGCGAATCTGCGAAAGTCCTTATCTCAGCCTAAGGACAAAAGGGTTCCCTCCACTTATTCTGGGGTGTATGAGTCGAGGTGCGACGATTGTCCGGCGATCTACCTGGGCCAAACAGGGCGTCCCCTGAGGATACGAGAGCAGGAACACCTACGGAGCTACCGCCTTAAAAATCCCAACTCATCAGCCTTCGCGGCCCACCTCCTGGAGTGCGGCCACACCAGCTCTTTTTCCGCGAAGCTATTGCACCGGCAGCCCAAGGGAAGGAAGCTCGACGCTTTAGAAATTTTGGAAATAACTGCAGCTTACGACTTTGTAACCAATGAATATATCTTTACCAACCCTTCTCCTCTCCTTACCCTCCCCTCAAAACTCTCTTGATATATATATATATATGTGTGCTGCATCTCTGTGTACTACTTACCTGATGATGGCGTGAGCCGAAACCGGTCGTTTTGGATTAAACTTTTCCGTGGAAATTACGAAGTGCATTTATTTTCATTTCGTTTCATTATTAGTTTGACGCTTATAAATGAAGACATAAAATAATGTAACGATGCGCATAATTTTCGAATATATTTAATTCTTCTACGGTATTTATTTGCTTTCGTGGGAAGATTACGTTCATGAATATTTTATTTGGATTTTATATTTTACTTAGCGAAGCTAATGTTCAATAACGCACGGACCTCTCTTCGCTTAAATACGCACCCAATCATTACTCCCTTTATTTGTGTTTTCTTTAGCGCCTTTTATTCCTCTTTGTCCGTATCATCCCAAATGTAATCCGATTTATGATTCTCTTCAAACTAGCACAAATTTAATCTTTAAATAAGCAAAGTGAGCGAGGTTTGTCCAATCAGAGAACGAGTTGATCACCAACGTTTTCCTTGACACAATCCTTAAAGCGAGGGAATTTTATGTTATCGCTTTTACACGAACTTCTTTCACACCATTTTCCTCTTTAGTATTTCCAATCCAAGTCAATGACCTACACAATTACCTTTCACGCCTTAAAGTGAAGATACTGTTTTCGTAGAATACTTACGCAGTCCTCCGCACTCGAGGACTGCACCAGGATGACTTTGGTGACCGGCGCTTTTGTTGGCGTCGAAAGGAGTGCCTTCGGTACAGAGTTTTAATAAATCATTCGGGGAAGATTGAGACTATAAGTCTCCATCAAACCCATCCTCATAGATTACACAATAATTATATTAAAGAGATAGTATGAAAACATATGAGAACATTTCTGGATGTAAAAAATAAAAGGGATTCTAAGAGAAAAATTGTCCACTGCAGGAAAACACCCACGAAAAAGGGGTATGAAAAACCTGCGCAAACATACTGATAGAAATAACTACAAGATGAGAAGAAACATGACAAAATATGTATATACCATACCATAAATATACATAATAGTAAATATAAGAAACGGATGAAATGAAATTAAAAAGCTCTGTAAATAAAGAAAATTTTGTGTTCGTAGAATAAGTTGCTAATTCTAGGTTCGGTCATGAGCGTCGACGAAAATGAAGCCACCGTAGATTGTATGTAAAAAAGGCAAAATAGGTTGGCAATGGCTTGAAAAATATATTTTGTGCTTCAAGTGGTGTCGTATTGGCAGGAAAATCTTTTCACCGAAACTTATTAAAAGGGGTTGTTATTGTATAACTTTGTAAATAATTCTCACGATTTGTGTTAAATAAATAAAAGAATTCTTAGATACTTGTATTTTACCTCTAATTTTTTATAGCGCTTTCGATTTATTCACTGAATTTTTGTAATAAAATGATCATTTTGAATCCTCAGAATGTCTCTAAAGTGTTATAAGGTAATTCCGGGTGAGATGCCCCACCGGGAGAGATGCCCCAGTCGTAGTATTTTAAGGAAAACCGCAAGATTGCTCCACTGCTCCACGGTGTGCAGTTGGAAGGCACCCGTCTATCTGCAAGAGTTTCTTGACAATTAATTCTTTTTACGCAATTTTATAGCATCATTTCATGTAGGTACTGTTTTTTTCGGCCCTGTTATAAGATAGAGTTTAATGTTTCTGGTTGGCATCTGTTTAAATGTTTGAATATTTTGAATTAAAGAGCGGAAACTTGAAGCTTTAGGTTCATCTAATGTCCACGTGCAGTGACTGGCCATCTTGGACAAAGTGTAGCCCCACTGGCTGTAATCTCTCCCGTACTGAAAGGAGACGCCTCTTCTCGGGATAGATGCCCCAGTGCTATCTTTAGGTATATGTTCCCTATTAGTATCAATTTAACTTTAAGGTGATACTGATTAAGGCTTTTTCAAGAAAACATTCGCAATCTAGATTTTCATTTCAATTCAAATTTAAATCCACGGTCGAATGCATTTTATGCACGATCAAAAGATGACGTATTGTTTAGTAAGCACTAGGGTGGAGCGTTTAGCCACTTTTTTCCGATCGAAATATAATTCCGGCAAAAGTGGTCCACTTAAATGGACATTACAAATAAACATTTTTTTCAAAATAAAAAAATATCTTGTTAGATTTTTTTCCTCGAAGTTTCGAAATTTCGAAAAACATCAAAATCGACATAAATTCTTTTTCGGTTAAAACGACGATATTTTGCGTATAATCTAGGCCCCATTCATACCAATTAAAAATATCATTATAATTTTAAATGGATATTGTTTTCTAAATGTACTACAATTTTTGGCTAAATAATTGCAAATTTAACTTCCAAATAGGTTTTAAATTTAACTTAAATGTTTAGTTATATCCTAATTTCAAGTTTAATTTAACAATTTTGTTATATAGCATGCGCTTTCCAGATTAAATTCAGTTTAAGCTAATGGGACATCTCTCCCACAGAGGTGGGGCGTCTCATCCGGACACTCGGGAGAGATGGCGAAATGCACGAATGCAGAAAAAGTTTAATATTTTGGGTGAAAATGTCTTTAAAGAAACATTGTTTATATACTGGTAATAAAAAAATAAATGTTATATTCTATCACGCAGTTTCACATTCTTGTTATCACTTAATCCATTGTTATGAAGTCTTTTCCTTAGGTGGGGCATCTCTCCCGGAATTACCATATCTCTAGACCCTATACTCTTTTCGCCAAATGCTTGCGGATTAGAGAGAGAGAGAGAGCGACAATCGCATTTTCTCTCTTTTTGTCGGGGCCAGTAGGAAAAAGGGTAACGTCCACCCCCCCAATTAAAATATTATGGCTTAAATATGCTATGTTGCAACATTAGCGTAAAAATACGCATTTGCTCAAAATCGTGGATAACTTACTAACATAATTGCAGAAAAAACAAAAATTTTACATTTCAGAGAAATTCTTGATTTTTTACGGTTTCGTTTCAGTTCTCTAAGTGAAGAAAGAAGGAATTTGTAATATCAAATTCAGCTTCAATTCATTCTCTTCACGCCCTTGTTTTTAATTTAGCAGACAAACGTTTTCTAGGTAAATATTTAGCAGAAATCAATGAGGAGGTCGAGAATTTTCGGTGAAATACATTGAAGAAAGGAGTCGCGAGCTAATTTCGTCTTATTCTACTACTACTCCCAGTGGACCAAGCGATCTTGTCACCAAGGTTCTCCATCCTTTTCTGTCATTGGCGGTTTGTTCCCATTCTTCCCAAACCCCAAGTAGCTGCAAATCCTCCTTAGCACCGTCTTTCGTCTTATTCGCTCTAGGGAAAACTTCCGGCGAGAAAGTTTCAAATAAAACTGTGAATTTATTTTGTGTGCAAATGTGGAATATCTAAGTTTATAAATGACATAAGATAAACGGATTTTATTACGGAGGTAATGCATTACAGCGATTGTTTCGTTGCAGAACGAATACTTCGCACGTCTTCTGATAGTATTTTTTGCGTTTCTTTTTTACTAAGGGAGAGTAATTTTTTCCCACCTTCTACAAACTTCTGGAGCCTTTATTTTCAGTCCATGTTACTATGGAGGAACAAACAACGATTATAATAAGCAATGTCACTATTTTAACTATGTTTTCGCTCTTGCACTAGAATAGTAGGCCTGCTAAACTAAAATTTCCCGACTTGAGGCAGGCGATCCGACTCTAAGAGACATCTGCCCCTATTAACGACCTGATTCTTCTCGTTTTATCCTCGGCCCCAATAGAATAGCCCATTCAGAACTCTTGAACAAAGTAGTTTCTGTGTTGTGATTCAGGCAATCCTTAGACACTAGCTACATTAAAATTGTATCCAGCCTTTTTTTACTGCTTTCATTTAACACTTCAAGATTTAGAATAAGTGAGAGATTATTTTCGCTTTTGATTTATTTTTTATTATTAGTGGAATTATTTTCCATAATTTTCTACGACGGAATTCGCTAGATTCATTGTATATAAAAATGGGACGGAGGTATTTTTGGTACAATTTTGAGCTAAAGTAAGGAAAACAGTTAGTAAATCCCCGCAAACTATCGACTGTGTTAGATCACAGCTTCGTTTGATGTGTCTGGAAATAGAATCTGAAGGAGTGAAACACCTGCTAATTTGGGAAGTGTGTATCGGAAGCATGACGGAGCTCAGCGATGCGCTTTTCACACGTGAATTGTGCTTTTCTCTACGTTTTGGCCGAATTTTCATTAAATATACTTCGCGATAAGAGAAGGGGAACGTTTTCTCTATAAAATCCAAACAGAATGAAGAGGAAAAACTTATTCTTTCCTCACAAGATAAGTAACTTTGATTATGAGGGAACCGAAAGAGGAAAAGTTGATCGGAAATCTTCTCCTTGTCGAGCGGTCTCTCCAATAAATTAGTCTAACAATTCGCTTTGTGTCCATTTTGTAGTGCCGTCAAATGAGCACTGCCCAATATATTCACATCGGATTAAAAGCTGTTTTGAGTCCGAGCTGATCCTTGAATCTACGTAGTTCAATTGGAGGAATTTAGATACTTTGAGTGTTATTCCGAGATGATTCTGAAAACTTGAGCAGCACACGGGAGGTAGGCTGTGGCCGTAGGTTTTTTTCGCTTTCTTTTCGTTGTTTGTTGATTTTGTAAGCAAGAAATGATTCAGTTGTTTTGTTCATTTAGCGAATAATTGAACATCGACGATTTTAGCCCGGTTCTAATATAGTGAAAAGGCTCATGATTCACAGAAGTTCTTTATATTTCTAAGATTCCTAACTTTCTATGACATTCTTTAAACATAAGGCTTATTCTACATCCAATTAGCCATTCTATCAATGTTTTTACAGCAAGGTTTCACTTTATTTACATGAATTCTTATTAATTATTTAACATCAATTCAGGATATTTATTTACATTATCAGAATGTTGTAGAAATTCTTACTAGTCCGAGGAAATCCGTACAATCACATGATTTTTGCGTTAAGTTGTGAGTTACAAAACAGCGGAATTTAGAGCAATGTTATGCCATCAAGTTTTGTGTCAAACTTGGGGAGTGTGACCTATGAAAAGTTGAAACAGGTCTTTGGGGAACATTCTTATCAAAAGCACAATTTTTTCGCTGTTAAAAATAATTTTTGGAAGGCCGAAAACACGTTGAAGATGAATCTCGCTCAGAGAGACCCTCAGCTTCAAAAACAGAAGGAAACGTGAGATCAGATCGTCGTATAACAATAAGGATGGAGAACAGTTATACTGAAATACTTTCACCGTACATCAAATTTTGACCGAAAATTTGCACATGCCAAAAGTTTGTACCAAAATGCTGCTGAAGAACCTCGTAAGTGAGTGACAATCCAAAGGCATCGATCTTCTTCGGAAGATTGCCAATTACCACGAATTCTTTAATCGTGTGATCACAGGTATCCTGGATTTATTAGTACGATCCTGAGACGAAGCGGCTAAGTGAGGAGCGGCACACTGAGGCATCTCCTCGACCGAAAAAAGCTAGAAAGAGCAAATCAAAGATCAAGACAGTGCTCGTTTGGTTTTTTGACAGTAGAGGTATCGTGCACAAAGCATTTGTTCCTCCACAAATTTGTCCTTGATAGGTTAAGAAAAAGGGTGATTCGTGTTAGACATTGCAGACGAGTGGGTGCTTCATCGTGACAACGGCCATCTCCATCACGGATGGAAACTACTTTTAAGGGGATAGTACTGCTGTTTAAAAAACATAAACATTTTCTAAATAAAAAATCAGTCTCGTTACCTTTCTCACACATCGATCAATGTTTCATCGTGTCCCCTTATAACTCGGATAAAATTATCATCGGGATAGTCAAGGATGGAAAGTAAAACGATTAAAATACTAAAAAGAAATGGCACTATCCCTATGCAAACTTTTAGTTAGCGTTAAACTGAATCTTAAAAAGTCTTAAAAACAATTATAAAATATCGTCCCGGTTTTGACCTGATTTCTCACTCAAAGTTTGATTTTCTTGCTTTCGAGATATGCTAACATCTTCTTTACTCGCTTTTTATGTAACGCTTGCTTCTGTAAAGCAGGGAATCTCAATATTCACTCTTGTTAGTTACGTTTGTTTATATTTCGAGTTTTACTTTTTTACACTTCACCGGCCTTCCATTTTAAAGCACGAGCTCTACAATAATCCTCTTTTTGTTTTCATCTTGCCTGCAAAGGTTCCAATTTCCAATCAATTTCTTCAATCGGCTGTATCTGCGCTTATTCGAAAATGCAAGAGAAAGCCTGCAAAAGAGAAGAGAAAGAACAAGATGTTTGATCAACCTTCTTTGAAAGAAAGCGCAGTCATAATAAATATTAAATTGTCTCATATATTATTTCTTAAATCACCAAATTTTTGGTCTTCTGAATAAACTTTTATTGCGAAAGAGAATTTCAATTTCATTTCAAGTTTTAAAAACAGAAAGAAATTTGATCTAAGTTGCATTCGTGGGAGACACGGGCTCGTGTCCCGGTCAAGGTCTTAACAAGTTCCTACACCTTATTTCTGACCTATAAACTAGATAAAATTGTATCACATGTTACAAATATTATTTTAATTACAAAATTACTTAGTACTACGCCTCCTAATTAGTAAACTTTCTCCCTTACTAATGTATATGAATACGAAAATTGCGAAAGAATTGGATATTAAAAGTGCGCTTTGGTGTACCCTTCGGATTTGAATGATTCCTCGACGGAAAGCAGTGCTTTGTTTCGAAGAACAGATTCGATTTGAGGCATCGCCACGGTTAAGGGTCATCGAGAGTCAAAGAAAGGTAAGCGAAACACCCTCGAGCGCTAAAATACTTTCTAACAAAGAGTGTTGTCACCGAAATCAAACTTTCAATTTAGTTTTTCTCATCCGTCGGCGAGAGGTTTGAAACGCGTGTTCTTCCGTAATTTGTGAACATGCGGATTACATTTATCCACGGAATCAATTAATGTTGCTCTAAAAGTACCTGCGAAAAGTTATGAACCTCGAATAGAAATGCTTTGCCCATTGCTAAGCGTTTGTCGTCCGTTGAAATGCATTGGAAGGCCGCTTCATGAGAAACTGTCGCTTTTCAGTCGCGAATGGCTTACATTAACACATCGTGAGCTAACTCGGCATTGGGAGACCTTAGAGGCTCTAGAGAAAACCTCTGAGAATCCTACGCTGTTATTCAAAACGCCCAAAAATATCTCATTTCGCAGAAAAATTAAATTAGTAAGCGGAGTAAAACGAACCGAGAGAATTGGGACCGCTTTAGACAACATAACTGTAGAAAATACAGTTTTTCGCTGCCGTCCTCAGTTTTTCAACATATAATTGTAAGAAAGAAAAGGAACTAAATTGTTTAATAAACTGTTGCAGTTATTATATTATAAGTTTATATTACATGTTTATTAGACTAAATGAACAAAACTGGGAAACAACAATATTGAAAAGTCTGTATTTGTTTCAAAAAGTGAGATTCAAATTCCCCGTTTAAAAAAAAATCCTCCGTATGTGGACACTGGCACTCCCCCCTCCCACTCGTCTGTGATTCCTAATATTAGGGGAAAAAAATAATCCCTTATGTAATATCGTAATACTGAAGCGATTCTGTACGAAAATGCGTTCGGTTTGGCCGTGAGGTTGAAAAAGTGTCAAATGGCACGCGTATGTCATTTGTTTAGGGCCCCTGCATGAGGTACGTCATCGATCGGTTCCGCAACTTGACGTCACTCGTCGTGACGTCACTCGCACGCAGGCCCACTGAGAGCAGATCGACGTTGGCCTCACTTCCGACGCCGACGCCTCTTCGCAGACATCTTCCTCGGAACCGTGAGTGCGGATTTTGGTGTGTTGTGTTTGTGACGTCCCTCTTTACTCCTCTCATTCCTCCGATAATGACCGCAGGAGAACATTCGCAGTTGAAAACATTTTCTGTGACATCGGAGTAAATTGTCTTTTCCTCTCGGAGTCCCTTCTGTCTGCAGATACACAACTGTCTTAGGAATCCTGAGGACGACGCATAAATCTCTCGCATTAGTGAGTTTTCCAGTAGTTAATCTCTTCGAATTAGCGATTCCCGTCGTCGCTCTTCCGATGCATTCCTCGAATCTCCGAACCTCGCGAGTGTTTCGCTGAAGATTTTCCAATTTTTTCCCTCTGCAAATATATCTTCTCATTTTTCCCCTTTTCAAATGGAGAGATCGTTATTTTGGTTCCGAACGTTGAATTTGAGATTACATTTGAATCGCTTTGATTGCGCCGCCATCGGCTATTTCCTAATATTTTTTGGGGACCACTGTTTGCATTTTATTCCCATGACATTGATTTACGTGTCATTCCCTTGAATTGGTAGATAAGTGGGAATACTGTTTGAACATCGCGTATTTCAATTCCTAGATTTTGCTCGAATTTAGTCTCGGCTCCTTTTTCTCAGCCAGATCTGTGTCATTAATAATTCTCTTACTGCAGATTGTGCGAAATATCCAATTTTATGTTATTTAGGTGGACAGTGTTCGATGGAACGTCATCCCTCTCGGTATTTAAAAAAATCTTTCAGTATCTTACTTAACATCGAAGTTTCTACGCCCGTCGGTTATTTTAATACCTCAGTCAGTGAACAATATTTGAAATAATCAGTCGCATTCGTGAGTGTCGTCGAATTTGGAAGACAACAAACCGAAAACTCTTCATCTTTCTAATTTTAATCCCGAGGGAGTGAAGTTTTCATCCTTTATCGGAAAAGAATCTTTTGAATATATTTTTTGCTTATTTTTCTAATGTTTTATATTTAAAATTATATGTTTGTAAGGAAATAAGCCCAGCAAAGAATTCAAGGGCAATATGACGCAGTTGTTGTCATTAAGTTTGATTTTGATTGATTCTAAGTCCTAAGGGTGAGATATCCTCAAACAAAAAACGGATATCAATGAAATATCTATTATATTCGATGATTCTTTTGAAATTAGGATTGATTAGTCATTTTCGTATTTAATTCTACCTTCGTGTTATTAGCCTTCGTATTCTCACTTATACTTGGATTTTTTCATTTGTTCCAGTTGCGAAATATCGGATATTGTCTCAGAAAAACAAGCAAAACTGGACCATGAAGATTCTAAAGTGTTGTTTCAAGAAGAATAAACTGCAGAAGATAGTAAACAATTCCGTACCTTACCTGTCTTTTGGAGAAGAATTCATATTATAGCGAGTGTATTGCAAAAGCAACTTAAGTGTTCTCAAAGCTTTCTAGTTCGGTAGATTAAAAAATACCAGTAAATTTAATCGGCGTAGTTGTTGGATAATTCAAATTTATTTACTGATAGATCGCTTCTTAATGCCTACGAAAATTCGAAGTCTTTGTTGATTTCTACTCAGCGAATACCTTCGATAAATGATACGAAGAAATGACGAGAATGTGTGCGGTTAAGGGCCTCCGGTCATTTCACGTAACTCTGGATTTGTGTAGAAAACGATTTTTGAGGGAGAAAAGTAATTATTTAAAGTCTTTGTTGAATCGAACAGCGTATTCTATCGTCCGATTCAATTCTCGTGGCAAACGGTAGCGATAGTTGAACAAAATGAATTAAATAAAGAGAAGTTTGCTTCAGTAAAGTTTTCCACTTAAATCGTTGAGTCTTCTATTCAATGCATTCCTCCCACTCAAGAATTTCGCGTTTTTTGCGTTGATATTCAATGAAATTATCAGTTGGAGCCTCTTTCTCTAGCGACAGCCAATTTGCGCTCATTTGTTCTCAATTTCCATGCCAACTTTCTTATAAATTCGAATAAGATAAACAGTAATCTATGTGATTAGACCTAGTAAGGCCGAAGTACTTCGTGGAATGCCATTACATACACAATTGGACGTAGTATCTTCCACAATATTTTTAAGTAACAGACCGTTTTCGGCTATTCTCAGGTGCACTATTTCTGGTCGTGTACCTGAGGATGACTGTAAGGACCGGAGAGATATTAAAAAGTAGTGTGGAAAATACGAAGACAATTGTTCATTAAAAATAAACAGAAATTATACTTTACTGCTTCAAAAATGCTTAGATTTCTAAATTAATTAAGTTTTTAACCAGTTTGTTTGTAAAATTAAAGGTAAATTGTCAAATTTATACTCATTTTCTTCTCGACGTGTTGATGATATAGATTTGAATTATTTCATGGGAAACTAATTCATGAGCTCTTTCGTTTCATTATATCACTGTAATCGGTGTGATACACGTAGTAATCCAATCTTGTCTGTTATGAGACGCAGTCATATTTATTGCGTTCGTTATAAAAAGAAACGGACAAGTGGACTGAGCCAGTTGATGAAGGGAAGAGATTGGAGCTCTTGATACTTGTTTACCATGTGGATCCGTAGCAACATTTAAAATTATTCAAACACTTTTACTGCGACAGGTTCCTTTTCTTCGCTAGCCGTCGATTGGCAGTACAAATTCGTGCCTTTGCTCATGGCAAACACCGACTGAGATGAGGATTCAAATTGCACCGATGAAATACATCAGCAATAATTTGATGAGCTAGAAGCTAAACATTGTTTAGAAATATCGTTTGTACTGTGGCTGTGGCTGACAGAAAAGAAAGTTATATCTTCCGATGAGTCCAAGGATTTCAGATTGACAAACTTTTTTGATCATAGCCATCTGTTTCTGTAAAACATCCCCAATAACAAATGCCTTTTTAATTCCTTTGAGAATTTCCTTTAGAATAAAATACGCTGCTCGGATTCGAAGTTGCCAACCAGTTTTTCCTAAAATTTCCTGATATTTAGCTATCTTTCCTTTGGTGGAACTCATAGCTTCAGAAGGTCCATTATGATCGTTTATATCGACTTTAAAGTCTCAGTCTCCCCCAATCAGGGATTATCTTTTTATTTTAAGCCGAACTTCTTCGCTCTATTAATTGAAGTATTTATCCGCATTTGCTAACTTCAATCTAAACCGCATACAACTGCTTTGTGGCTTACTGAACTTTCGCCTCTTAATATGAATCTCAACCTCCTTGTTTAAATGATGCTTCTCTTACTCCCACTGCACATTCCTATTAACTTACGTAAATAGCATAGTTTTATTTAAACAAATTTTCATCTATTTGCCTCTCCTATCAAATCCATTATCCTTTGCTTCCTTATTTATATTTCACCGATGTTACTTTCATTCCTTTTCGAGAACTGAGATATTTTCGCAATTCTCTCTGAACATTTTCCATAGAATGGTTTTAACTCTTTTATTTAAGCTGTTAGAATGAAAAAACTACGAGATCATGAATGGAAAGTATCTTCAAAAGTGATATTTATATGCGTATGCGTACTTCTATGAACATTGCCGCACATGACGGACGAATGAACAACTGTTGGGCTTTCAAAATCTTACTCTTGAATAATAAATGTTAAAATAATTAACATTCGATGCGAAAATGTATATGTTTGACTCCCATAAGTTACAATACGATACTTTTACAGGTCTATTATCATCTAAATGCTAGCGATATAATAAATTTAAAATACGAACGATTCAGTGAATGCAATAACGGTATGCACCTGCTGTAAATATCCAGCATTTACTCAATACCGGCGGAATGAGATGTTTCATTTGATCTCAGAGTACGTTATTTTTGTGGGATATTTTTGTGACTTTGGATCGAAAATTGTCTTTTGATGTTATGAACTGATTAGTTGGCGTTATTTAAAATGCTTCTTTCTCAATTCTTTCGTCGAAATTAAGGGTTATTAATCATTTATGATTTATCTGTTGTTTTTTTCTGCTGGTCCCTTTGCTCCCATGCTACGCCAATTTCAATTCTTCGGAGAAGGGCATCTTTGCATCTCAGATGAAAATTGCTGTTTAACGACATTAAAACAGGATTACACCAGATGATAGCTGAAAGAAAACAAATACTTAGTGTTCATATCATTTCCTATGCGTTTTTTAATATATATTTTTTTAGCAAAGTGCACCCGAGGCAACATGATTGTCGTCCGCCATATTTTCACTCTTCATTCGAATCCATCGCACTAAAGTGCTAAACAGCTTCGGAGAACGCATTAATATCTACTAATTCAACCAGGCACTTTAACGAGCGTCGCTCTTCCTTCCTGGCTTTTGTTAATAACATCATTTTTCCATCTGTACTTCCTCCTCCTTAACCATTTCCTCCAAAGTACGTGGCAAAGCCGATTTTATCGTTATCGTACCATTAAAAAAGCCTTACCTTATGTATTCCACCCTCTCTAGTCCTCTCTATATTCCAAATGCTATCTTTTTCTCTTAATATGGTTATTAAATGTGATGATAACTGTTATTAAATGTGATAACTCACACCAGACGTTAGGAAAACCTTTTTTCTTGGTGTGATTCTTTGATCTTCTCAAACACTTAAAGAACCACATCCTTCCCTGTAATATGTTCACAAAACATTTTCCTTTCTGACCTTTACAATGTATCTTTTAATGTTTACCTCCGATCCAGAATCAGCCGTTATTATTGTCTGCCGTTCTTTTCCGCCGAAGCTGCTTCACCATCAATGACCGCATCACCAGCAGTAAACAACCGAATAGCCAGATGGGTGGCTCGACTTTGATGAAAGCGCTCCCGGGTTCGATTCCCGGTGGTCCATATGAACGGCATAACCTCAGCTGTCGAAGCACTTAAGATACGCTTTCAGTGCCGCACTGATGACATGCGACACTCGTGTCTCTTTCAATTTCTATCACTCCTGTTTCACTGCTGACGCACAGCTGCCTTTTGGTTAATTGACGTTCTCATGGACATGTTCCTTCGACCCTCCTCTTCATCTCTATGTTCCTTCGACCCTCCTCTTCATCTCTACGGCGTTTTCGGTAATGTTGTTCATAAAACTATCGTCTTGAAGTCTACACATATTGTGGCGTTAGAAAACTTGGGCAAGTGGACCAATATTGTTTAAGAAGTTCTGTTGGATGAATGCCAGTGGCCCATATTCTGCTGAATTCGGACATTCAGTCTCGTCATTGAATGGCTTCGCTTTCCTTCCTGTGCTTTCCTTCCTTTGCTTTACACAGCTTTTCTTATATCGCCTTCTCTGCTTCATATTGTTCTATATTTAGATGGCTATCTACTTTGCCTCTAAACAGTCTAATCAAACATCCTCAGGAGTACTGCACAACTTACAAACCCTATCCATACCTTTTGTGCTCCCTTTCGCAATTATTTGGTAAACCTTTACTTATATTCCTTGGTTATATCATCGTCAACATCTGCATGTTGTATGTCCTCAATTAATCAACTTTCTCTTATTCAATCTTCATCCACACCTCTCTTGTTTTGTTAGGTTTTCTTCACAACTCGCAAGGGACGAATTTAGTTCAACATAGAACGGTAGGCTTTCTCAAAAGAATAACCTGAGAATAAATAACTGTGAAAAAGTCCGAGGACACCGGGACTCAAACCTGGCTGCTATAACCGGTAGTCCTGTTAATCACTTAACTTACGTAACAGGTGTACCCAAAAACGTAGTGTGACCGGTCAATATCTGCTGCACTGTTATGATCCAGGTTCGTCTCCTTCAGGTCCTTATCCGTGGGGTATGTATAGCCTCAAGTTTCTTTCGATTTTTTAATAACTGGTTTGACTTATCAACGGACAAGGTCAGTTCTACTGCGTTTTACGCTTCATGCTGTACTTAAATATATGGTAATTAAACAAAACAATTCATGATTCCGCAAATCCTTAAAATCGGTGATATTCTTTTAGAATGACATGAATGAATGTCAAACTTTCAGTTAATGCTCTATAGAGTCAAAAATAATCAATTAAATTATTAATTTAAATGTATAACTAATAAGTGCTTCTGGTTCATTAACAAATTAAATTCTTCTAATAGGTAATAAAACTTTTAGAATTTTCCGTTCAATTTGCTTTCCGAGTGTTTACGGCTTATCGGTTGATGACATTCTACTCATTATAGTGCAGTTACTCAGATATATACTCAGATACTCTTATGTTTTTTAGAATTCCATTGGAATTATTTTTGTTGACGAATTCGAATCTCTCAAACTCTCATTCCGTCTCTACATTCATTCTGAATCCATACCAATGCTGCCAACTTTGTAAATCAAGGCTGCGGTCCTAAATAGTACGTTGAACCTTTAAAAGGTTATGTTTGCGTCACTGTTGATTCGATTTATGATATTTACTACTTTAAAATTTGATGAATCGGTACTTCTCAAACAATTTTCCTAAATATAGACTTAAAAATTTTAAACAAACTATAATAATAATAATAAACGTATTTTAACAGGACGAGATGGAGACTAATAAGTCTCTTCTAAACCTGGTTGCCAAATCTACTATTGCTGGTGAAATTTACGACGATGTTTAGGATAAACTCATATCGATTTTATAGAGTTGAGGAGTTTGAATTTATGTACAGACTTGACTTGTTTTTTATTAATAATGAGAGAGGGCTAACAGAGGGCTCTTACTTGTCATAATGATGATGAGGAATGGTTATCGACTTTATAAACATCCCTACTAAGTCTTTCATTGATTTCAGCCTTTGTTACTGAGCCATCCTGTTTGCTTGAGCAGAATTTGTTTGGCGCGTTCGATAATGGACGAATAATAACGTTTCCAACGCTGTTTATCGAATTAAGATAATAGTTAAGCTTATATGTGCAATTTATGCTCGATATAAGAACGTCCGAAATTTTCGGATAATTAGCAAAAATAAGCGAGAAATGCGCATATGTAGGAATATAACCTTCTGACTTTTGAGTAAATAAATATTTGTCCACATGGAGGACGAATCCTTGGAAGTTATTTCTGATATTTACTTCCCAAAAGTGAGAGACGATTGAAAGCTGAACGAGAGTAGTTATCTAAACAAAAATGTGTCAAATATATTCGAAAGTGAAATTCATAACTCAGCACTAATATAAAATTGAAATATTTTTCTTTTTACGAGGATAGCATTTGTTTCATGAAAAATGAGTTTTGAAGATAACCGTCAGATAATTAATTTAGTTCAATTAGTCGGAGTGCTCCCGCACGACATAGCGACTCGCACTTCGCCTGCTCTTGGAAATGTGTCTCGAACTATGTGTTCGATTCGATAGTATCGTATTAGAACGATATACATGGAGGTACTGCAAGCTACTCGTTTATAAAATTTCGAAGTTGAATCATGGCATACTTAATTCCCCTTTTATCCTTAAAGTTTCAGAAGTTCCGGATGGATGGGAGGCTTAATTGCTCATTTCTCCCCTGTGAGTTAAATTAATGTTCACTCGTTGATTATGTTGAAGAGAAGAAATGAAGGAATATGCCGCAGCCAGGACTCGAACCCGGATCCTCAGCGGATGATTTATCCAATCTTTTTCTTATGTTGAAATATGATTTCCTAGGAATTAGCGACCTAATAATTTCGATCAATTCTTTTTAAATATATCGTAAACATATTCCTTCTTTAAGTCCGCAATTGAAGTGTTACACTTAAATATTGAAAACTAAATTTTTTAAAGTTAATGTGCCATTTGTGTTCAGGTTTGGTCATTGTTTTCTTTCTCCATATACGTAGTACAGAGAAAGAGGTGTTTTCATGAAAAATCTACTTCGAGATTTCAACGGAAATACACGTTTTGGGGTCCATAGAACAAATTTTGGCCATTTTCGGAATGATGTATGTGTGTGTGTTTGATTGTGGGTTCTCTAACGTGAAAACTGTTTGCAGTATCAATACCATATTAATTTAATTAATTTTTTTGGAATTTAAACTAAACTGGATGCGTCGAAAACTCTTGGGTACTAAAGTATGATTAGCGCGCTTATTTTGAGCTTAAAGAAAGCGCTCGTTATTTCCCTGAGATCGTTCTGCATTTAGATCATCATAAAGAAGTACGGATTAGCAAGAACTTGGATTATAGAAATTACGTAGGAAAAACAATTTATGCGAAATGTTTAAAATTTGCATATTATTATGATAAAGAGGTCTTTGAAAAATAATCGAACATAAAACATTACAGCAGACATTTAAATAAAAAAGTTAAGTAAAAATAGAAGGAAATTCGATGGATATCCTACGACTTTGTAGAGTACTACATCTCGATCAATAATTCTTCCTTCTATCTGGAAGTGTTTCATATCTGAAAATCGACTTAATAAATTCTTAAAATCGATACAAATCGAAGCGAAGGAAGTAAGACCAAGTCCACTGTAATGTTGGCTGTTAATATGCATCATTTAAAGTACATTATAGATATATAAATAGCATTAGAATTATATACGGCATGGCAGTGTCTATCTTCCTAGTCTAACTATTAACATCAATCGCAGAGTTTCTCTCATAAATATCAATCGACGAAATTCGCATTTCCTTTATCAAATTACATTTATCGGAAAAAATTAATACTTATCTATTAACGTGAAAATTCGAGAGATGAAGTATTAAAGAAGAATCTCGAATCATTGTTTTCTACTCAATGATGAGTGAATTGATTTTTGTTCAAATGTTGTAAATTTGAGATACCGAAGTCAGTTAGAATTCCAGAGAAAGACATCTAGAATCAATCGCAATTGGAAAAGTGAAATTTTCGATTGTAAAATTTTGTTTATTTTATTTAAATTCAACGCGGTTATAGCTAATGTGAAAAGAATGATCAAACATACGGCTGACGGAAACAAATTTTCCCATTTTGTCATTCATTCCATCACGCAGTACTTCCTACTTTTTGAAGTTTATTTTATTCATTTTGTATCCTAAACATAATCCAAAAAATGAAACTAAGACCCAAATACTGGATGGATAAATGCAAAAAGAAACAATTACATTAAGATACATGTGTGCCATACATAAATTCCATGTTGTTAAACCGAAGAGTTTGGTCGACATCCCAATTGCGTGTCGTTTTCTTTTTCTGTGAGAAAATTCACAAAGAGGATTTCTGCGAGGCAATTCCACGAAGGGAAGCGACAGAATTTCGGAAACAGAGAACTATCGAACCAATCATTCTAAGAAACCATAAAAAAGAAGGTACGTTCTCAGAGAAGAAAGAGGAATGCAATTAGGGCAAAAAATATCCTTGGCGAGAACAGGTTAATTTAGGGAGGATATATTTACATTAACACAAGGAGTACCTCGTTGCATGGGAGGACAACGATAAATGTATTGTCAATTTTGAAGATAATTTTGATAGATAAAATCCGATGTTAATATCAGCAAGACTATATCCGGTCGTTGCGACATTTGCAACTAAGTATATGGGGTTGCAGTGTAAACATCAGTGAGTGTTGAAAAATCCCACAATTCCTAAACTATACTGTCAACCCAAGTTTCATAAAAATAACACAGCCATGAGACCCATTACTTCTGCGATTAATATTAGCGATTGGGCTAAATTCCCAATTCAAAGAGCTTCCTTTCAAAGATTGTTTTTCTGTTATTAATTCTGTAGATCTTATACAAAAGTTAGATGGTATACAGTTAAATGATTCTGAGGTGCTCGTCTCCTTCGATGTTCGTAGTCTTTTTCCTAGTGTACCTATAAGTGAAACCTCGTCTGTTCTGAGAAACCACTTTCAAAATTTTAACATCGATGACCATTGTGTTCAAGAATATATTGTACTGACTAAGTTGTGTATGGATCAAAATGGTTTTCAATTTCATAATAAATGGTATACTCAAACTCAGGGCGTCTCGATGGGAAATCCTTTATCTCCCTTTTTAGCCAACATTTTCATGACACATTTGGAAGAGACTAGTTCCAAAAAGTTTTCTTATTTCCCTAAAACTTGGTTAAGATACGTCGACGACATTTTCGCCATCTTCGACATTAATCAATTTGACATTAAACAGTTTTTGGAGAATTTAAATAGTTTATTCCCTTCCATCCACGGAACTTGAATGCAACCGCCGATTGCCCTTCCTCGATACTCTTATTATCCGCAATGGGAACAAATTAGAGTTTGTCATATTCAGAAAACCCACTTCTGGTTTGAATTTCATTCCCAGTAACTCATTCCATCCGACTAATCAAAAACATGCAGCTTTCCACCACTTCGTACACAGACTGGTTAATTTTCCTCTAAACTCCGAAAGATATAAGATAGAACAAAACTTGATTATAAGAACTGCTTCTAAACTTGGTTACAAACCCCAATTAATCCAGACCTTAATTAAAAGACATAATTTCAAATTATTCATTAATCGTCATACCACCTTATCATCTAATTCTACGTCCTCCAAAAATATCAAAAATTGAACTTCTGTCCCAAACTCACCAACGGTCTTACAAAAATATTCAAAGATAAACACATCAATGTCGTCTTCCATAATCCTTACACAATTAAAAACGTATTAGGCAACACCAAAGACAAAATCGAAACATTTGACAAATCAGGCATTTACAGCAATAAATGTCCTGAATGCAATTTAATATACATTGGCCAAAGCAGACGAAATTTGATTACTCGTTTCAAAGAACACATTGCGCATTTCAGATTTGGGAGATGTCATATGTCTAGTGTGGCTAAACATATGAACGACACTGGTCATCAAATTTCATTGAATGATTTAAATCTTTCACGTTCTTCACAAACGCCTTGGAAAATTTGTACATTAATAAAAATAAAGGTATATTAATGAACAAGGATTTAGAATTTAACCAAACTCTCTTCAAATTAACTGACACATAGTCTTTCTACGATCTCATAATGACACATAGTTTCTCAACGTTCTCCTTTTGTGACACATTGTCTCTCTACAATCTCAATTTTGTTCCTTGCCGTCTCTTCTCCCGACTTCCTTGCATTTCATTGCCTGACGATGACTTCTTGGAAGTCGAAATACGTATAGCCGCATTGCAAGTTTTTTGATGGTTTTTGAAATTTATTCTTTAATTATAATAATTAATAGTAATGAACATTAAGCTTAATTTTATTTGGAACCTAACCAGTATTATCCAGAGTATCTACTGATATATATTGCATTTTTATAGATTTACTAATTACTTTATCTGGCTTAAAGGATCTAAATAATGATGGTTACATAATTAAAATTAATTAAATAAAGTTGCGTCATGCTTAACGTGGGAGCTGTCATTAAATAGAAATAATTTATTAAGTACAACTTTGATTGCAGCGATATCCTATTAGAAACAAATAATACTAGCGTAAAGAAAATCCGTTAAAAAAATAGTGGTGAGAGAATTTATCTTTAGACTTGATTTTATCGTTAAAATCACGAAATTAGGCATTACAAATTGCAAGGGTGTGTGGCTCACAGATTAGCCTCGTGTTTCCTTATTATCGAAAAGTATGAGAGGATTAAGAATCCCCGGCTACGGCAGACTTTTTCTCTTTCATTTCCATCGCGTATATGAGAGGATTGTTCAACTTAAATTATTTTTATTATAAAAATAAATCATTAATCAGAAGCCATTAACCGGCCGTTGGACTCATTTAACCAGCCTTTGTGATCATTAAGCACCTAACCTAAACGACGGTACTCCTATAAACAATTTACGAAACCCAAGCAATGACAAATAACGCGCTTATTAATATTTACGAAGTACCGGTATAATTCAGTATAAATCCGTCTTTTAATATTTCATAATTTCGTGATTATGTAGTTCCCATCAATACTTTACGAATATTCGACATATTCTTAATTAATTAATTTTCAGTTCTGCTTAATCACTCGGTTTCTCATTTTAAAGGTTTGCTTACAGAAATAACAATGCAAAGATTCAGAAATCAATTTGCTGAAATATTGTAGCTGTGAAATTCTAAGGCGACTTTGAGCCCACGCATCTCAGCTCCTCACAGGAAAAGAAAAACTTACTTTTCAAAGTCCTTGAATTATTTATAATGATTATGACTCAGTTTTCGTCGCAGGGAAATATCTACAGTTCATTCATTCATCCATATAATTCAGTTTACAAGCATTTCCTCTGAAGATGTTGCGCTATAACGAAAACTGATCGTTTTTATTAAAAATTATTTATTTATTTTTATCTGTGATTATGAAGGAGTTCAGTCCTCTGAATTCGATGCACCCACTCGTAAGTTGTTTTCGCAGCCGAATCAGCAATCCCTACCTTATGTACGCTATTCTTTCCTTCGTCGGATTCTTCCGTAGTTCATTCGCTCTCAATTCATTTGATTATCGTGCGCGACTTCAAGGAAAGAATGTACGCTTCATTCGAATACGACCTTTTATTTATCGAGGATTTAATTTTCTTAAATTTGGGTCATATCTGTAGAATTACTATCGACTTTTGTGGAAAATTTTTCCGGTAATTAAAGGAGTAATTGGAGGATGGATTTTGGATTATTTTAATGAACAAATGTTTGATTGAAGTGAGTTACGTCGAAGATAAGTCTATCGGAGGCCTTCTATTGCGACGATTATTCTTAGACCTTTTTAAAAACATGTTTTGTATCGCTGGTTTTACGAGAAATATTAGAGAAAAAATTAGCTGAAACGCTAAAAAATGGAGGGAATGAAGTGTTCATTCCTCGAGTGGCTGTTGTTATATATCGACGACCAATGCTCATCTGAAATGTATTCCATTGAAGGTGTGGGAAAAATATCATCTTCTGAATCTATTCATTGTAAATTTGACGTAACTTTTATGGATGTTTCGGTGTTTCTGTTTGAATCAAAGATGTCATTAGTCATTTTAAGTTCATTAATGCGCGGCTTAAAGATGAATGAATGGAAAATATGATGAAATCCGAAATATGAAACGAGTCAGCGTCTGATTGAAATTCATAAAGTTTTGGACTGGAAACATCGCTGATCCGTCTGTCACACTGTTATGTAACGCGGAGCAAGAAGCCTCTCTCATGCACCATTATAAGATTTCTCGTAGTCTAATTCTTCCACCGTCGGCGGAGTGAAATGCCGCTGTAGTCTATTTATTTTCGGATTCAATTAATTTCGATGGAAGTGTGTATCTTCGAAAGAATTCGTAATGAAAAGTGTCGTTTCTGGATCGCATGAGTTATTATTCGAAACCATTTCCCCGTATCGAGGTATTCCCGAATAGCCGCAACGTAGCTTTTACGAAAGAATGAGTGCTGCAGAATCTAATTCTAAATAAAGTGATAATAGCGTAGTGTTTTGAAGCTTCTATTAATAGATTCCTCTCAGACTTATAGCTGGAAGTTGATGCGAATATTTGAATGTTTTAATATGTGTTCGCCTAAAACTCAAGAACCAAATATTGGACACTTTTAAAAGTTAAAAGGGTTTTAAATGTCTTCCATCCGCCGATAATTTTTATTTACGTTCTCCCATACGAGTCGAAGCGTCTCCATTAGAATTCATTACATCTATAGTTTGCAGGGCTTATTTCTTGTACCAAATTATATCAGAAAGAATACTCGTACCATGTCGAGACTATCAAAAAATAAGGGAAATCGATTAAATATTTTAATTTTGGTTTTCGGATACTACTTTTGATTCGAATTTGAGATAACTTTGATAGAATAAACGAAAAACATTTTATGAGTTTTGATAGTAAACCCATACCCTCGAGGCCAATGCGTTTCCCCACAGTAACACGTGGTCAATTATGGCCCATTTGAAAGTAATGCTGTAAATGAATGACAGACTATTTGAAGGGGAACCGATTTTCTAAGATATTGACGTTTTCATTTTCGATCACAGCTCGTGGGCTTTGGGACAGTTATATGTTTTTTTTCACCATCGAGAAATATAGTTATATATTTAATTGATATTTAACGCTACATGCTCAAAAAAGGAAAAATATTGGGCTAAATCAAGACAAATTTGCTGCGAAAAGGTCTTTGTGGCTGAGAAGCTGTTTGAATAGATTATTCGAGGAGCATGTTTCCAGAAACGAAAGGAATCGCTATGCTAACTATAGCTAACTATGGTCGGCAGTAAATCAAAAATGATTGGAACACCTTTAAATAGTAATCTTAAAGGATTTGCTCACATTGGAGCTGTATGAGGGGCGAAGGGACAGAAAATTTGAATAAATGTAATGAAGATGATCTCTCGAGGAACGAAAGAGAATGTACGGTAAGATTTGAGTCGAAAGTAATTTGCATTTTATTCTTTACCACGGAGAACGGGAGAACTCGATTGGGAAGCCAACGATTGATTTTTAGTGTTTTTTGAAATTTATTCTAATTTTTAATTTCGCAATTTTAAATTTTGTAATGACGTTGATTTCGCTGTTTTCAGAAGTTTATGGAATTTCAACACTCACTGATGTTTACACTGCAACCCCATATACTTAGTTGCAAATGTCGCAACGACCGGATATAGTCTTGCTGATATTAACATCGGATTTTATCTATCAAAATTATCTTCAAAATTGACAATACATTTATCGTTGTCCTCCCATGCAACGAGGTACTCCTTGTGTTAATGTAAATATATCCTCCCTAAATTAACCTGTTCTCGCCAAGGATATTTTTTGCCCTAATTGCATTCCTCTTTCTTCTCTGAGAACGTACCTTCTTTTTTATGGTTTCTTAGAATGATTGGTTCGATAGTTCTCTGTTTCCGAAATTCTGTCGCTTCCCTTCGTGGAATTGCCTCGCAGAAATCCTCTTTGTGAATTTTCTCACAGAAAAAGAAAACGACACGCAATTGGGATGTCGACCAAACTCTTCGGTTTAACAACATGGAATTTATGTATGGTACACATGTATCTTAATGTAATTGTTTCTTTTTGCATTTATCCATCCAGTATTTGGGTCTTAGTTTCATTTTTTGGATTATGTTTAGGATACAAAATGAATAAAATAAACTTCAAAAAGAAAATTGGGGAATAAAAAGTTGTATGATTTAGAATAGAGAAGGAAGATATTTGAAACCAAACATTATATTGTCCATGTTCAAGGAACAATATCATCTTGAATGTAAACACACTAACATAATTAATATCTCTAGGTTACCAAGTAACCAATACTAAAATTATTCCAGCCATTGGCAACCCTCAAATTGATTATTCATGTCAGACATTTTCCGCATCCTATTTCGTCCTATTCATCGGGGAGAGAAGCCTGAAAGCTGACCTTTTAGCCGCAAGTTTAGAAAATAATCTCAAATTAGAATTTTCTAATGCTATTTTGTCGTGGTAAATACAGTAGATGTAGTAACCGTGTGAATTCTTTGGCATCGGATTTAAATATAATGTCCTCGGCACATCAAATAGCTGAAATTTCATCATAACCGCATTCACTGGATATCGAGCTCTTCCCAATTAAACCTCTTTTTATGAGTCAATCGGTTGGTAAGCTTTTTTGTCATCGAGTGATCACTACTCGCGGAGTAAAGACCAAATCGCCGAAGCGATTTTCATCGAACCCAATCAAATGACCTCGGCTTCTTTCCTACTCGTGCCACTTTCTTTCTCATTGCAACTGAATGCAGTTTGGAAAGAGCGTCTCAATCGGTGAGGCTCGTCCGAGAGAGCGGACGTCGTCTTTATTTTGTCTTCCTGAAAATGAAGGGCGACCTTTCTCAGTTCACCTGTATTCTCATTCCGCCCTCTCGAACCCAGAATCGTTTTCGCCGAACGCGCTTTGAACGGCTGATCGTCTAAATTCCCCGACCATTGCGTACATTATGTAAAGGACTTCGCGATTTGTGTACAATATTCCGTCATTTGAATCTCGTTAGAATTCCATTCATTTCGAATTAAATTTTATAAATTAAATAACTCTTGCAGCGATGAAATTTCCTGTACTCGGGTATTCTGGATAGGAACACTAAATATTTGGAGCAAATCTAGTGGCGAATCTGCAGCGAAGCCTTGGATTTACCCCGAGTCATTTGATGATTAATTTCTCAGTCGATACATAAATATGAATGCGATGATGATTGTAGTGAACGATGATATCTGTTGTTTAGAGATCATCTACCCAAACCTGAGGGGGAAATCGTTATGCAATTGTCGCTATTGTCGACGGAAGTTACGCTCACATAAAGATAATAGCAATAAAGGACTTTATTCAGGGAGATATTGAGACCATAAAGTCTTTTCGTACATCTAGCACTTCGTCTTATAAATTTAAAGAAAGAGATGGATGGCGGAAGGGAAAAAAGTACACAGAAGAAGACTACTTTGTGGATTTAGCTTAGGTAATAATTTCCACTGCAGGAAAACACCTTCAAGAAAAACCTGCGAAACCTATAGATAGGAAAACTAAATTTAGTGATGAAATCAGATTAAATGAGATGTAAAAGACAAGAAGACAGACCAACGATTTTATACAAAACAAAAAAAAAGAAAAAGAACAAATAGTTATACATTTAAATGTAAGTAAAAAATGGACTGATAAATGGTATTAGCTTATAGTAAGTCGTTAATTATTATTTGATCACTACTCATATCTTCTCTGTGAAAATCTTCCGATTAACCAATGATATCCCGTTATCGTTTAGTTATTGTTTAATTATTTGTTAAATAAATGTTCAATTAGTCCCGCTGTTATTCGCAAGATAACATTCTTTAAGAAACCAATCTCTACAACTAATTACTATTTGCGGGTAGAAAAGTAAATATCTTGAAGCATTTTCCACTCCATCAGATCCTTCTCTAGCGCCATCTATTGCTACTTTGATACTTTAATTTCCAACTCTCACTTACCAACCGAAGAATGTTTTCGCAACAAATACTACTCGAATGTTTCCTTTGTTATATCTTCGTAATCCATCGCCATTTTTGCTTCGATTTCCTTTAATTTTCCTCGCGACGCGAAACGTGGTTGATGAATTGCTGGAAAGTTCTCTTTCTTGTGATCAACAGTGACGTCGTAATTGTGAATCGTAGGACATTGACGACTGATACTCGCAACACACGGTTATAGGCAGTGGGTGTAAGAGTCCATTCCTTCGATTTCGACCCGTTATTTGACGGTCATAAAATAGTTTGAACAAAATAGTTTGTTAACTTGTTGAAATCGAGAAACGAGTTTTTAAAACCAATTCCCGCCGAAAGTTTTGTTTCTTGTCCCGGTTCACATTGGGATGTTTCCTCCGTTTCAGGTAATATGTTTATCGGTACTCACCATGTTTTACTTCGGCTGGAAAATTCACTCATAAACGATGTTTGATTTGAACCGTATTTCATTAAGTCCTCAAACGTCACTATTGTCTTCGCGAAAAACTCAACTATAGCGCCAACCAAACCTAGTGTATTTATCAACATGTGATGTAGGCAGTGAACGATATTAGGAGCCCATTTGCACGAATAGCCCTCACGCCATTCTCATTCTGGCTAACAGGAGTAAGACTCATTGGCATTCAGAAAACTGTCTTTTACATTTAACTCCCTTTTTCATCTCTACAACTCCGAATTTTATTCAGTTCACTCGTACAATTCCACTAACACTCGCTACTATACAGCAAGAGGGACTCACTTTGTCACCATTCGATCGCTCCGTACTTCGCCTGAAAACCCCTCTCCATTCCAATAGAACCCGAGTACTCAAATCAGTTTAACATTTTCCTATTTATGCAACTTCGGAAATCATAAATACGTGATATCGTGCACATGGGGTTTGAATCTGTACTCACGGGGTTATCGTGAACATGCGGTTGGAATGTGTTGGGAATGGAATGAAATCGGTGATAATGAGAATATTTCGATCGAAAAGCGAGGCATTAATTCTTTCCATTGTGAATGTTCATTGTGTTGTGTGCGAGTGGTTGCATCGATCTGTGGTCCGGGAGAGAGGCTCTCTGCGCACGCGCCTAGCCCTCGCTATTCCCTGCTATTGTTGCAAACTTGCAATTAGAAATTGAATCGCATTCGTATCGATTTCGTGAACTACTGAAAGGATCGAAGCTCTTTGATTCCATCGACTGCTGATCGAAGGAAGCGCCTGCTAACATTCTATCCTTCGAAAAAACCTATTTCTCCGAGTCTTTCGAGAAGTGCCGACCTCAGGAAAATTTCGCCAACATTTTTATTTCCAAATTTTTCGTGCATCGTGAAGAAACAACCTTTAATTCAGTTTTTTTTAGAGAGTAAAAGATTTTACGCTGGGGCGTATCGTTAGATCTTACGTTTCTTGTTAATGCCATCGCTGCGAATAAAAAAAATCATACACATTTGAAAACGTTAGATATGTATCGATTGAAGATGACGGTGTTCTGGAGGATGTTTTCTTTCCCAAGTTTGGTAGTTTCGAGGAGGATTTTAATCGGACGCTGAGGAATTAAGGGCTTGCGAAAATTACAGCGGATATGTACCCTGTTGTAGTACAATGGGATGCGGTACAAAAATAAGTCAAACTTGGGTTAAAATTACTCTAAAAATAAAAACATAGTAATCTGATTCCCTTGTCTTATGAAGATTATTTTATTACCTTTATATCATGAAGAAGAAATCTAGATAAATAATTGGATGGCTCGTGAGAAAACGTATGAATACAAATGTGTCATATATTAAATGCTGTTATCAAGAAGTCGGTGGGGTCAGTTGTGCTCGTGGTAAGACACTCCGAAGACATTGGTTCGAATTCCGGTCTCGTGGGACGATCTTATCTCCTGGGTGCATAAAACGAATTTATTTCTTTTGCCCTGCGGTTATCTGTCATTTAGAAGCGGAGTTCAGCTGCTGATATCCTTTGCTTTTATCTGTATTTAAGTCCCGAGAAAAAATTATACTCTCCCATATATATATATATGGGAGAATATAAATTTTTCTATATCATCATCATCAGCCGTTTTCAATCCGACGTCGGATGTAGGCCTCCCCAAGTACTTTCCAATTGTCTCTGTCCTGAGCTTCTCGTTGCCACGTTACACCTAAGTACTTGATGATGTCTCTATTCCATCTGTTCATAGGTCGTCTTCTTGGTCTCTTCACATCTCTTGGTATCCAGTTGAGAACTGCAGATGTCCAACGTTTGTCGTTGCTTCTCGCAACATGACCGGCCCACCTCCATTTTAGTGATCTTACCTTATGTATGATGTCTGTAACTCCAGTCATCATTCTCACTCAAGTGTTGCGTTTCCTGTCTCTTCTTGTGATTCCCAGCATACAGCGTTCCATGCTCCTTTGCGTTGTCTGAAGTCTCTGGGTTATTGCAGCATTTAACACCCAAGTTTCACTTCCATAGGTCAAGACAGGTAAAATGCATTGATTGAAGACCTTCCTCTTCAAAACCATTGGCATTCTTGACTTCATAATGTGCAAGTTCCTACCAAATGCGCTCCAGCCAAGTTTCATTCTTCTGTTTACTTCATTTATCCTGTTTTTCTCTCCTGTTGTTACAAGTTATCCAAGGTATGTGTATTCCAAGCAAACATCCAGAGGTTTTCCTTGAAGGTTCACTGGTTCTTGCACTGCAAAAGAATTATACATTACCTTTATTTTTGTTAGATTTATCCTGAGTCCTATCTTCTGTCCTGCTGTGTTTAGCTCTTAAGTCTTGAAGTTAGATCTTCTGCGTTAGCTGCAAAGAGAACTATATCATCTGCAAAACGGAGGTGACTAATGTACTCCCCATTTACTCTTAAGCCCTTTTCTTCCCAATCAAGGGTTTTAAAAACTTCTTCTAAAATGGCTGTGAACAAGATGGGAGATAGACCGTCACCTTGTCGAACTCCCTTCTCAATCCTGAATTCATCGGTCTCCTCATGCAACATTACAGAAGCTGTGGCATTCTCATAGACACTGCGCAAGAGACCGATGTACTCTGAATCTATCCCTTGATTCTTCAGAGCTTTCAGAGTGGAGGAGGTACTTACCGAGTCGAAGGCCTGTTCGTAATCCACAAAGCAAAGGACGAGTGGCATCTCGTACTCATTAGTTCTGTTAATAATTTCTTGTACTGTGTGGATGTGGTCCATAGTGCTGAAGCCTTTCCGGAATCCCGCTTGTTCTCTAGGCTGGGCTGAAGACAGTTTCATCTTAAGACGTTCAGCTATTATCCTCATGAATGTATTATAGACAACTGGAAGGAGGCTAATGGGGCGATAGTTCTTCAAATCTTCTTTGCTTCCTTTCTTGTGCAGAAGGGAAATCCCTGCGTGGCTCCATTCCTTAGGAATCGTTCCTTGTGTTAGACAATTACTGAATAATTGTGCTAAAACATTAGCAATCTCTGTTCCACCAGCTTTCAGATATTCCGCCAACACCCCATCTGCTCCTCCTGCGTTCGCATTCTTCATCTGCTTAATAGCTGTCATTACCTCTTCTGGGAGAATTGAGAGGAGATTTTGTGAGCTTTGGCTTTCATGTTGGTTTGCCTCTCCGGCATTTCCCATCTTCTTGTATAGGTTGCCAATGTATTCTGCTACAGTCCTTATTATTGCTAGTCTGTTATATGTTGTTGTGCCATCTCCTTTCTGTAAGGCTAAAATGTGTTTCTTTTTTCTATATATTGTGATATATATATATATATATACGAGTAAAATGTAGCTTGCATACTGCAAGCAGATCGACTGCACTAATTTCATATCGGCAACATATCGGGACGGTCCTCAAAAGAAAAAAAAAACTATTGAAAATATTCTTAACATTTGCTGCAATGTAATCGTCTGGCATCGAACCCGGGTCTTATAGAAGCCGTGCAACTCCAACGTAAATCACAAAGATATCGCCGAATATGGTCCATGGTTCGAAGCTAGGTCGGGGCAAAAATCGGCCGTTTAAAATGCATTGCGGCGATTTTGATGATTTTTTTGATCCTTTCCTGATAACATGGATACTTGAAACTCGGCACGTGGAAAGATATTATAAATATATTTCATAATCAAATTTTACATATTCGATGATAGTCCTTGGTTAGATCCCAGAGGGCCATTTACATTCCTCTATGCATTTCTTACGGAGATAAAGGAAACAAATTTTAGGTACTTCCCGGCATGATATCGACTTTAAACTTTGCAAAAAATAAGATAAAGTCCTTAAAAATCATACTGTGCATTCACAGCTGCCAATATGTCCTGGGTTCGACACCAGGCGTCTCTAAAATCAGTAACTGATCCGATTTTTAAGAATTATTTTGAACCCTTTTCCAATAATATAGAAACTTGAAATTCGGCATATAGATAGAGATAATAAATATATTTCAAAAACAGGTTTTAAAATTCCAAGATCGTCCTTGGTTCGAATCCAGAGAGCCATTTACATTCGAAAAGTTATTGTGCTCTGGCATCGAATCCAGGAATACTACGGTCTTATAAAATTTTTTTTCTTAAACCAATTCTTACCATATATTTTCCAGCTAAGCACGAACTTTCTATCATTTCGATAAGTGCATCAAAATAAATAATGAAAAACTACTTCAATGTATTTTAAATGACAGATTTTTGCATCGTCCTAGCATCGAACCCAGGATATTTTCCGTGAAAGTCATTCATGTTTTGGATAGATCATAACAATTTATAAGGGCTCCCAGAGTTTCGATTCTCTACCTATACGGGAAGTATTTTTTAAAAATTCCTGAAAATCAAAGAAATGCATTTAAATGGAAAAAATCGGGATTTTGGGGTCCTCTGGAATCGAATCCATGACACTGAGGTTCAAAATCGTAATTTTTCTGGCGGTAACACGTTATGGCCAATGCGTCGAAAAAATTTCAAGTCACTGACGCTTGTGGTTTAGGCTGTGAATTTGTATTCTATCTATCTATCTATCTATATGAATGAATCCGGAGAAGGAATTTTATTTAATAGATATCCGGAGAAACGTAAGTCCGGTTGAGGGTTAATTCGTAAGCTAAGTAGGTTACGAATACGGAAGTGTCAATTCAGATGTTTACGTGAGTTTATTTTAAAGCACTCATTTTAATTCGATCAATACATCGGATTTTGGACCAGATATTTCCCGCCACTTCGCGGAACGGCCATATTTTCATGTTAAACGTACTTTAACAAATATCTGATTTGGTATACCACGAGAGCGCAATGAATTTCTTTCATTTTTATAATGATAGGCTACGATGGTGATGTGATAGTTTAATCGATTCCGTTTGGGTGAAGGCCGTCGAAAATATTTTAAAAAGCATTCTTTTATGTATCCTTTGCATCATCTGCAAAGGGTGATGCATTTCGATTGCCTAAACCAAAAGGATTATTTCGGAATGAAACATTGGAGGTGTACGATTTATTACTTAAAAACATTTTTAGCATCGCCGTTGATATCTGCTGAAATCGTTGGAAAAGGATTATTGATAGATGTGAACAGTAGCAATGACAAAGATTCAGTATGCGAAAAGAAATGTCTTATAGCTATATGCATGGAATAGTATATTCCAATAGTTAAGGTGGTAGTTAACTGGTAATTGCGTGACAATATTCTTATGAAGGAAGTTGTTCGCCGTAAATGTCGGCAACCGTCTTTACTTTGAATACAAACAGGTGGCCTAATTTGCGAGGCCCATTACGACGGAATTTGCTCGATTTAGTAGTCGACGTTTGAAGATGACAAATCACATGCGATTGGTTTTGGTACATTCGAACTTCAAATTGAATTGTTTGATTTCTAATGAAGGATAAACTATACACCGAAACAATCGCAGCTAATGTTGTAAACACAAGATGTCGTAGGCAAAAGCTATAGTGGAAGAATAGTCGTTTATCAGATTCTTACTATTCATGCTTCCATTGGAAATATCACTTAATTCACTGCTGTTTATTTCTATTCTGAACGTTCCAAAAATAAAATGTTTAATGTTGATATTAAGATCATTATGGCAATATCTTAATAGTGATTTATGTTTGGGCGTTGAGTATTTTCAGATGTTGTGACCATCGAGTATCAAATAGAAATAAAATGATTAGAGAAATGAAGAAAGGACAAAAATTATCACGTAATGATAATTATCATATTTTTTATTATAAATAGCTACTTCTCCGGATATACCTACAGGGGTTACATATTATAACCTCGTGAAATTTTACGACATACTCGCCGCAGCGCGTAACCACCAGAAATTTTTTTTTGTTGTTGACTTTGATCGTAACTATCGCGTATTTGATTAAACGAATTGAAGGCCTCAAAATCCCGAATTTTTCCATGTGAATGCATTGCGGGGATTTTCGGGAATTTTTTCAGGAACTTTCCAGCAAATTAGAGAGTTGAAATTTGAGGGATCGCTGGTAATTAAATTGGAGGTCCTACGAAGTCGATACAATTACCAAAAGAAAGGAAAGTAAATGAATATTCTTATTTTTGGTCGTGTTGTATCGTTAACGAGTAGAAATTATGAGAACTAAGGCAAAATGTACGAAAATTTTCGGCTGCTAGCGACTTTTACTCGTAAAAGTACTCGTTACATTAGTAAATTCCAAATAACTGAATGTTTATGGGAGTAATAAAAGAATTGAATCTGCCTCATATGTTCCACAGATTCATTTCCAAATATCAACTTTTACAAAAACTTTTTAAAATGAAGAAGATATTCAATCAAAAGTGGATTAAGCTATAATCCATGTGACAGCAGAAGGATGGTGAAAATTCCTTCTTTCAACCAGCAATTTCTCCTATCTGTGCATGAATTAAATAATTCTTTTAAGTATTTTTGGACAAAGATATCCTTTTTTTACTTTGTCCATTTTTAGAATCAATTCAGGGAAATGATTGAACTCTTAATTTTCTTTATTCAATGATTTCTTTATATCGATATACGTTTGTGTTGATTTATGTAAAAATATCAAAGAGGAGCATTTTTCAATTCAGGCCCTATGAAGATTGAAATGGATGGCATTTCAGAAACGGATCGGTGATTGATAGAGGGAATCAGGGAAAATGCTTATCAAGGAGTACCGCATTCCACTGCCCCTAACAGTGGAAGAATACAGAATAGCTCAGCTCTATATGATAGCGGTGAGTAACTGTTATTCCCTTTTGAAGCCATTTCCCAGTAGAAAATTTCACATGAAGAAAATTTAATTTTGTATTAAATATTGATTGATTTGAATTAAAAATTTTGAAAACAACAGGGTTGAAATTGTGGAAAATGTATTTGAAAATCCATATTCACATTTAAAGTAAAGCTCATTTTATTTTAATAACAGCATGTATACGTCTATCCTTTGTTGATCAAACACTAAAGCTTTGTTTTTGCTCCAATGTTTGCTGATCTGAGTAGAAGAAAAGCCGAGAGGAGAGCAAAGGAGCTGGAAGTGGAGTAGAAATCTTAGTGAACGAACCTTACAATGGAGGCCCCGGGGGAAGTGGGCAGTACACACATAAGGTGTATCATGTTGGCAGCCATTTGCCAGGTTAGCTATGAATGATGCTCTCCTTGCAAGAATGCAAAATCTGATAATTTTGCAAGATATTGCTCTTAGGCAATTCTGCTACTGTTGGTAAAAAACTAAACACTTAACAAAATATATTCACCAAAAAAATGAAGATTAATAATAATAATGTTTATTCACCATAGATCAGAGCTATAGGCTTCGTCAATACATAGGATATGTCAATACAGGTATATCAATTTTTAAAAGTAATACATAATCAAAAAGAATAAGAAGAAAAATTATAGGTACAGCATCAATAAAGGGAAAGATACGCTTCGGCAGAATAAAATATTTTACTTAGTAAAATTAACCTTAGATTTAAAACATGATAATGAGCTTAGATTTTTTATTTCTTCAGGAAGTGTATTATATAGAAAATAGGAAATTTGAAGATTGTTACTATTGCGTGAGTTGTAGGTGTGTATATCAGCATTTGTCTTGAATTTGTTTAGGTTTGATTTAACATGTATAACTGAAGATAAGATAAAAATGCAAGGAAGAGGTAAAATCAAAAATTGCTGAAAAAGAGGAAGGCTGAGTGCATCAAGGTTGGTGTTAGCTATTAGTCTTGAAATTCTTTTTTGAAATTAAATCAACACATTCCCACTAACGATGGACTATGATGATTGGATAGTTTCCTGCATTTATCATGTATTACTTCTTTTACTTTGATGCTGAATAAATATTTCAAATCCCCTGACAAAGTTTCATAATATGCCAAACCTATGCATCAATTTTACAGAAGTAAGCTACAGAAAAATTATCTGTATTCTTTAGCATTAAATTAGCCTCACAAGGTAACTCTTTATTGGTACTGTTCGTGATGTATGGAATTCTTACGTTGCTGATCAGTGAGAAATCTACCGAATATGCCAATACTATATTTTTAATCCTGTAGATTTTGTTTGAAAATTTCATCTTGTATATTAAATTATTCTTTAATGAAATCTCTTTCTATCTTTCATCTTTTTTTGATAAATCAAGTTATGAATTGAAGTTTGAAAAGGTATTTTTCCAAAATGGTCTTAACATATTGGTTTAACATGTTTTCTTTATCATTTATGAAAATGAACTGTATCGCAATTGAGAAAATTAAATTTGCTTTCTTGGCAGTTATATATTTAAAATTCAGGAGGTATGCGTAGAAAATGGTTTATACTAAAATTATTTTGATCAAGAGAAATTTTATTCTAAATATGTTTTCTATGTTTACATTGTTTTATTTCTGACTTTAAATAAACACTTGGTGACAAATTTGCTCCATTAATCTGTTATAAAATATTATTTTTAGTTTATGATAACTTTTGGGGAAGGATCATATCAACCTAGGATTGCTAAATTAATAATTAACATAAATTAAGTATCATAAATCCAACAGTGGATTTTTATTACAATCACAACAACTTAATGTCATTGTTCAGCAAACAAGTTGTCACTGTGATGATAGAGAGAGATGCACTGTCCATTATTCTGATAATTCTATTATAAACTGAATCTTTGGCTGTTAACCAGCAGGAATAATATTTTGACAAATGCTTGTATACGGACATAATTCTATATAAATAAACATCTTTGAGGAAAACCCATCATCAAATAATTTTAAATTTTAATATGGTTTTAAAGTGAAGTTAGTGTTTAATAATTTCTACCTTTAACTGTGTCCATGAAGAAAATGTGTTGGTGTGAGAAAATCTCATGACTGTGGTCACTTGTCATTTCTAATCTTTTCAAAATATTTATCTTTGAAGGTTGGTTCAAGAGCCTACTTCCAAAATCTGCACTCACGGTGGAAGAGGAAGCTTGGAATGCGTATCCATATACAAAAACAAGATATACCTGTCCGTTTGTAGAAAAGTTTTCTCTCGAAATAGAGACATATTATTTTGGAGATAATGGTCACCAGGAAAATGTATTTAAACTTTCTGGTGGAGATCTTCGCAGTAGAGTAGTAGGTGAGTTTATATGACCAGTGAATATTAATACTGATTCTATCTGATGTCAATTCTTAAATCTTCAGATAGTATGTGCTTTCGTTGATCAACATTTAGGATTGGTGTATGTTTAAAATAATAAATTTTGCATGATCTCCTGTTAGGTTAAAATAATTAAAACCAAAAATATGGCAAGGTTTAAGGAGTTTTTATCTAAACTGTAACTCTCCTAGTGAGACATTTCTCTATATTTAAAATAGATTATTATTAATTTAATTTAATTAATTAAAAGAACTCCAAAACTTCGAAGTAATGAAATTATAGTGCTAAATTGCTGTAGAAATACTCTGGGTAATAATTTATTTTATGGATGAAATCAAGTCAAAAGGTGAAGATGAAGTTAGGTGATCAATTTTAGAATCAGAGTGAAAGAATGAATGAGAAAATTTAAATGTTTGATTGAGTAGAGTTCTGTTCATCTGAAGTTGTTTTTTCTTTGAATGGTATACCTACTCTTGTGGGAGTTATAATTCTGGTGCATTGATTTTCCACTTATCCTCACGACCAATATTTCAAAATCAACCCACTGAAGGCCTTCTCATTTCCTCCCTTACATCCCCTCCATCTTGATGTAATCACCTCTTCCTCTTGCTTTCTAAAAAATCTCTCCTAACACTCCATCAGATATTTCTATGATTAAGAGATTAATAGATGATGAGAGTAAAATTGAAGAACCCTGGGACTACAATTGTACCCATCAAAGTTTGAATTCCGGAAAGAGATCAAACATTGAACTCAATTCTTTTATCCGGCCAGAAAAATAAATAATAATTATTTCCAGAATTGTTTCTTGAAATCAACAAGATATCATCCTATATCTTCAATTTCCTATCATTATTTGATTGGAACGGTTGCACATTTTATTAAACTTCATTTTAGGTTGATAACTGGATCCTAAATGATCGCCTTGTCATTTATTTTTGCTCATCTTAAAATAAATTCCTTATAGTGCCAATTTCGTTATTACTAAGGAATGTTACTCTATTTTCTCCCTTATAGATGTTATTGACGTTGTTAAAGACCAGTTGTATGGTGCTGATTATGTGAAAGAGGAGGATCCTAAGCTGTTTGTGTCTCAAAAAACCATGAGAGGTCCACTGACTGAAACGTGGCTTGAAGACTACTGGAATGATGTTAAGGTTATTAATTTTGATGTTTGAATTACAATTTTTTGAAAATTTTCAAATAGTGAAATATTTACAGAATTAATTTGCATAAAGGGTAGTAGTGAGGAAAGAGTGATTAAGTTAACATTATTTTAAAAAATTCAAAACGTTTTGATGAAATTGTTTATAAAAAATGCTTATTTTGTTATATTTATAAAATAAATTATTCAGCTTTTGCACCTTAAATGACAGTCCTATTAGATTAAAGAAATTATCTTTTGCAAACAAATATCTTCCTATGAGTATGTGTACCTATGAGCAGGGCTGGCTTTATGGGCAGGCGAATATAAGGCCTGGGGCCGCCAAGTTATTACATTACAAGATTATTATTATTATGAATTGACTCTCAAATAACTCACAAAAACATTAGATAGAAAGAATCATAATAATATAAGATAATAATAAAACAAATAATAATAATATAAGAATATTAAATAAGTCTATTAATGGCAGGAAACCGTTTAATTTATTTAATCATACAAATGAAATTTAGGCAACGTCTCATAACCCTCCATAACGGATTTTTCTTACCACTCCTGTGACAGTGGAGAACAAAGCTTCTCAAAACTGATTAAGACATATTTGCAATGACGCAAGATAGATTTGTTAATCTATCTGTGATTTCCATCGAAAACAGCATTACCCATACCCTTAACTTTTCCAAACTTATTAATGATTTTTCTACCAAAAAGGCAAGAAAAGTTAAATTTTAACACCTTATGTTTCACTTTATATTTGATATGATGTGATAATCATTAATCAATATTTATTTTGATCAGTATAATTTGTGTTAAACTATATTAATCAAAGAAATGAATAAATTGTTACTAAATCACAGTTGCTTTAAATATATACTGAATACTGCGACAATTTTATTATTTTATATATTTTATATTTTAATAATTATTATTTATTGATATTTCATTGTAAAACATTTCATAGTTTAATTATTTAGTTTATTATTCAATGTTAAAAAGCCTGTTGTGATATTTTGTCAGGTTATTATTGAATTTGCAATATTACAAACGAGAGGGCTGCCAAATGCGTTTTGCCTGTTGTCTAAAGCCGGCCCTGCCTAACAGTATATATACCTATGAGTAGTAGTGTTATACTGATTTGCTATTGATGCAGATAAAGTTGCCTGATGATATTATCAACTACTTTTCAGATATCATTATTGGAATACTTAGAAAATTATGTCTGTAATCTAAATTGATCTTCTCAGTAAACTGTGAAGGTGTAAGCTAATCTCATATCTTTAAAACTTAAATGCCTCTCTCAAAAGATTTTCATTGTGTTTTAACATTAATGTATCATTGAGTGTTTTCCTCATGATTGATTTGGTCCTCTAGGGCAAGAAGCAACCCACTGCTAGTGGTAAATCCCTCATGTGTGCTTACAAATTATGCAAGGTAGAATTTCGATACTGGGGAATGCAGAGTAAAATTGAGAAGTTCATTCATGATGTTGGTGAGTGACAAAAATCATATAGCTGTAATTAATTAATTCATTCCATCATCCTCCATCAGTTAGTCAATTAAAATGAAGGTACTAACAATAAAATTGTGTAGACATGCATACCCAAACTGAGACTTGAGTTGGAGACTGCAAATTGTTAAGCTACCATGCTAACCTTCACCACTGCTTTAATTGTTTTCAAAACTTCCTTTTGGTTTAAATTTAGAAAGAAATTACCACAATCTTAAATTCTTAGTGGCTTTTACTTATTGAAGTAAAGAAAAGGATTATTTCAAATGTATTGAATTATAATGTTTTTTTTTTCAAGGTCTCTGAAAACAAGCTCATGTGACCTCATGACCTATGAAATAGTTACTGAATGGACAGTAGTATTTTTTATTGCTGTGAAGGTCATGTTATATCATGATAAGGTTTTATTTAGTCTTATGATTTTTCCAAAGGAAATAAAAAGCATGTCAAAAATGTAAAATAAGCCCATGACATTTTAAAAAGATACTGATACTTCAATCATTCATTTGAGGTATTTCACAGCCTCACGTCCAATTTTGTTCTGAATTTGCTCTTAAAATGCAAGTACTTGTCTTCCTTTTTATTAAACTTTGTTGTTTGGAAGATGGAGTTGGACCTTCTTTATCATACCAGAATCTTTGATAGCAGTTCATTTGATCATTAACTTATGTTTACCATCAATTCTTTCTCCCGATGACTTAAATTAATTTCACTTAAATAAGGCAGATTCCTACACAAATTAAGGTTAATTCAGATCTCTTGATGTACAGTTGAGAACAGTTTATTGGTTGACAGTTCTCCTCAGCCCTGGCTGGCCTGACCACATCAGTTTCAGTGATCTCATTTTATCAATCGTATTTTTATAAAGATATGTAACACAACATTCAATGAATGAAAGAACAAGATGCTTAAAGTCTTCTAAAAGTTATGAGCCTTCATAATAACCTATGTTTGCCAATTTTTGCAAAATTTTGGAAATTTCATCTAAAAATAAACAAGTTGAGTTTATATTTTTGTACCTACGGATGTTAATTGGGTACCAATGAGTGATTTTATACAATAATACTGACCAAATTCAAAGATATATATTAATCTTATGATGTCTTCCGAAATTATAAATTTTGTAAATCTGGTATTACCGCTTAAACATGCTATGATATTATCTAAATTTACAAGATTTTCTATTTTTATCTTTAAGGGGTGTTCTCATGTAACGGCCGTTTTTCAAAGCGTTTTTCGGAATTTTACTGTGAGGAAAGTATGAAGTTTTTTTCAATGCGGTTTTTTTCTAAAGTTTTATTGATCTTTGAACTACAAGTAAAAGGTATATTCGGTGAAAAAACTTTCGTTGTTTGGCCACTGCACCCTTGCAAAGTTAGTCCTTCCAAAAAATGTATGTCGATGGTTCGCACGATAGCGCAAAAATACGGTTGGTCTGAAACGAGCATAAAAATATTTTATCAATTAACAACGTTGTGATTGTCATTTGACGGGGACTTTTTTAATTACGATAAAAATGTTCAAAATGGCGGGACTTGGAAGAAAAAAATAATTTTCTCCCTTTTTTTCGTCTTTAAAAAATTCGTCAAATATTTGTTATTAACAATAGTGGAATAAACCGCCGTCAAACGATAGCGAAAACATTACCACGCATTTAAAAAGAAACCGCATCTAAATCCGTGTATTAGTTTTCTAGGAATCGTGCGAACCAGTTTGAAAAATGTAGTTTTGAGAAAAACGCGTTCAAAGTTTCAAGTTAGTTTTTTTTCGGGATTGCGTCACTTACAATCAATCGGCGATTCTGAGGCCGTACAACACACCTTCCTCGACCTCTGCGAACTCGTGTTTAGCAGAATCGCTTTCTCTCCGATAGATCCTGGCCCTTTTAGAGAGATGGCTCATGCGCCCCTCCGAACGGATGATCCGACTCTCGTCCCGTATTGGGCCACAAAACAAATTTAGTCCTTGAAAATCAATTCCCAGAAGACGCACATTAAGCACAATACTACGATGGTTGATTTCTTAGGCATTTATTATCAGCGGGCACGAATTTATCAAAACATCACTACCACGCTTCTTGCATTTCATGCACTCTGTAAAGCCCAAGCCACGTTCACTTTTCCGCTCAAATGCTACTTCCCCATGGCAGTCCTTGCAAACTACAAGTGTAGCATGTGTCGAGAAGACAGAGGAAATATCGATGAAATTGTAGCTTAGATGTTCGTTGACGACGAAGTCAGCGGCACTTGCGCTCCCAATTTTACGCGACGACGTGCTGGCGTACTCGGTAGATTTCTCGGGCTTGCCGACGTTCCTTTGCAAACTTTTATTTTTTGTTCGATAAGCAAAGGTTCTTTTGCTTCGGGAACACTGCCTATCCATGGTTGAACAGGCAAATTACTCGCGAATCCAAAAGAATATGGAGAAGAATATTTCGATACGAGTGGACGCAACCGCGACGAAAACGAAACTAACTACACCTAAACGAAACCGTAAGAGTTTGTTAGTCACAGACTTTTTTCTCAAACCCTAGCCCTATTTTCCCTTCCTCGGATATCGGAAATAATTCAGGTATAAATAACTTAAATACAAATGATTTCCGGCGCGCCATGTACGAGCTCGGCACGCCGCGAGAGCGCCCCTAAACTTGGTTTAGGTTTCGAATCCGGCAAAATCCTTTCGGTATCTTATTTTCAGATACCTAAACATGAAAACAATTCAAAAAAAATCGATATTTTCAAAATGTTACATGAGAACACTAGTGGAAGCAGAATAGGTTCAACTTATCCTTTTTGGTTTATCAAGCTGAAAATTGGTGGAGATGTTCTTTAAACAGCCAAAAGCAAAATCCCAAAAATCCCAAAAAATCCCGATCGGGCAACATGCCGAAATATTTAAACAAAAGTCGCCATCTTGGATTTTCGACCTTGCATCATATTGAACGGTATATATCCGTATCTAATGGTAATAAAGACACACGGTTTGCTTTAAACTACTTACTAAAGTATAAGCAAGACCCATGGCACTTTATATTGAAAAAAAATTAGTAAGTATAAAGCTACATACGAAAAACAACTCATCTTAGGGTAGTTTTAACGGGAAAATCTGCGTTAAATGTCTATTTTCGACCTTTTATTATCATTAAATCAAAAAATATATCGATATAGAAGTTGTAGAACTCATCAAAAGGCTTCAGAATGTTTTATTATAATCTCCGTAGTCCAAAAATTGTAGCTTCTACGAAGCGCCAAACACGCTCGCACACTCGGTATACGACTTCGAACGCGGAGCGCTTTTGTGCGGGTTTCCAGCAAAACACCGATTATAATGCCGGAAAGTATATTCTTATTCCTATATTCCTTATATCCTTATGTTATATTATATGCTACTGAATTGCTATGACTATAATGTAACTATTCAAAGAATTAACCAAATATTTTCCCAATTGGAAAACTAACGAAAATGATTTATAAAAATAAGGCAATAATATAAAAGGATAAAAAATTACAAGCTAACGACTATAAAGTGGAAATATAACCGGATGAATTAATACTATCGAAGGAAAAGAATATAGAACCTTTCTAAACACTAACAACAATAAACCAACATAAGAATAGAAATAAAAAACACTACGTCGAAAATTCCACTTGAGTTTTAATACACGATCGGTTTCAGACAATTCTGTCCATCATCAGGTAAAGAGACCACAACTGCTGTGAATATCTATTATATATAGATGCTTCCCCGGATTCATTCATATAGATACATAGATAGATAGGATACTAATTCACAGCCTAAACCACAAGCGTCATTGACTTGAAAATTTTAGGACGTATTGGCCATAACGTGTAACCACCAGAAAAATTGCGATTTTGAACCTCAGCATCATGGGTTCGATTCCAGAGGGCCCCAAAGTCCCGATTTTTTCCATTTAAATGCATTGCTTCGATTTTCCGGATTTTTTAAGAATTACTTCCCGTTTAGGTAGATAATTGAAACTCTAGGAGCCTGTATACATAGTCAGGATCTATCGATAGTATTAATGAATTCAACAGAAAATATCCTGGGTTCGATGCTAGAACGATGCAAAAATCTGCCGTTTACAATGCATTGAGGTAGTTATTCTATATTTATTTGGATGCACTTATCGATTTGATAGGAAGTTCGTGCTTGGCTAGAAGATGTATGGTAAAAATTCCTTTAAGAAAAAAATTTAGGTAAGACCGGTAAGACTACTTCTGGGTTCGATGCCGGGGCACATTAAAATTTCTCTCATAAGGAATACATGGGAAAAGTAGGACGTCATTTGAGGCAGTTGTAGCCAATACTTCTGCCTGAATTTTCACGCATAGTTAGGGGTGGTGATCTTCTGTTGTGCTGCATAGAAAGTATCACCAGAAAGTTCAGGGTTCGAAGCCAGGCGGTAAATATATCCCCCGTTTAAAATACATTGAATTAGTTTTCATTATTTTTTTATGCACTTATCGAAATAATAGGAAGTTCTGCTTACATAGAAGATGTATATTGAGACTAAGTTCAAGAAAAGATAGATAAGGCCATGATGTACCTGGGTTTGATGCCAGAGCACATTACAATTTATCACATAAGGAATATAAGGGAAAGGTAGGACGTCGTTTGAGGCAGTTGCACCCAATATTTCTGCTTGAATTTTCACACATACTAAGATATGGTGATCTTCTGTTGTGCTGCATAGTAAGTTCACCAGGGAGATCCGGGTTCAATGCCAGACGATTAAATTGCAGTGAATTTCAAGAATATTTTCAATCTTTTTTTTTAGAGGACAATCCCGATATGTTGCCGACATGAAATTAGTTTTGTCGATCTGCTTGCAGTATGCAAGCTACATTTTACTCGTATACAAAACAATAGCCAATGAGGAATAAGGTCTGAGAGAGGAGGAAGGGTTAAGGATATTAGATGAGGGAAGCAGCGGGAGGAGGCAAACAGTTGATGAAAGTAGGGAGTGGTTAAGAAAGAGGTGAATGTTAGTTAGCTTATAATTATGGTGTAAAATTTCTAATTGCTCCAGGTAGTTAAGCTTATTTCCTTTAGAATGGCTATGGAGGAGGGTGTTGGTAAAGTCTGAATGATGTTTATTGTCGAGTAAATGTTTAGCGAAATGTAAGGCACCTTAACCATTGAGGAAAGACTGTTTATGTTCTTTTGTTCGAATGTGTAAATTTCTACTTGTGTGGCGTATGTTTATTGCATTACAGTCTTTACAATATAATTTATATATACCAGATTTGCGTGTTTTATCTAATTTATCTTTATTGTTTAAAATAGTTTTTCCTATGTTCTGCGTTGTATAGAAACCGGGTCTGATGTTAGAGCATTTAAGAAAATTGGCGAGATGATAACTGATGTGGCCGAGGAAAGGTAGTTTCCCCCAACGTTGTACTTCCGTGGAAATGGGGCAATCGGGATATATCCTGAAAATGTTTTGTTTTCTTTGTCCATGTGAAAGTATGGTATCTATAAATTTTTCGGAATAACCATTGGAGAGAGCCATGCATTTTGTGGTTTTTAGTTCCCGAGAAAAGTTTGATGGAGAGAGAGGGATATTTAAGAGGCGATGAATAAAACTATGAAAAGCAGCGTATTTATGTGTGACTGGATGATTAGGGGTTGCATGAATTGTGTGGTTCGTATAAGTCGGTTTTCGATAGATAGAAAATTCAATTGAATCTGCATTCTTTGAGAGGGTTAAGTCTAGGAAATTCAAATTGTTGTTATTCTCTATTTCCAAAGAAAATCTGATTTTACTGTGTTGTTGGTTTAGGTGTGACAGCTATTCAACTGTCTGTGGGATCCATTCTAAATACAAAGGGCATCGTCAAAACATCTCAATAATCTCAACCACAAGAAAACGGGTTTCGTCACATTCTGGGAATTTGTAAATAAATTATTCTCAAAATTATCTAAAAATATTTCTGCTAAAATTGGCGAGAGGAGAGACCCCATCGCTAGACCATCGGGTTGATTAAAAAAAGATTTTTCAAACAAAAACTAATTTTGCGAAATACATAAATCTGTCAACAGAAAATATCGTGAACAACATTTCTGTCCAAGTTTTTGTCGTACAATAATTTTTCCAGCAGAAACAACACCTCTTTCCGAGGGATGTTTGTAAATAGGTTATTAACATCAAAAAAACAATTTTTGAGTTTGTATATAATTTCAATTTTTTAGTCTATTAGCAAGGTCGGTGGAGTTTTGGATACCATATCTAGGTGAAAACAGGGTTAAGTTTTAAATAAGTCCATTCACTATAGAGGCCAGTTTGTGGGTTGGGGAGGAAACACATGAAATAACTGGGCGGATGGGGATATCAAGTTTATGTAACTTTAAGAGAGCGTATAATCGTGGAGGAAGAGGATTTGGATTAATTATTTTATAATAATCCTTGGGTTTTAGCACAGTTGTACACTTTTCCACTATTTCTTTCACTTTTTTATTCAGTTCGTTGATAGGGTTGTTGATTTTCAATATATGGTTGTCTTCTACGAAGGTTTGTACTTTTTGAGTGTAATTACTTTTGTCTATTATCACAATGCACTTTCCTTTGTCGGCTTTGGAAATAACGAGATTTTCACGTTCCACAGTATTGATGATGATAAGTAAGGTTTTCTGGGAAGTAAATTTACGGGGAAGCAAGAAGGCAACACTAGATTTTTCAGATTTGAAGTGATGGTATGGGTGAAGTTATGTTTTAAGGAACGATCATTCCCTTGATGGCCGAAAATATATTCACAATCAGCTATCAGATACTTAAAATCGTTACCGTTATAATGGCTAGAATTAAAATTCAGGCCTTTTGTTTGGAGGTTAACTTCGTTATCAGAAAAGTTAACGTAGGATAGGTTTTTCACTCACTGGTAAAATACATGCTCTGTGGGAGGGAGTTTTGAGGAAAATCGGCGCAAGGTGGAATCATCCTGCGTAATTACTTCTGGGATAATCTGTTGACTTTATCACGGAGGGTATTTAACTTCTTAAAACAGATCTCACTGGAAAATGTTCTCACCTTATCATCAAAGCAAGCCCATTCAATGGGATGAAGGGATTCCAAAGGAATTCTACGCAGGATGATTCCATTTTTGGAACTTAGAACTCGTTCAAACCGGAAAATGACTGCTGCGCAGCTTTTAGTTTCATGATTTCGCATTTATTCGTTTTTTTAGTTCCTAGAGTGAGTTTGTGCGTAGTTCTTAGCGTTCCTTTAAGTTTTGAATGCGTAGTGTAGGCTTGGGTTTGTGACTTGTAAGTCCTTTGTTACTGTATGTTTCTTTGTGGTGTGGGTACCATTCACGTATAAGCATGGCTACTTCAGTGGAGGTTGTGTGTTCTATTTGCAAAAGCGTGGTTTTGGACAATGAAGAAACGGCTGTGGTAACGATCCGGTCTTTGGTTATGGTATGGTTCGGATCCGAATGATTTAAATGAAATGGTTGAGGAAGAAGAAGACGACATTACTCCGCATTTCGATATCTTACCTCATTCTCGCCAAATTGAAAACTCGCCCGAGGATGCAAACATCAAGTAAAAAATTCGTCCAAATTAATGGGTTATCTTTCCTTTTATTAAATTTTATCTTACTAAGGTATAATTATTAAACGCTTAAATATATTATTAATAAAATTATTTACTTGTAATAATAAGAATATACTTTCCGGCATTATAATCGGTGTTTTGCTGGAAACCCGCACAAAAGCGCTCCGCGTTCGAAGTCGTATATCGAGTGTGCGAGCGTGTTTGGCGCTTCGTAGAAGCTACAATTTTTGGACTACGGAGATTATAATAAAACATTCTGAAGCCTTTTGATGAGTTCCAGAACTTCTATATCGATATATTTTTTGATTTAATGATAATAAAAGGTCGAAAATAGACATTTAACGCAGATTTTCCCGTTAAAACTACCCTAAAATGAGTTGTTTTTCGTATGTAGCTTTATACTTACTAATTTTTTTTCAATATAAAGTGCCATGGGTCTTGCTTATACTTTAGTAAGTAGTTTAAAGCAAACCGTGTGTCTTTATTACCATTAGATACGGAGATATACCGTTCAATATGATGCAAGGTCGAAAATCCAAGATGGCGACTTTTGTTTAAATATTTCGGCATGTTGCCCAATCGGGATTTTTTGGGATTTTTGGGATTTTGCTTTTGGCTGTTCAAAGAACATCTCCACCAATTTTCAGCTTGATAAACCAAAAAGGATAAGTTGAGCCTTTTCTTGCCTAAAATGCCTCCACTACACCCCCTTAAACTGAAAAACTTGGATTGTAAAAAAATATTTGAAAAATCTTTAATAGTTTATTTCGTATTAGCATTTTATATTGCATTGGGCCTGTATGATCAAACATGGCTAATTACATTATTAATTACATTACATACATACATCAAACATGGCATAATTACATTAATATTACAACTTTATGAAATAGAGTTACGGAGGCATTTTAAATTTAAAATGATAATATAATCGATAAGAATATTATACATGATAATTGTGGCCAAATAGGTACAACAAACTGCTGCAGAAAATTGTCCTACACCCAAATTTATCTCCAAGTCACAGAAATACATATAAGTACATCATAAATCCCTAAAATAAAATCTCTTACAGTGAGTTGGTTTTTGCTTCAAAATTGAAATGGTATAAAGTCCATAAATATTAATGAAGTAAACTGAAAAATTTCCACTTGTTATTAAGGTTCTGGCAGTAGTATAAGTTATTATTTGAAAACTTGCCCATTACAAACAATTCAAATACAGTCACATGATAGCGAATAGATTTAAGTTTTAATGGTAAATGCTATGGTTTATTTCCTTTTATAAGAACATAACAAACTAAAAGATGGAAAATAAAATTTCTGGTTCGAGACTATGAGTTAGACCCTTTATTCCTCTTTGTAGGAATATACTTGAATTTTTTTCTGCACTGCTTTGTTTTCTCTCCAGGAATTAAAATCTCATTTATTAACATGGAATAGCCAGACTATGGCCATCACAATGAAACTTCAGTTTAAATTTTCATTATATATATACACTGCTCACAACAATTAAAGGGACACCTAAAATTTTCCAAAAAAAACATTTTAAAATGACCGTATCTCTGAGCTGGTGAGGCCTTTTTTAGCCCCCAACCCATCAAAATGTTCGTATTGATGTCTAGTTTAAGATTTTTGCTTTAGATTGGTGTTTTGAATTTTGAGGGAGCAATGGCGTTCTGTTGAAGAAAAAACATCATTCGAGAAAAAAGTGTTTTTTTATCAAGTTGTACAGAGTTTGGAGAATTTTTGAGAAAAAATCGAAATAAAGGAAAAGTTTGAGAATTTGTTCAGCTTTAAAATACTTTTTGATATTTTTCCTACGATTTTTACAAGTGAATTATGGCCATTTGAATGAGAATACAGCACAAAAAATTCAAATCAACGTCACCGGCTTCCTGTGTGTCCAATTGATACGAGGTAAAGTGCAAATTCAAAAACAAACATCCCTCTTTCTTGGGAAAATTTCATAATCCATTCATCGCAACTCCACGCCTACTGAAACTTTAGTTTTTTGAGTACCAAAAATTCTGAAAAATTAGTATATAGTCATTTCGGCGTGAAAATTTCCCAAAAACAGGTCCCTGGAATGGCCAGTTTTGGGGATCTTAAGTTCTTTGAACCCTGGTTCAAATGTGTTTTTTATATGATATTTTTTTAACCCCTTCCTGATAATATAAAAACTTAAAACTTGGCATGTGAATCAAGTTAATAGATACATTTCAAATACGCATTTTAGGTTTCCTTGATCGTCCTTGGTTCGATCCCAGAGATCCATTTTCATTACTCAATGCATTTCAGATGGGGAAAATGAAGTCTTAATTCAGGACCTTCCCGGTATGAGATGGACTTCAAACTTTGCATGAAATAAATTCAAGTCCTAACAAGTTATACTGTCTATACACATCTGCCAATACGTCCTGCGTTCGACACCAGGCATCTCGAAATTAGAAATTGCAAATTTTTTAAAGATTTCTTTTGAACCCCTTCCCGATAACTTTGAAACATAAAACTTGGCACGTGAATAAAGATTATTAACACACTTCATATGCTTTAACTTTTACTCATATAGTATATTACTGTACCTTACTGTGGACTGTACAATGCTACAGTCTATAAGACACACCTTAATTTTTAAGCAATTTTTTTTATTCATCCCAATGAAAATCACTTGAAAAATGAAAAAATTCGAGACATCAAGAGGTGGCAATTGTGTCCTCCTGGAATAGATAGAGATAAGTTGGCGTCGAATGTATGGCTATTTTTAAGGCTGGTGGGAATTTTAAATTAAACACTGGGCATTTTTTTGTTAAATACGAGTACAAGACACACCTGAATTTTGGAGGCAATTTCTTAATGAAAAAAGTGTGTCTTACAGACCATAAAATACGGTACATGTATTGGATCTAAATCTTACCAACTTCAATAATATATTTGGAAATTTCATGGTCTATCTATAATTATAGGCCTTTGCAAACTAAAACCAGGTTTCTTTTGCATGTTAAAGTTATTATTTCTAGGAAACCAATGTGAATGATGGGTTGTATGAGTATCGAGTAATTCATTTCATATCATATCTCATGTATCCCAGCTGATGAAAGAATTTCTTATTCCAGCATTGAGAAAGACAATGGTGAGAGCACATCGACAGGCATGGGCATGGCAGGATGAGTGGTTTGGGCTGACAATGGAGGATATTCGGGAGATAGAGCGGCAAACTCAGGAGGCACTGAAGAAGAAGATGGGAGGAGGGGAAGATGAGTCTGGGGAGGATGAGGAAGAAGATGAAAACAAAGAGCAAAATGATGAGGAAATTGCAGATAAGAATGAGGAGATTGCCTTAGAAGAAAGAAAGAGCAAGAATCTGGTAGCGAATTTTAGCAGCATCGAAAAGCCTGACGCAGATTCTGTTCCTCCAAGTCCAATGTTGAGTAGTGATTTATCGCAGCAGAAACCTGTGTCTGTGCTTCAAGTTGAGGAGGAAGTTGCTAAGGGTTTGAGGAATGGGAGCCCTGACTCGGTCATGTCTCAGGATTTTGCTTTAAGGAGTGGTGGAGAACGTTCCAAAGCATGGAACTCAAGGACAACTTTGCATTCTCCAGGATCTGGTTCGCTGAAAAGTTTTGATCTGCAAGTGGCAAACTGGCGAATGGAGAGCATCGTCAGGGACTCCGAGTCTGGCAGTGAGGAAGAATTTTTTGATTGTCAAGGTAAGTTTGAGGATATTTTTTCTGGAGTGAAGGTAATAAAAATAAATTTTATTTAGAATGTTCTGTAATTATCTTAATTTATCCCTTTGAGATGAAAACTTTGCATCAACATCCCTATAGAATGGTTTTTGTGGTTATTTTTTATCTTTTCCTATTCTTGTGAATTTTGTGTTTCTACCTTTTATTTGTTTGTATGTGTAAAATAGAATTGCAACAGGATATTTATTGTTGTTCAAGAAGATAAAAATAAAGATATTACATTTGGCATTGTGTTTCTTCCGTAACAGCTGTTGGAAGCCACAATCATTATAAAAGGGGTGAGTCCAATCAAAATCAACTAGAATGCATTCGTCATATGCTCCTACTGCTTCATTTTATGAGAATTACTGTAAAGAGAAGCATTTTCTTTGTATTGTTGTTGAAAAATATTTCATTTTATCGTAAAAGCTTTTTATTTTTCATGTATTAGCTAGCTTTATCTAAAATGATTATTTATTTTTCTAAAAACATACTTTATTTTCCTTAACATAACTTGATGTATGAAGAGAAGTCACCGCTTGGAGAAAATTTGTGAAGAAGTAGTTTTTTGCTTACAAGGACTACATTCATATGAAATCAAATTGATTGATTTTTCTAAAGAAAACCCTATCTAAATATCTGTTAAGTTGTGTGTTGTCTTGTTTTGTAATTTTTCCTGTTCATTACTTGAATGACTTGAAAATGAATAAGTAATTTACTTAAACTCCTAAATTTTACTTATACTATTTCTTTTTTATTTGTTTAAGCTGTAATATAATCTGCATTATCAGGATTATTATGCATACAATCCCATATACCACTCAAGGAATAACTTCTCTTAACATTATATAGTCCTTTTTTACAATTCACTTACTCAATTAGTACTCTTAATTCATTAATTGCTTTTCTGCATGCAAAAATAGTATATGCTTAAGTTTATTATTGAAGAGATGTTATTCCTGATGTATAGTTCTAGACATTTTGATGATATGAGGAGGGCTTGATGCTCTCAAGGTTGATTGAGGGCTGATTATTTTTTGTTCTTTTGAAGAGAAGAGCAATGAGAATTCTCAGCAACTTCATTTAAATTGTGTAGTTATCTTATTTATTAGTAAGCATTGTAAACATTTGCATAGATTTTTACTATAGTTAATTCATTTTTAGAAATATTTGTCATACGTGAATATCTATTTTAATCCTTAGTGATATATTTTAGAAATTATATGTATGATTACTAAGTTATTATAATAAATAAATAGTAGATTAAAATGAATGTGTTTGAAAGATTTATATTTCATGTTAAAGTTAGTTGTATCCACTTATGACAAGTCTTATTTTCAATTTCATGGCATTAGTCATCATAGGGGCAGTTTATAATACATACTGACAAATATTAAAACATATTTATCGAAACTTTTGTTTCTCAGAATCTTAGACTACATTAATGCTAAGACTATAAGGTACATTCAATTTTATCGTACTTGCATTATTTCTAATTAAGACAGGAGTACTTAGTTACATAAAAATGACCTACATTCCCTTTGGAAGCCATTTTGGGTGATGTGGATACTTTGAGCAGAAATGATTTTTGATATTCCATCCTTATTTTATTACATCTGTATGACGAAACTTCAAATTAATTTTATAATTATGCCTAAATGAATTTCAAACACAAAATCCCATACATCAAATTTCTGTTATGATGTTAGACCTACCACAATTAGATACTAGAGGGAGAAGCAAACTTTGCAATGATCTTTCAACTGAATTACATGGTTTAGAAATACCATATTGAAGAGTAAGAAATCAAAGATGAGAGCATAATCTCAGTCATATAAAATACAATGTAAGATTTGACAATTATGCAGTTAAGAAAACTGGAGTAGAATTATGGACCCTGTCATAGTGACATCTGTGCTCTCATGAGTATAAATTCAGCAAATAGCTCCTCTGGAGGTAAAATCTGTAATTTTCATTTGCTGTCTTTTACTCATTTTTCTATATCTGATAGGTAGTTGCATAAATATGTGCTATCAATCAGAGAAAAAAATGGTAATTCTTATTATTTTAAATTTGGAATTCATTGATCGAAGGTTAGTCCCCTGCTGCTCTCCCCTTAAGCCAGTGGTTGCTTGAGGATGTGCATTTACGCACAAGAAGGATGAAACACTTGAGGATGTGCATTTACACACATTGGGAATATTTAGGAATTCTTAACCATTGGGTATCTTTTATGATTATACCACAATGAAAAAGGAGCTGAAAGGAATTATCATCCCCAGATTAGATATGAAGAAATGCTTGGTTGATATTATATTAATATTATAACTCTTTATTATGGGCAGAGCCCACTTAAATCCCCCTGATAATAGACAATTACTGTTTGGGATTGTTTCATCATTTAGTTTGTCGCTCCTTTCATTATTTAAGTACCTCTTGCACAGCACTCAGCTTTTTGCCTTTATCTTCCTCTCTGTATATTTTCCTTTGCATGCTGATAATTTCCTTCAGCTATCTCTCTCCTCTCTATATTTGACCAATCTCCTTCCTCTGCCATCTCTTAGTTACTTTAATCAGATATTGTTCTTCTCACTCGACCTCTTTCATTTTTGCTTTTCTATCAGCCAACTTTTATTGTCCTCCTTTTAAATTAATGTGTCTTGTTTTACATCTACTGTGAAAAACACAGAAATTCTCTTTCAAGGCTTTTCTTCATCATTTTGTTTCACCGTGTGAGAGCTTTCTCACTTACTGTTATTCTTATTTTAACTTCATCGGTGTTTTTCCCATTATAAGGAATAGTATTACTTGAGCAGAGGAATCAATCCACCCAGTCTAGTTTTTTCCCAATCAACTGTAATTGCCCATGTTGCACAGAAACATTGAGGAAACGTTATATGAATGTTCCCCAATTGGTTGCAAGTATGTTTCAGGAATGTTCAGAAAATGGTTCCGTTAACGTTCAAAATGTCACTACTTGATATGTTCCGGCAACGTTCAAAATGAACATTCAATGAATGTTCATGCAACCATTCTAGAATGTTCATTAATGTCCCTTTAACTATTACTTCAGGTCAGGCAATTTTCATTGGATAATAATATTCTTGCTCTGAATCGGTTAAGAGGTATTCAGCATGACTGCTCATGTATTGCACTACCATAGATACTTCAAGAATAACAATGAATGTTGAAAAAGTCATATTTTTGCAAAAAAAGAAAACAAATACATTTTCAAAAAGGACACAATGCATGACAATCAGGATCATTCTTCATCGCTCATCAGGGTTGTTCCTCACAGCAGCTTGAGGCTTCTTGAACGAGGACGTCAATCGAAAAGTAAATATCAGCCATTTCCTAATCTCTTCAAGAATTGGTTCTTCCTAACCGCTCCTAAATAACAGAGATATGAACAGTATTATTATATATATAAATATATATATAAATATATAAATATATATATAAATATATATATATATATATATATATATATATATATATATATATATATATATATATATATATATATATATATATATATATATATATACGAGTAAAATGTTGCTTGCATACTGCAAGCAGATCGACAAAACTATTTTCATGTCGGCATCATATCGGAACGGCCATCAAAAGAAAAAAATTTAATTGAAATTTTTCTTAAAATTCGCTGAAATTCCATCGTCTGGCATCGAACCCGGGTCTTTACTGTGAACTTACTATGCAGCACCATAGAACATCACCATCTTTAACTATGTGTGAAAATTCAAGCAGAAATATGGGCTACAACTGCCTCAAAAGACGATCAAATTTTCACGAATTTAAATGGCTCTCTGGAATAGAACCAAGGACGATCTTGGAAATCTAAAAAATGTTTCTGAAAGTTATTTTTGATCTCCATCTATATGCCGAATTTGAAGTTTCTATATTATTGGCAAAGGTTTCAAAATCATTCCTAAAAATTGGATCAACTTCTGATTGCAGAGACACCTGGTGTCGAACCCAGGACACACTGACAGCTGTAAATGCACTGTTTGTTTTTTATGGATTTGATCTTTCTCTATGCAAGGTTTGAAGTCGATATCGTGCCGGGAAGTACCTAAAATTTGTTTCCGTTATCTCCGTAAGAAATGCATTGAGGAATTTAAATGTCCCTCTGGGATCGAACCAAGGACCATCAGCGAATATGTAAAATTTGATTAAGATATATTTTTATTGTATCTAACGTCATACCGAATTTCAAGTTTCTATGCCATCGGAAAAGGGTCCAAAAAAAATCATAAAAATCGCCACAATGCATTTTAAACGGCCGATTTTTGCCCCAACCTAAAATCGAACCAAGGATAATATTCGTAGATGTCTTTATAGTTTCCTTTAGATATGCACGGCATCTAGCGATCCCTTGAATTTCAACTCTCTCCTTTTGCGGGAAGTGCCTCAAAATAATTTTCGAAAATCCTCACCATGTATCCTTATGGAGAAAATCGGGACTTTGGGGCCTTCTGGAATCGAACTCATGACACTGAGATTGAAAGTCGGATTTTTTCTGGAGGTTACCCGTCATGGCCATCACGTCGTAAAAATTTCAAGTCGATGGCACTTATGGAACATGGTTAAACTTTTGATCCCCTATGAATGAGTGTATATATATATAGGTACGAGTAAAATGTTGCTTGCATACTGCAAGCAGATCGACAACACTATTTTTATGTCGGCATCATATCGGGACGGCCATCAAAAGAAAAAAGTGGATTGAAATTTTTCTTAAAATTCGCTGAAATTCCATCGTCTGGCATTGAACCCGGGTCTTACTGGTGAACCTACTATGAAACACAATAGAACATCACTATCTCTAACTATGTGTGAAAATTCAAGCAGAAATATGGGCTACAACTGCCTCAAAAGACGTTCTAATTTTCACGAATTTAAATGGCTCTCTGGATTCGAACCAAGGACGATCTTGGAAATCTAAAACATGTTTCTGAAAGTTATTTAAGATCTCTATCTATATGCCGAATTTGAAGTTTCTATATTATTGGGAAAGGGTTCAAAATAGTTCCTAAAAATTGAATCAATTACTGATTGTAGGGACCCCTGGTGTCGAACCCAGGACCTACTTGCAGCTGTGAAAACACATTATGACTTGGTTTGACCTGATCTTATTAAATGCAAAGTTTGAAGTCAACAACTTGCTAGGAAGTGCCTAAAATTTGCTTCCGTAATCTCCATAAGAAATGCATTGTAGGATGTAAATGGCCCTCTGGGATCGAACCAAGGACCATCTGCGAGTTCTAAAATTTTATTATGAAATATATTTATGATATATATCCACGTGCCAAGTTTCAAGTTTCCAAGTCATCTGTAAGTAATTAAAAAAAATACTAAAAAATCGCAATGTAAATTAAACGGGAGAATATTTGCCCTGGCCTAGCATCGAACCAAGGATAATATTTGTAGATGTCTTTGTGGTTTCCTTTAGATATACACGGCATCTAGCGATGTCTTGAATTTCAACTCTCAACTCTTCCGGGAAGTGCCTCAAAAAAAATTTCGAAAATCCCCGCCATGTAATCTTATGGGGAAAATCGCGACTTTGGGGCCTTCTGGAGTCGAACCCAGGACACTGAGGTTCAAAGTCGGATTTTTCCTGGAGGTTACACGTCATGGCCAAAACGTCGTAAAAATTTCAAGTCGGTGGCACTTGTGGAACTTGGTTAGACTTTTGATCCCCTATATATAACTTATAGGTATATCCGGAGAAGCGTCTATATATAATAGATATATATATATACATACGAGTAAAATGAGCTTGCATACTGCAAGCAGATCGGCAATACTAATTTCATATCGGCAATACTAATTTCATATCGGCATCATATCGGGACTGTCCTCAAAAAAAAAAAGGATTGAAATTTTTCTTAAAATTCGCTGAAATTTCATCGTCTGGCATCGAACCCGGGTCTTACTGGTGAAACTACTATGCAGCACAACAGAAGATCACTATCTCTAACTATGTGTGAAAATTCAAGCAGAATTATTGACTGCAACTGCATGAAACAACGTCCTACTTTACACGAAGTTTGATGGCTCTCTGGATTCGAACCAAGGACTATTTAGGAAATCTAAAACATAATTTTGAAATGTATCTATGTTCTCTATCTATATGACTAATTTCATGTTTTAGTATTATTGGGAAGGGGCTCAAATTAATTCTTAAAAATCGGATAATTTACTGATTGTAGAGACGCCTGGTGTCGAACCCAGGAAATTTTGGTAATTGTGAATGCTTAGTATGATTTATTAGGACTTAATCTTATTTCATACAAAGTTTAAAGTCTATATCATGCCGGGAAGTACAGTGGTGCCTCACACAACGAACTTAATTCGTTCCAGGAGCAAGTTCGTTATGCGAAAAGTTCGTTATGTGAAACGCGTTTTCCCATAACAATACATGTTAAAAAAAATAATTCGTTCTATAGCATAAAATATGGTAAGATGACATAAAAAAAAGATAAATTTTTTGTTATTATTTTTATTTAGATACATCTAAAAACATAATGAAAAAAACACACATTTTTTAATTTTATGAAATAATCAAATCTTGCACATCTTCATCCATTTTCCGCTTTTTGGCCGATGGTGCAGTGAAAAACCTGTCCAAAGTCGTTTGTTTCTCTCTTTTCTTCAACATCTGCCGGAAATAACGGACAAGAGTATCGGAGTACAGGTCGTTGATCCTGTTTGCTTCAGCGGAATCCGGATAGTGGGCATTGGTAAACTCCTGAACTGCTTTCCATTTGACCAGGATGTTCTTGATGTCATTAGTTGGAATTGGTTGATTGTTTGATTGTTGCTCCTCGTTATCAGATGACGCTTCCCTTTGAGCATTGTCCTGTTGTTGGGCCAGAAGTGTTTGGAGCTCTTCAGTTGTCAGCTCTTCTTTGTGTTCCTCAATAAGCTCCTCTACATCCTCTTCCTCTACCTCTAATTCCAACCTTTGGGCCACTGTGATGATGTCCTTCACCACTTCTGTGTCATCAACTACTGCTTCTTCCTGAATCCACGAAGGCACAAGCATCTTCCAAGCAGAAATGAGGGTCCTTTGTGACACTTCTTCCCAGGCCTTCTGTATAAGTCGTATTGCCAAAAGGATATCAAATTTCTCCTTCCAAAACATTCGGATAGTCATATTGTCTCCACCAAACTCGCATTCTTCAAACACCTTATTAAAGAGGGCTCTAGTGTAGAGTTTTTTAAAGTTCGCAATAACTTGCTGATCCATTGGCTGGAGAATGGATGTGGTGTTTGGTGGCAAATACTGCACCTTGATAAAAGGATAATTTTCCTGCAATATTTCTTCTAGGTCTTTTGGGTGAGAAGGGGCATTGTCAAGTATCAGAAGGGCTTTGAGCGGCAGTTCTTTTTCCAACAATAATTTCTTCACGGCAGGAGCAAAGGTTTCCAGAATCCATTCGTTGAAGATAACTTGGGTCACCCAGGCTTTTTGATTGGACTTCCAATGGACGGGCAATTTGGACTTAATAACGTTATTTTTCTTAAAAATTCTTGGATTTTCAGAGTGATAAACCAATAGAGGTTTGATCTTGAGGTCTCCGCTGGCATTAGACAAATCATAAGGGTAAGTCTGTCCTTCATGGCTTTGTGTCCTGGCAATTTCTTCTCTTCTTTTGTAATGAAGGTTCTGCTCGGCATTCTTTTCCAGAAAAGACCCGTTTCATCGGCATTGAACACTTGTTGTGGGCAGTATCCTTCATCCATAATAAATTTTTGAAAATTAATAGAGAACTTTTCTGCTTCTTTTTTATCAGCACTGCCAGCCTCACCATGCATATTAACGCTATGGATTCCATACCTTTTCTTAAATCTAAAAAACCACCCCCTGCTGGCTTTGAAATCTTCTTTATTATCTTGATTGCTGCTACTTCCAGGGATGTTTTTCTTTAGATCTTCATAAATTATCTTGGCCTTGTGACAGATAATATCTTGGGTTGTTACGTCACCTTTCACCTGCCTGTCCTTAATCCAAATCGCTAATAGCCTCTCCATGTCCTCGTGGATTGAAGATCTATGTTTTTCATTAAATATATTACATTCATTAAATAAATTTTGTAGTTTTGATACTCCTTTGGCTACTTTGGCTGATTTTATTGCATCCTTGTTTGTCAAAATGGTGAAAATGGTGGTCTTGTTGAGGCCAAACTCTTTGACGAGGTCACACTGTTTTACCCCACATTCACTCCTTCTAATTATTTCCTGTTTCATTTTAAGAGAAATCACCTTCCTGCTTTTTTTAGAACCCATCATGTAAAAAAAATGTTGAGTTTATCTTAAAAGGACGACTGCCGTGATACGTGTGCGATTTAATTCGTAATGAAGAACGATTGCTGCGACACGTGCGTAAGTTAAGCGTACTACGCAGTGACTAACGACTGCCTGCGCGGAAGGATGCAATAAATCGGCAGTGATTGTGTGAAGTGGGCGACTTCGTTGTGTGAAGCGAAGTTCGTTGTGTGAAGCGAAGTTCGTTGTATGAATCGTGAAATGAACGAAAAGGAAGTTCGTTGTGTGCAGCGTTCGCTGTGCGAGGCGTTCGTTATGCGAGGCACCACTGTACCTAAAACCTAATTCTGTTATCTCCATAAGAAATGCATAGAGGAATGTAAATGGCTCTCTGGGATCGAACCAAGGACCATCAGTGAATATGTAAAATTTGATTAGGAAATATATTTATGATCTACAACTCCATGCCGAATTTCAAGTTTCCATGACCTCGGGAAAGGGTCCAAAAAAAATCTTAAAAATCGCCACAATGCATTTTAAACGGCCGATTTTTGCCTTGACCTAACATCGAACCCAGGTTATTTTCTGTAAAAATCATTTATGTTTTCGATAGATCATGACCATATATAAAGGCTCCTAGAGTTTCGATTCTCTACCTATTCGGGAAGTATTTTTTAAAAATTCCCAAAAATCTAAGTAATGCATTTAAACGGGAAAAATCGGGACTTTGGGGCCCTCTGGAATCGAACCCATGACACTGAGGATCAAAATCACAATTTTTCTGGCGGTTTATTATTATGGCCAATACGCAGTAAAAATTTGAAATCAATCACGCTGGTGGTTTAGGCTGTGAATTTGTATCCTATCTATCTATATACCTATCTATATACCTATCTATATATATGAATGAATCCGGAGAAGCATCTATATATAATAGATACACACATATCTATTATATATAGATGCTTCTCCGGATTCATTCATGGATATACCTATATAGATAGATAGATAGATAGATAGATAGATAGATAGATAGGATACTAATTCACAGCCTAAACCACAAGCGTGATTGACTTGAAATTTCTACGACGTATTGGCCATAACGTGTAACCACCAGAAAAATTGCGATTTTGATCCTCAGGGTCATGGGTTCGATTCCAGAGGGCCCCAAAGTCGCGATTTTCTCCATAAGAATACATGGCGGGGATTTTCGAAAATTTTTTTGAGGTACTTCCCGGATGGAGAAAGAGTTGAAACTCGAGGGATCGCTAGAAGCCGTGCGTATCCAACGAAAATCAGAAAAACATCTTAAAATATAGTCCATGGTTCGATGCTAGATCGGGGCAAAAATCGGCCGTTTAAAATGCATTACGGCGATTTTGAAGATTTTTTTTGGATCCTTTCCCGATAACATGGATATTCGAAACTCGGCACGTGGATAGATATCATGAATATACCTTATAATCAAATTTTACATGTTCGCTGATGGTCCTTGGTTCGATCCCAGAGGGCCATTTGCACTTCTCAATGCATTTCTTACGGAGATAACGGAAACAAAATTTAGGTACTTTCCGACATGCTATCAACTTCAAACTTTGCATGATATAAGAGCAAGTCTTTACAAATCAAACTGTGCATTCACGGCTAGCAATACGTCCTGGGTTCGACACCAGGTGTCTCCTGAAATCAGAATTTGATCCGATTTTTAGGAATTATTTTGAAACCTTTTCCACTAAAATAGAAACTTGAAATTCGGCATATAAATAGAGATCATAAATATCTTTCAGAAACATGTTTTAGACATCCACGATCGTCCTTGGTTCGAGTCCCGAGAGGCATTAACATTCGTGAAAATTAGAACGTTTTTTTAGGCAGTTATAGCCAATATTTCTGCTTGAATTTTCACACATAGTTAGAGATGGTGATCTTCTATTGTGTTTCATAGTAGGTTTACCAGTAAGATCCGGGTTCGATGCCAGACGATGAAATTTCAGCGAATTTTAAGAAAAAATTAAATCTTTTTTTTTTCTTTTGTGGACCGTCCCGATATGATGCCGATATGAAATTAGTATTGCCGATCTGCTTGCAGTATGCAAGCTACATTTTACTCGTATATCTATTATATATAGATGCTTCTCCGGATTCATTCATGTATACGAGTAAAATGTAGCTTGCATACTGCAAGCAGATCGACAACACTAATTTCATATCGGCATTATATCGGGACGGTCCTCAAAAGAAAAAAAAAGGATTTAATTTTTTCTTAAAATTCGCTGAAATGTCATCGTCTGGCATCGAACCCGGGTCTTACACAAAACCTACTATGAAAAACAATAGAAGATCACCATCTCTAACTATGTGTGAAAATTCAAGCAGAAATATTGGCTACAACTGCCTCAAAAGACGCTCTAATGTTCACGATTGTAAATGGCTCTCGGGACTCGAACCAAGGACGATCTTGGAAATTTAAAAAAATGTTTCTGAAAGTTATTATTGATCTCAATCTATATGCCGAATTTCAAGTCTCTATATTATTGGGAAAGGTTTCAAAATAATTCCTAAAATTCGGATCAACTTCTGATTGCAGAGACACCTGGTGTCGAACCCAGGACACATTGATAGCTATGAATGCATAGTTTGATTTGTTTAGACTGGTTCTTCCATCATGCTAAGTTTTAAGTCGATAGCATGCAGGGAAGTACCTTAAACTTGTTTCCGTTATCTCCATAAGAAATGCATTGAGGAATGTAAATGGCCCTCTGGGATCGAACCAAGGAACATCAGGGAAAACATAAAAATTGGTTATGAAATGTATTTATGATATCTAACCGCATACCGAATTTCAAGTTTCCATGCCATCGGGAAAGGGTCCAAAAAAAATCTTAAAAATCGCCACAATACATTTTAAACGGCAGATTTTTGCATCGACCTAGCATCGAACCCAGGTTATTTTCCGTAAAACTCATTTATGTTTTCGATAGATCATGACCATATATAAAGGCTCCTAGAGTTTCGATTCTCTACCTATCCGGGAAGTATTTTTTTTTAATTCCCGAAAATCAAAGCAATGCATTTAAACGGGAAAAATCGGGACTTTGGAGCCCCCTGGAATCGAACCCATGACACTGAGGATCAAAATCGCAATTTTTCTGGAGGTTATACGTTATGGCCAATGTGTCGTAAAAATTTCAACTCAATCACTCTTGTGGTTTAGGCTGTGAGTTTGTATCCTCTCTCTATATATATATATATATATATATGGATACATGAATGAATCCGGAGAAGCATCTATATACGAGTAAAATGTAGCTTGCATACTGCAAGCAGATCGACAACACTAATTTCATGTCGGCATCATATATGGATGGCCCTCAAAAGAAAAAAAAGAGGGATTGAAAATATTCTTAAAATTTGCTGCAATTTAATCGTCTGGCATCGAACCTAAGCCTTCCCGGTGAACCTACCATGCAGCACAACAGAAAAATACCATCTCTTACTATGTGTGAAAATTCAAGAAGAAATATTATCTCCAATTGCCTCAAACGACGTTCTACTTTTCAATAATGTAAATGGATATCTGGATTCGAACCAAGGACGATCTAGGAAATCTAAAACATGTTTTTCAAATGGATCAATGCTCTCTATCTATATGCCTAATTTCATTTTTTAATATTATTGGGAAGGGGTTTAAATTAATTCTTAAATATCGGATATTTTACTGATTGTAGAGACGCCTGGTGCCTAACCCAGGAAATATTGGTAGCTGTGAATGCACAGTATGATTTATTAGGACTTCATCTTGTTTCTTACAAAGTTTAAAGTCGATATCATGCCGGGAAGTACCTAAAACCTTTTTCTGTTATCTCCATAAGAAATACATTGAGGAATGTAAATGGCTCTCTGTGATCGAACCAAGGACCATCAGCGAATATGTAAAATGTGATTACGAAATGTATTTATAATCTCCAACTCCATGCCGAATTTCAAGTTTCCATGCCATCGGGAAAGGGTCCAAAAAAAATCTTAAAAATCGCCACAACGCATTTTAAACGGGCGATTTTTGCCTTGACCTAGCATCGAACTCAGGTTATTTTCTGTAAAACTCATTTATGTTTTCGATAGATCATGACCATATATAAAGGCTCCTAGAGTTTCGATTTTCTACCTATCCGGGAAGTATTTTTTTAAAATTCCCGAAAATCTAAGCAAAGCATTTAAACGGGAAAAATCGGGACTTTGGGGCCATCTGGAATCGAACCCATGACACTGAGGATCGAAATCACAATTTTTCTGGCGGTTAATTGTTATGGCCAATACGCAGTAAAAATTTGAACTCAATCACGCTTGTGGTTTAGGCTGTGAATTTGTATCCTCGCTATATATATATATGGATACATGAATGAATCCGGAGAAGCATCTATATATAATAGATAATAGATACCTATATAGATAGATAGATAGATAGGATACTAATTCACAGCCTAAACCACCAGCGTGATTGATTTGAAATTCTTACGACGTATTGGCCATAACGTGTAACCGCCAGAAAAATTGCGATTTTGATCCTCAGGGTCATGCGTTCGATTCCAGAGGGCCCCAAAGTCGCGATTTTCTCCATAAGAATACATGGCGGGGATTTACGAAAATTTTTTTAAGGTACTTCCCGGGAAGAGAAAGAGTTGAAACTCGAGGGATCGCTAGAAGCCGTGCGTATCCAACGAAAATCAGAAAAACATCTTAGAATATAGTCCATGGTTCGATGCTTGGTCGGGGCAAAAATCGGCCGTTTAAAAAGCATTACGGCGATTTTGAAGATTTTTTTTGGATCCTTTCCCGATAACATGGATATTCGAAACTCGGCACGTGGATAGATATTATGAATATACTTCATTATCAAATTTTACATGTTCACTGATGGTCCTTGGTTCGATCCCAGAGGGCCATTTGCACTTCTCAATGCATTTCTTACGGAGACAACGGAAACAAAATTTAGGTACTTTCCGACATGCTATCAACTTCAAACTTTGCTTGATACAAGAGTAAGTCTTTACAAATCAAACTCTGCATTCACAGCTTGCAATACGTCCTGGGTTCGACACCAGGTGTCTCTGAAATCAGAATTTGATCCGATTTTTAGGAATTATTTTGAAACCTTTCCCACTAAAATAGAAACTTGAAATTCGGCATATAGATAGAGATCATAAATATCTATCAGAAACATATTTTAGAATTCCACGATCGTCCTTGGTTCGAATCCCGAGAGGCATTAACATTCGTGAAAATTAGAACGTTTTTTGAGACAGTTTTAGCCAATATTTCTGCTTGAATTTTCACACATAGTTAGAGATGGTGATCTTCTATTGTGTTTCATACTAGGTTTACCAGTAAGACCCGGGTTCGATGCCAGACGATGAAATTTCAGCGAATTTTAAGAAAAAATTATATCCTTTTTTTTTCTTTTAAAGTCCGTCCCGATATGATGCCGATATGAAATTAGTATTGCCGATCTGCTTGCAGTATGCAAGCTACATTTTACTCGTATATTATATATATAGATGCTTCTCCGGATTCATTCATCTATTATATATAGATGCTTCTCCGGATTCATTCATGTATATACCTATATAGATAGATAGATAGATAGGATACTAATTCACAGCCTAAACCACAAGCGTGATTGACTTGAAATTTTTACGACGTATTGGCCATAACGTGTAACCGCCAGAAAAAATGTGATTTTGAACCTCGGTGCCATCGGTTCGATTCCAGAAGGCCCCAAAGTCGCGATTTTCCCCATAAGAATACATGGCGGGGATTTTCCAAAATTTTTTTGAGGCCTTTTCCGGAAAAGGAGAGAATTGAAATTCGAGGGACCGCTAGAAGCCGTGCATATCCAACGAAATTCAAAAAGACCTCTTCGAATTTTGTCCATGGTTCGATGCTAGGTCGGTGCAAATATCGGCCGTTTAAAATGCATTGCGGCGATTTTTAAGATTTTTTTTGGATCCTTTCCCGATAACATGGATACTTGAAACTCGGCACGTCGATAGATATCATGAATATACCTTATAATCAAATTTTACATGTTCGCTGATGGTCCTTGGTTCGATCCCAGAGGGCCATTTGCACTTCTCAATGCATTTCTTACGGAGATAACGGAAACAAAATTAAGGTACTTCCCGGCATGCTATCGACATCAAACTTTGCATGATAGAAAAGCCAGTCCTTACAAATCAAACTTTGCATTCACAGCTTACAGTATTTCCTGGCTTCGACACCAGGTGTCTCTGCATTCAGAAATTGATCCGATTTTTAGGAATTATTTTCAAACCTTTCCCAACAATATAGAAACTTGAAATTTGGCATATAGATAGAGATTATAAATAACTTTTAGAAACATGTTTTAGATTTCCAAGATCGTCCTTGGTTTGAATCCAGAGAGCCATTTACATTCGTGAAAATTAAAACGTCTTTTGAGGCAGTTGTAGCCAAATATTTCTGCTTGAATTTTCACAAATAGTTAGAATCGGTGATCTCCTATTGTGCTGCATAGTAAGTTCACCAGAGAGACCCGGGTTCATTGCCAGACGATGAAATTTCAGCGAATTTGAAGAAATATTTCAATCCTTTTTTTTCTATTAAGGACCGACCCGATATGATGCCAATATAAAATTAGTGTTGTCGATCTGCTTGCAGTATGCAAGCTACATTTTACTCGTATATATATATAGATAGGTATATAGATAGGATACTAATTCACAGCCTAAACCACAAGCGTCATCGGCTTGAAATTTTTACGACGTATTGGCCATATCGTGTAACCACCAGAAAAATTGTGATTTTGAACCTCAGTGTCATGGGTTCGATTCCAGAGGGCCCCAAAGTCCCGATTTTTTCCATTTAAATGCATTGCTTTGATTTTCGGGAATTTTTAAAAAATACTTGCCGGATAGGTAGGGACTTAAAACTCAAGGAGCCGATATGTATGGTCATGATCTATCGAAAACATAAATGAGTTTTACGGAAAATATCCTGGGTTCGATGCTAGGTCAAGGCAAAAATCGGCCGTTTAAAATACATTGTGGCGATTTTTAAGATTTTTTTTGGACAACTTCCCGATGACATGGAAACTTGAAATTCGGCATGAAGTTGAAGATCATAAATATATTTCATAATCAAATTTTTCATATTCGCTGATGGTCCTTGGTTCGATCCCAGAGAGCCATTTACATTCCTCAATGCATTTCTTATGGAGATAACGGAAAAAGGTTTTAGGTACTTCCCGATATGATATCTACTTCAAACTTTGCATAACATAAGATGAAGTACTTATAAGTCATAATGTGCATTCCGGGCTAACAATATTTCCTGGGTTCGACACCAGGCGTCTCTACAATCAGTAAATTATCCGATTTTTAGGAATTTTTTTGAACCCCTTCCCAATAATATTAAAACATGAAATTAGGTATATAGATAGAGAACATAGATACATTTCAAAAACATATTTTAGATTTCCTAGATCCTACTTGGTTCGAATCCAGAGAGCCATTTACATTATTGAAAAGTAGGACGTCGTTTGAGGCAGTTGGAGCCAATATTTCTGCTTGAATTTTCACACATAGTAAGAGATGGTGATTTTCAGTTGTGCCGCATATTACGTTCACCAGGAAGGCCTAGGTTCAATGCCAGACGATTAAATTGCAGCGAATTTTAAGAACTTTTTCAATCCCTTTTTATTTTCTATTGAGGGCCGTCCCGATATGATGCCGGCAAGAGATTAGTGTTGTCGATCTGCTTGCAGTATGCAAGCTACATTTTACTCGTATAATAGATATATAGATGCTTCTCCGGATTCATTCATGTATATACCTAGATAGATAGATAGGATACTAATTCACAGCCTAAACCACAAGCGTGATTGACTTGAAATTTTTACGACGTATTGGCCATAACGTGTAACCGCCAGAAAAAATGTGATTTTGAACCTCGGTGCCATGGGTTCGATTCCAGAAGGCCCCAAAGTCGCGATTTTCCCCATAAGAATACATGGCGGGGATTTTCCAAAATTTTTTTGAGGCCCTTTCCGGAAAAGGAGAGAATTGAAATTCGAGGGACCGCTAGAAGCCGTGCATATCCAACGAAAATCAAAAAGACATCTTCGAATTTTGTCCATAGTTCGATGCTAGGTCGGTGCAAAAATCGGCCGTTTAAAATGCATTGCGGCGATTTTTAAGATTTTTTTTGGATCCTTTCCCGATAACATGGATACTTGAAACTCGGCACGTCGATAGATATCATGAATATATATCATAATAAAATTTTAGATGTTCGCTGATGGTCCTTGGTTCGATCCCAGAGGGCCATTTGCACTTCTCAATGCATTTCTTACGGAGATAACCGGAAACAAAATTAAGGTACTTCCCGGCATGCTATCGACATCAAACTTTGCATGATAGAAAAGCCAGTCCTTACAAATCAAACTTTGCATTCACAGCTTACAGTATTTCCTGGCTTCGACACCAGGTGTCTCTGCATTCAGAAATTGATCCGATTTTTAGGAATTATTTTCAAACCTTTCCCAACAATATAGAAACTTGAAATTTGGCATATAGATAGAGATCATAAATAACTTTTAGAAACATGTTTTAGATTTCCAAGATCGTCCTTGGTTCGAATCCAGAGAGCCATTTACATTCGTGAAAATTAAAACGTCTTTTGAGGCAGTTGTAGCCAAATATTTCTGCTTGAATTTTCACACATAGTTAGAATCGGTGATCTTCTATTGTGCTGCATAGTAAGTTCACCAGAGAGACCCGGGTTCATTGCCAGACGATGAAATTTCAGCGAATTTGAAGAAATATTTCAATCTTTTTTTTTTCTATTAAGGACCGACCCGATATGATGCCGATATAAAATTAGTGTTGTCGATCTGCTTGCAGTATGCAAGCTACATTTTACTCGTATCTATTATATATAGATGCTTCTCCGGATTCATTCATATATCATATATATATATATATATATAGAGAGGATACAAAGTCACAGGCTAAACCACTCGCGTCAATGGCTTGAAATTTTTACGACATATTGGCCATAACGTATAACCTCCAGAAAAATTGCGATTTTGAACCTCAGTGTCATGGGTTCGATTCCAGAGGGCCCCAAAGTCCCGATTTTTCCCGTTTAAATGCATTGCTTTGATTTTCGGGAATTTTTAAAAAATACTTGCCGGATAGGTAGAGAATTAAAACTCAAGGAGCCTATATATATGACCATGATCTATCGAAAACATAAAGGAGTTTTACGGAAAATATCCTGGGTTCGATGCTAGGTCGGGGCAAAAATCGGCCGTTTAAAATGCGTTGTGGCGATTTTTAATATTTTTTTTGGACCCCTTTCCGAATGCATGGAAACTTGAAATTTGGCATGGGGTTAGAAATCATAAATATATTTCATAATCAAATTTTACATATTCGCTGAGGGTCCTTGGTTCGATCCTAGAGGGCCATTTGCACTCCACAATGCATTTCTTATGGGGATAACGGAAACACATTTTAGGTACTTCCCGGTATGATATCGACTTCAAACTTTGTATGAAATTAGATCAAGTCCTAGCAAGTCATTTTGTGCATTAACAGCTTCCAATACGTCCAGGGTTCGACACCAGGCGTCTCTACAATCAGTCACTGATCCGATATTTAAGAATTATTTTGAACCCCTTCCCAATAATATTAAAACTTGAAATTCGGCATATATATAGAACTTATAGATACATTTCGAAAACACATTTTATATTTCCTAGATCGTCCTTGGTTCGAATCCAGAGAGCTATTAACATTCGTGAAAAGTAGGTCTTCGTTTGAGGCAGTTGCAGCCAATATTTCTGCTTGAATTTTCACACGTATTTAGAGAAGATGATCTTCTGATGTGCTGCATAAAAATTTCACCAAAAAGACCCGGGTTCGATGCCAGACGATTAAATTGAAGCGAATATTAAGAATATTTTCAATCCTTTTTTTCCTTTCCGGGACCGTCCCGATATAATGCCGTTATGAAATTAGTGTTGTCGATCTGCTTGCAGTATGCAAGCTACATTTTACTCGTATATATATATATATCTATTATATATAGATGCTTCTCCGGATTCATTCATATAGATAGATAGATAGATAGATAGGATACTAATTCACAGCCTAAACCACAAGCGTCATTGACTTGAAATTTTTATGACGTATTGGCCATAACGTGTAACCGCCAGAAAAATTGCGATTTTGATCCTCAGTGTCATGGGTTCGATTCCAGAGGGCCCCAAAGTCGCGATTTTCTCCATAAGAATACATGGTGGGGATTTTCGAAAATTTTTTAGAGTCACTTCCCGGAAAAGGAGAGAGTTGAAATTCAAGGGATCGCTAGAAACCGTGCATATCCAACGAAAATCGAAAAGACAATGCCGAATATGGTCCATGGTTCGATGCTAGGTCGGGGCAAAAATCGGCCGTTTAAAATGCATTGCGGCGATTTTGAAGATTTTTTTTGGATCCTTTCCAGATAACATGGATACTTGAAACTCGGCACGTGGATAGATATCATGAATATATTTCATAATCAAATTTTACATGTTCGCTGATGGTCCTTGGTTCGATCCCAGAGGACCATATGCACTTCTCAATGCATTTCTTACGGAGATAACGGAAACAAAATTTCGGTACTTCCCGGCATGCTATCGACTTCAAACTTTGCAAGATACAAGAACAAGTCTTTAAAAATCAAACTTTGCATTCACAGCTTACAATACGTCCTGGGTTCGATACCAGGTGTCTTTGCAATCAGAAGTTGATCCGATTTTTAGGAATTATTTTGAAACCTTTCCCAATAATTTAGAAATTTGAAATTCGGCATATAGATAGAGATCATTAATAACTTTCAGAAACATATTTTATATTTCCAAGATCGTCCTTGGTTCGAATCCAGAGAGCCATTTAAATTCGAGAAAATTACAACGTCTTTTGAGGCAGTTGTCGCCAATATTTCTGCTTGAATTTTCACACATAGTTAGAGATGGTGATGTTCTATTGTGTTTCATAATAGTTTCACCAGTAAGACCCGGGTTCGATGCCAGACAATGAAATTTCAGCGAATTTTAAGAAAAATTTCAATCCTATTTTTCTTTTGAGGACCATCCCGATATGATGCCGATATGAAATTAGTATTGCCGATCTGCTTGCAGTATGCAAGCTACATTTTACTCGTATATATATATATATATATCTATTATATATAGATGCTTCTCCGGATTCATTCATGTATATACCTAGATAGATAGATAGGATACTAATTCACAGCCTAAACCACAAGCGTGATTTACTTGAAATTTTTACGACGTATTGGCCATAACGTGTAACCGCCAGAAAAAATGTGATTTTGAACCTCAGTGTCATAGGTTCGTTTCCAGAGGGCCCCAAAGTCCCAATTTTTCCCGTTTAAATGCATTGCTTTGATTTTCAATAATTTTTAAAAAATACTTGCCGGATAGGTAGAGAATCAAAACTCAAGGAGCCTATATATATGGTCATGATCTATCGAAAACATAAATGAGTTTTACTGAAAATATCCTGGGTTCAATGCTAGGTCGAGGCACAAATCGGCCGTTTAAAATGCATTGTGGCGATTTTTAAGATTTTTTTTGGACCCTTTCCCGGTGGCATGCAAACTTGAAATTCGGCATGGGTTTAGATATCATAAATATATTTCATAATCAAATTTTACACATTCCCTGATGCTCCTTGGTTCGATCCCTGAGAGCCATTTACATTACTCAATGCATTTCTTATGGAGATAACAGAAAAAGGTTTTAGGCACTTCCCGGCATGATATCAACTTCAAACTTTGTATGAAATAAGATGAAGTCCTAATAAGTCATACTGTGCATTCACAACTACCAATGTGTCCTGGGTTCGACACCAGGCGTCTCTACAATCAGTAAATTATCCGATTTTTAAGAATTAATTTAAATCCCTTCCCAATAATATTAAAACATGAAATTAGGTATATAGAGAGAGAACATAGATACATTTCAAAAACATGTTTTAAATTTCCTAGATCGTCCTTGGTTCGAATCCAGAGAGCCATTTACATTATTGAAAAGTAGGACGTCCTTTGAGGCAGTTGGAGCCAATATTTCTGCTTGAATTTTCACACATAGTAAGAGATGGTGATTTTCTTTTGTGCTGCATAGAGGGTTCACCAGGAAGGCCTTGGTTCGATGCCAGACAATTAATTTGCAGCGAATTTTAAGAATATTTTCAATCCCGTTTTTTTCTTTTGAGGGCCGTCCCGATATGATGCCGACATGGAATTAGTGTTGGCGATCTGCTTGCAGTATGCAAGCTACATTTTACTTGTATATATATATATATATATATATTACTATATAAATATATATTACTATATATATATATATATATATATTACTATATATATATATATATATTACTATATATATATATTACTATATATATAGTACACTGTAAATAGGTCTACACAATACTCAGAAACTCTTTCACCACCTCTAGCAAATGGCTATGTGAAATTCCAGTTTTCAGACCTCTTCCTTCACAGTTTAAATTCCTTGCAAACTCTGGGTCTATTACCTTAATAATTATCACTTTAAGATAATTAAGTTATTAATTAAATCACTTTAACCTTACCTTCCAAGATGATGGAGATCTGTTTCGTCCAACGTTATCGACGCGTCCTGACACTAGCACAGTTCTAACTGTCCTGAAAACAGGATCAAACAGAACGAAATCACGTAAAGAAAGCATTAAATATTATGTATAAATATGAAGACTGATACAAACCTTCGATAGGAAATAGCTAGTTCCGAACTGCTGCCTCGTGTTGACAAAGTCCTCGACCTTCTCAATAATGCAAAGGGAAGACCTGGAAAACTTTACAAAGGAGAACGAAATCACATAGAGGAAAGCATCAAATATGAATGATATATAAAGTTGAAGTATTATACAAACCTGCGATGCAAAATCGTTAGCTCTAACCCGCAAACTAGAAGCTCTAGGTGCTCTAGGTCCTTCACCGTCCAAGATGAAAACAAGAATCACATTTTCATCATTTTCATTACGCACAGCGCCGCTATGCAAAGGATGCGGAGAGTTAGATAACTTAAGCAAAAATTATAGGTATATTCTACCGAAATTATATCTGGATTTTTGATGTTTTAGCATTTAATTTCATGCTATATATTAATGGAAATTTTACCATTAAATGTTATAGGGCAATTATACACATACTTTAAGAAAAAAATTGCTTGTATGATTCAAATTCATTGCATTTGCATTCTCTACATTCCATAGGTATTGCATATGTAACCAATTTGCAATGAATGAAAATTAAGGCACACCATAGAGCGTTGCAAGAGCATTGCAGAACCATTCTGAACGTTCCTTCAATTAAGGTGAACCATTCTGTGCAACATGGGTGATTACTTACTTTTTGTGAAGGAATACTTTCTTTTCTTCGTTTCATTACTTTAGTTTTATTATGATCATTTTCATCCTGAAGTCTGTTGGTTAATCATTTAGTCTACTTATTGGTATTTTCTAGCATTTTTAAATCCTTCACAGAATTGCATAGAACAGCTCTATCATCTGTATATCTCTCATACTATTTCCACATTCACCCCTTTATGAATTCATTCCCAGCCTTCTTTTGCCATTTCCTAGTGCACAAAGGACCTACTACTTACTCTTCCCATTCTGTCTCCCCATCATCTATCTTAACTCATGCTGATTTGATTTATTGACAAATTTTGCACTGATTTATTACACTACTTTCACTGATAAATATCTATCCAATAAAACCAATTCAAACCAATCCATTCTTTAAATCAGTATGGGCCATTACACTCCATGGTTTTATAATCAACAAAATATAAATCCATTTCAAATCATTCATTTCCAAAAGTACCCTCATCGCTTTAAAACATGTTTCTTTCCACCTCTGAAAACAGGATTAAGCAATGTGTCCTCTTCACATTCCCCTCAATCATCTTTTCAGAACCTTTAGAATAATGTTTCCTTTAAATTGATCAGAAGATAATCCATCCATTCTCCAGCAACTCTCTTGCTTCTCTATCCTTACCTCTTTACTAAATGAGAAAGGGTTGGATGTAAGATAGACTTTATAGTCTCAATCCTTAATGGTGTCATATTTTATTCTATTTCTTTTTTGGAATCACAATTTTCATAGTCCTAGCCCTTATATTTAACTCTCCAGCATGCATTGTATAAATATTTCTTACTCTATTTTCTTGAGTATTTCATTGACTAAACTGGTATTCCATCTATGCCCATTGCCTTGTTTCCTTTATTCTCACTCACTGATTTCACGATAATTTACTGCACAGTTCCACTTTACCTAACCAATATCATAGGTCCAGATCAGGTCTTCTTATTCTACTTTTAGTTCACTTTCTATCATTATATATTTAGACCTCTAGCCTTTCCCATCAATTATTCTATATATTCCATTTCCCTTATCATGGCCAGGTCCCTGTGATATTACATTGAGACCATTCTATTACTAATTTCATTTCCAATCAGTTTTCTGTACTTTTGTCATCCTTTTTCTCTATTTCATTGTGCTGTCTCTCTCACATGTTCACTAGTCTTATTTTTTTTCCCTTCTTAGTTTAATGCCCCTTACATTGTATGTCCGTGTTTTCACTTATTAGTTTTCTTCTTTCTTCCATATTTTCTTAGCATTGCAAGCAATTATAGACTATGTTTCTTTCAACCATTTCTTTCCTTTTCTTCCAAATCTCTCTCACTCATGCCCCATGTTCCTCAGAATCCTGGAGATTTTCCCAGAAACTGTAGAGATATAAGGAATGCATGCAGTGGCAATTGGATCCGGTACTTTTTTCTCATCACCATCAGCGCTCGAAGCCCCAAAAAAAGGCCCTTTTAAGGGCCCCGTCAGAAGCTTGGGGTGACTTCGCCTTTTTCAATGCTGCGTCAATGTCTCTTCTGTTGTAGCCATTCTGCTGGAAGGTAGTGCGTAGATGTGCCAATTCTGGCATGAGATTGTCCTTATCTGAAATGGTTTTTGCTCAGTGGACCAGAGTGGAGAGAACCGCTTTCCGCTGTGAAGGATGGTGGTGGCTGTTGTAGTTGAGATAGAGATCCGTGTGTGGAAAAGGAAGCACAACATCCGGACGGCTCACAAACACGTTCGAAAACTAAAGGAATGCTTGGTTCATGTAAAGGATGACCTGGGACTGAGAAAACCCGGAATATACAAAATTCCATGCGAATGTGGGGTCTCATACATCGGAGAAACCTACAGAACAATCACCACCCGTCTAAAGGAACACTCCATGTACATTCGTCTAGGCCAACCGGAAAAGTCAGCTGTGGCCGAACATAGCTGGAGAAGAAGCACCAAATCAAATTCGAGGACACCAAACGACTTGCGCATGCAAATGGCTACTGGGAGCGCATCACCAAGGAAGCAATTGAAATGAGATTGGAGAAAAATAATATTAATAGAGACAATGGGTACATACTCAGCAAGGCGTGGGATAAAATGATTCGGGAAAAATTGGAGAGAGGAATTTCGACCAATCAGAAGAGACCCCTAGATTGACCAATCAGGAGAGACCCCCCGGATTGACCAATCAGGAGAGACCCCCCGGATTGACCAATCAGGAGAGACCCCCCGGATTGATGCATAGTATATATACCCTACAGAAAATTTCAAACGGCATCTCAGCAGCCCTGAGGAAGATGGCAGAGTCGGCCATCGAACGTTGGCCACATGTTCATTGGAATTCACCTGGATGATTACCTGAGAGCTTTAACACATGAATTTCTGTGTTTTAACACAGTATCTGAACCTCTTCATTACCAAAATGTAATCAATATGATGATCAAAATGGTTGTTAATGATTCAGATATTTTTTTACAAGAGCCTATCAATATCTGTCCTTTTTTGTTTCTATTTCCTAGTCTGACCCCATGCTTGCCTAGCCCAACCAGCCACTCTCTTTCATATCATAACAACTACATTTTACTATCTCTAACATCTTCAATTTTTCCATAAAGTAAGTTTATATCCTCCTCACTGTAATCACTAGTAGGCAAGTGAACTATAATAGTGTTTACTGGCTTACTTTTGCAGACATGATCCAGTCACTTGATGGCTATCACAGCTTCTCTCCTGTCTATCACTATTTCAATCCCTTTTGCAAGCATTTCTTGCAAAAAGGGCATACTGGGCTGCTTTGCTTACCCTTACTAAAACATTGCACTATTTTTGCCCATCTAAGAATCATCATTAATTATCGAATTCTGATCTATTTGCAGCAATATTAATTAAACATCTACAATCAGAATAAGCTGGTTTTCCTTCAATCATCTAATTCTTTTCCAATCAAATAAAACATTCAGTAGTAAGAGTTCATTGTGAGTCTTCCAATTCTTTAATTATAAGAATAAGATAAATCACAATTTTAGCAAACCCATTTTGACAGAAATACTTCCTCAGTTACATATTTTATTAAATAAAAGAATTTAACCTTGCCCCTTGGAAAATCACATGTAATTTTATTGAAACTTATCTTTTACTACTGCATCAATACTTCCTTGCAGTAGAATAGTTTATTTAGGAAGGCAATAGTTTTCTCAGGACTTTATAAAATATCATATCTTTTTCTTGCCAATATTTTCTACTAATCCAAAAACATTTGATCATTTCCACTATATGCATGTTGAATTGTACGTTTTCTACTATCAGAATTGCATCATCTAAAAATCTTAAATTTTTATGACAGTTCCTTTGACTCTAATTCCCTCCATTTCGTTGTAATAATATCGCTTGAACAATTTACTTGGAGTAGATGTTAAAAAGGGAAAAGACAACACATGCATCTCTTTATATTTGCCTCATATATAAAAACTCCTTTTCTAATTCTAATTCAGCTGTTTGGTTGCAATAAAGTACAAATATATTGCAATTATCTTCTATCTAGATATTTCTATTTTGACAAAATTATAAAACTCTTGGTCAAATTTGAGTCATGGATGCTGATATAAACTCCAACAGCAGCTTTCCTTGTGTAGCAAAATTTCCAAGTGGAGCAAAAGAATATCAATGGGATATCTACAAAGAATCAATGTAAAAGCCTTCCTTCATTGCTGACTGTCAGATTATAAAGTCTCCTACTCAAGGTCTAATTGAAAATCATTCCATCATTTGGCGGCAAATGCCAAAGTAGCATTCCATTTGTATTGTATTGTATTCAATTTAAGCAAGAGAAAATTTCAATCTAAATATGATTCCCTGAACAGATCTAAACTGTGACTAACCACTAAAAGCCTTTGAAGAAGACAGCCTGTTGACACAGACAGACAGGTGGTTGGTAACAGATTTTGTAGAAAGTAAAAAGTTGTGGGATATGGTGGGAGAGTGAAACATCAGACATTACATATATGTGTCATACTTAGAGGATTCCAGTCAGAGAAAAATATTAAAACAAAACAAATTGGCAAATTTCATAATCCGCTTGACTAAGTGTATCATTTACCATTGCTTCATGAGGTGTTGCCATGACGACATTGAAAGGAGGCTCTAACTGTAATTGTGTATAATAGAATAGAGATCTTTTTCCAAGATCATGAACTTTCATTGCAGTTTCTTTTTGTCATTTTTCTATCTTAAATTAAGTGCAATTATTCTGTTAGTGTCTATTGGGAAATAGGAGGTCATTGATTGACTTATAATTATGTTTATAAATTACTACCAGAGGTACTCTGGATATTTAGTACATGGTACAATGGAATTTCTGTCCATATTACCTTCATCCATTCTGTTAGGTAATAATATTAGCAGCTTTAATCTACCAAATTCAAAATACATTAATACAGTATGAATTAGGGGTGATTGTTGTTACTATAGGGTATAAATAGAAGAAACATTGAAAAATTCCTTCCTCTAATGCCTCTAATTTACATGTATAGTAGATTTTCCCCTGAATATTATGAATCTGATTTAAAATTAAATGTAGTTATTCTCTGATTTCACCAAAATGTATTAATTTTTACAGCAAACAGATTTAAAATATATGGGTTATTTTTCTTGAAAGGATTTGAAGTAGTTCAAATATTCCTCCGCATTCAAGTGCAAGTTTTAAATGATACTTGTATCTGATGTCAGAAAAATACCTCTACATATATCACTTTTAATATCCAAATGATTTTAAGAAATACTTCTGATCATTTGATAAGTGATTTTGAAGCATTCCATGTAGATATATTTTAATCACCATTGGACATTGACTCTATGTATTCTAAGGAAGGAAATGAGTCGTAGAATTTTAATGTCAATTTTTTTGCTGGAGTTATTCTTTGGAATGATAAACTTCCTCAAATCAAAATTATCTTTCATTACATAGGGAAAAAACTGTTGCTGAACCAAATCTGAACCATGAAAAAAATATATTCATAATAAAATTTGGGATTATTTATATACTCTCCAGGTGTGAGTATGATTCTGAGTAAATGTTTCAACCCACTGAGATTGTGAAAGTGAGGAAGGAGTATGTTTAAATATCTTATATATTCTTTGAAATCTGATGTGTTATCTGATCAGAGAAGATATATTTTAAGGCTTCAAATCCTAGAATGTTAAATACGTGTGTGATGTTGAAATAAATTTGAAACAAGTTCATTCATAGTTTAGATCTAAAAAGTTTATATCCATGATTTTATTCTGAAGGAGATAGAACTTTCTTTGATTCACCACAAAGAGCCATAAGTTTTCCTTTTTTAAACTTCAATAATAACAATAAGTAGGTAAAGGTTACATTCATCATTACACTGATCATTTGTTTGATGAAATCTCTTTGCTATGTCTCATATCAGCACATGTCAGCTCATAATCCTTTAAAGTGAAATTGGAAAATTATATCTGCAAGGAGTTATAAATTGGAATCTCTTTAGCCATTCAATGTCTTCCATTGAAAAGTACTTTGAAAACAATATGTATTGTCATTAAACTTTTGTAGATGCAATTTAATTTTATTGAATGCAGTGCAGAAAATACATAAATATGCTTATAAATATGTGTTTTTTGAAGGCCTATCCAGTGTTAGGGAAGAGGTTAATTTCTAAGTGAGAACAATTATATTTTAAAACTTTGATATATACATTTTTGCAGTTTTCCTCTTGCATTTGAATAATATACATAGCATTGGCAGTATGTTTTTTAACTCTTAATCCATTAATGGAAATGTCATTAGAATGTAAAAGGTAATAATGACAAGCATGTTGCCTGTTTTGTGCTGATCCTGTGTTGTTTCTCTTTTTCTTCAAACTATTTTGGCTCTGTCCCCTCTCTCTACCCCCTTGCTGGTGAATGTCCAGCTGGGTTGGTTATCCCTGTCATTAAGGGTACGTACTCAATTGAACATGAGCTTGTCATTGAAACACCTAGTTGCTTGCTTGTTATGGCTTAGTTCAAATATGTAAGTAGTGTAGAATATCCCTTAGTCTACTTCTACCACTTTGTATAATTATGTTTTATATTTTCAACTTCAACATACATTATCGTAAGTTCAACTTTTGCTATCTAAAGTGCATTGACTTCTTAATGTGATTTTGTTACAATAAATTGGGATGTAAGGAAATTATTTTACAATTCCACTTCTCTGCATTGACAGTAGGACTTCTGAAACAGTTTCTCGTTTATAAAGTACAGATTCTTAGTTAGGCTTTGTAAAATGTGATTTTTTTTCATCTGAAAATGTCTTTCTGCTTGAATAGACTCATCCCCAGAAGATGTAAAATTAATCCCAAATAATTCTGTTATCATGTAAGGTATTACTATTCTCATTTACTTATATAAATATTGATTTCCCTCTACCCCATGCAGCAAATTTAAGAATAGTTTTCTCTGCAGGACATTTTTCCTAAACCTAAACATATATCCTATCCTCAAGTGTCCTATTTTTCTTCAATATTTTGTAAATCTATATCATTTAAGTAACATTCATTAATTGATATCTATAGCTGAGGGAATTAAACTAAAAAAGAAGTTGCTCAATTTTCAACCTCAAGTTGCATCCACAAGACATAAATCAGTTTACTAATTTTGCAATAACACTAATAGCTATCCTGCAAAATGTATCAAATTTAGTGCATAGAAGAAAGAAGTCTTGCTGTAATTGTTTTACTAGTACTCTTTTCATGTTGAAAAGTTGCAATGCTTTTAATGCTGAGATTGCATTGGTGATTCCATTTGCATTGAATTTGAAGAACTGTGAATGGAAAATAAAATAAATAATTGAAATAAATTAATATATATTACATTATTTTATGAATAACACTTTTGGTTATTTTGGAATATTTAGATATCTTAGTGTATTGTTTTATTATGTAGGAATGTAGACATTCCAGTTCACAATTATATGCTTATCAAACATGATAAATCTCCTGACCAAGTACTTCTTTCAAAGTATGTGTTCCTATAAAATATTTGTGTACAATTTGCCAACATATTATTTCCATTTTTTATGAACATGGCATGTTTGATACATCAGTATTTGGCAATTTTAGGTGTCCTATTAATCCAATTGACGGAAAATTCAAAATGTTGAATCTCTAAATATTTTTGAACCTTGAACATTCAGCAGTAACTGGGAGTAATTCTCTCGGCAGCAACCGTAAATATTGGGATCGGAGGAAATAAAATTTGCACTTTCAGGTTATACTTTAAAAGTTGTATTTAATTTCTGGAGTGAGGAGAATGTAATACAAGTTTATCTGGAGTAACTACTTGAGAGAGATTAAAAATTACATCAAAAGCTACGTTTCATGCACTTTGTTTGGATTGTATTTTGCAGCTGTCTATGATTTGGTGTCATTGCTCTCTGCATCAAGTGCAAAAGCATTAATTTCAAGATTCAAATAAAATATACACATTCAAACTTCTGAGGTATTAAGGAAATGGTTACTGGATATCTTTCTTTAATATTGAATGCTAAGTTTTATATCAAATACTTCATATCAATGGAATCATATCATATTCTCCATTTTTAGCTAGCTCATATTTATTATATTTGAGATCAAAGATTAGGTATATGTTTACCAAAGAACAAATTATTTGCTCTTGTATCAGTGGATTTTTAGATTGTTTTCATCTACAATATGAGGAATTCATTAAGAGCTCTTATACATAAATTCAATAAGACTTTTTAGAGATATCTTAATAGTTTTTCTGTTTTCAGATCAATATAATAGAACAATAATAAACTTTATTATGGGCGTATACCCTCTTACATTTAACAAGCTAATATTAAATAATATAGAATTAAGCATAAAGATCAAACTTACAAAAATAACAATTGTGCCATTATAAATCTCTATAATTAGATAATATTTATCATGTAAATTTTTTCTAACTACTTTCCATATTTTTGACCTCTAAAAATTATTAAATTCCTCTAAAATTAGTTAAAATTGGAAATCAAATAGAAACGAGACTTTGATCATTCAAGATAAAATGTATGAAATTATTTATTTGCCTTAGCATCATTTTTGAACTTACTTGTCTCTAAATTGTGGTTTTTGAAATTTCCTGAAATTTTATTTACTTTTCATGTAACGTTTTATTCTTTTGTAACTTGAAAAGACCTATTTTTAAAATTTTTATTGGACAAATTTTTATGGTTAAAAATGCTCAAGTAGATTTCAATGGAACAATCAGCCAAAAAAGTAAGAAAATATGCATTTTTTATGGTTATAGGTATTTATGAAGAATGGAAGGTAAAGTTTGAATAGGCTGAATTGTTTGAGGTTTATAAAATTTTACAAGCATTTCCAAACTAATGTCTATAAAACTACTGAGAGCCTTTCCCTTCTATCTTTGATGCATGAAATGACATATTTACTATAAATGGTATAAGAAATGCCAAAAAGAGCTGGAGGCTAAATAGGATACCAACTTTCAATCTGTTTTAAGTTAAATCAGAGGAGAGAGATATTCCGCTTCTTACAGCCATGCATACTCTAGTAATGAGAGGCAGTTTAAATGAATCTTTACTTATCATAGGCTTAAGTATACACAAACAAACCTAATGTATTTTATAAGGCTGAAGTTGAAATATTATTTATTTAGCTTATATTGGACTTTGACTTGCTTGTCTTAATGTATGTCATCCTCTGAAACCACGTGAAATAAACCACAATTTATGAGAACATAGAGGGTGAATCAAATAAAAACAGGACTCTAGGCAGTGCGTGTGCAATATCGTAGTATTAGTATAGCTTCAGTATCATTAACTATTCCTATCAAATCAAAACCAATCTTTCTTGAAAAGACACCTTTCCTTAATGAATAAATAGCAGATTTATAATCAATTTTGAGTTATAATCTTTTAAGACATTTATTTTGTGGATACTGGAGGTGGTTGCATTGTTATATTGATATTTAGAATGCTGATATTTGTTTCTTACCTTATTATTAATAGACTGACTCCAGAAATTATCCTCTTTAAACTGATCAATAAGACATTTTTTCCAATTTTACTTCTGATCTGTAAGTAAATCCTATTTTTTTATTACATTAAATTAATGAAAAATCAATTAATTATATTAAATCTTTTCTTAAATAAGGAAAGTAGAAATTCTTTTGGGCTCCTTAAAAAGAAAAATACATTTCTTTTTAATTGCAACTCTTCCGTTTACTATAATTTCAAGGTAAAAAATTATGACCTTCACACAATTTTCAGGAAATCAGAGAGTATTATAAGTAGAGTCACATGAAAAATCCATCAAAACCTATTAATACACTGAATGTGCATTTTGCATTTGATGAAGGTTTCTTCGGGGGAGAAAGATGAGATTATTTGTATTTGGTGTCTCAACAGGTTTTGATAGTTTTTTAGTAAAGTACATTTTGATTTCTTGTTGATTACAGTACTATCTATTAATTTTATTATGTCTATCTTCCAAAGCAGAAAAATCTGTATCTTTGTGACTGATTAGAACTTTTTTCATAAATACTGGAAAGATGTGTTTAGAGTTAGTTTTTTTTAGATTGTATTGCTGAATAGATAGATAAATAGGGATTACAGCTATTCAACCTGTCAAAAAAAAAGACAATAATATTGCAGTATTTTCTCAAAGGTTTTGGGCACAGATATTATTTAATATTAAAGATAAAAGTTTTTAATTAATGTAATAGCAGTTCCTTAGAGTCATTTGTATGCTCAATGACAAAGCGCAGAGCAATTAATGCTTCTAGATTGGTTTTCCATATCTAATTTTAATATAGCTTCTATTACCTTTTGTACTTTTTTAAGTTATCTCATGGCAGTATTATCTTTATTTTTTCTCCTGTTTCAGATGGAACTTGTTGAATTTCACTCAAATCTTTTTATTTTATAATTCCAACATCTATTTTCTGTAATCAGTGCTGGTATGGTTTTGTAAACATTGAGGGTAGCATTTTTATCTTGCAATTTTTCGTCTTTAATTTTTTAGTCACAAAATATAATGAAGTTATTGAAAACACCTTAGAATCTATTCGTCATTGGGGGAAAACTTATGCTTCTGATTCATAGAAAGTTTACCAGTTATTTTAATAAGATCGGAATAGTAAAAACATTTAACATATTTTCTCTTTTTATTCATTTAGTGAGGTCTTCAAAATCAAAAAAATATATTTATGACTTACAGAAGCCTGTATTCATAAAATGTTAACACCAATAGGGAAATTTTGAATAAAGATATAGAATTTAATATTTTCTCAGAAAAAATTTTTAAATGTAAATTCATCCAGAAAGTTATTTATTTCAATTTATGTCAGATATTATTAAGTTAATTATTCAATTAGATTTCCCATCTCACCCAATATCATCTATCATTATTGTTGCTAGTTTTAATTATATGGTATATATTTTAATAATAACATACAGAAGATACCAGAATGATTCAGGAAATATATGCACAATTTGTTGTGTTTGTGGTAGATTATTTGTTTTCTTCTTGATTCATAAAATGCTACATCTTCTGTCTGGGTTATGAGCAGGAGAACCATGTTTCTGATAGATGTATGTATATATACCCGAGTATATTATTTTTCTAATATTTCTTGATGAGTAATGATGATATTAACCACACGAGTTTCATTACTTTAATTTGGAAGCTGCCCTCTCAGATGATTCTAGAGGTTTGCAAATAAGAAGAGTTATAGATTCAAAGAATTGATTTTAAGTAGTTATGAAAGTAAATATGAATGGTCTGGCTTTTCTGTGCCTCTATACCATATCAGTTTTATCAAGCAGAGTTTTTATATCCTCATTATCAGATAAAATTTTAAAATTAAGAAGTCTGAGAGTGAAAAAAAAGTTGCTTTATGGATTTATAGTTGCATTGATTGTTGGTTTTATTCTCAAGGCAGCTTAGCTCTTTTATTATATTGAATATTTCAAGCTTCATCTTTCTGTCTCTGGTTATTTTCAGTTTCATAATTTTTCCTTAATAATCAGGAGTTTGTTCATTTTGTAATGCATTTTCTGTATCCAAGCATTCCCTTATACATCTTTTTCTTATATGATCACCTTATACAAATACAAGAAAATCTGTTGTTTTTTAATTCTCTTTTTGTTTCTTTGGCAACAGCTGGGAAATTCTTACGCTGTATTAATTTCTGCTATCAAAGTAATTTAGATAGTTATGATGACATTTTACTATTATTGAAAAAGGGAAGTACAGGGTGCATTATGAAAGTAATGCGCATTTTCTGGAAAAAATTGATTTATTGATCTGATTGGTGCAAATGACTAAAATTCTTCAAAATAGTCTCCACCTGCTTCAATACACTTGCAGAGACGATTCTGCCACGCCTGGAAAGCACCCTGAAACTCCTCGACTGGAATGCCTCTCAGGAATCTTGTAACGTGAGCTTGAATGACTCCCAGTGCTTTCCCTTCAGATCTCTCTTCAGTCGGGGGAACAAAAAAAAGTCGCACGGAGCCAAGTCAGGGCTGTAAGGAGGCTGGGGCACCACGGGGGTCTTGTTCTGGGTCAGGTAGTTGTTGATGACGAAGGCCGTGTGGCTGGGGGCACTGACGTGGTGGAGCTTGAAGACGTCTTTGATGTCAGGCCTGACGCGCACGACCGTGGCGTTTCAGTCTCTTGAGCACCTCCAGGTAAAAGGCTGCGTTGACAGTTTGTCCTTGCGGTACAAACTCAAAATGGACGATTCCTCGGACGTCAAAGAAGACAATCAGCATTGTTTTGATGCGAGACTTGCTCATCTGCGCTTTTTTGGGTTTGGGAGAAGATTGTGTGTGCCACTCGGAGCTCAGCCTCTTGGATTCTGGATCGTACTCGAATATCCAGGATTCGACCCCGGTTAGAGTAGAGTTTAAAAAGCCTGGATCATTCCTAATCAATTTCAACAATTCTTCACTCCGCAAAACTCGAACTTCTTTCTGCACCTCCGTCAACACCTTCGGCACAAGCTTCGCGCAGACCTTTCGCATTTGCAAATCCTCCGTCACTATCCCATGTACCGCAAATGTCAACAAGTTCAGGGTGTCAGCGATTGCCTGGATACTTAATCGAAGGTCTGAACTCAAAACTTCGCGCGCACGCTGAACGTTTTCATCGGTTCGGGCTGTTGGTGGACATCCAGAACGGGGCTCGTCGGTGACCTCCTCCCTGCCCTCCTTGAAGGCCTTGTGCCACCTTCCGCATTGAGATCTCGAAATGCATTCCTCCTTAAAGGCCTCTTGAAGCATTTGACAAGTTTCCGCTGCATTCTTCCCAAGCCGCACACAAAACTTGATCGCGTACCGCTGTTCAAGTGAACGCTCCATCGCGCCGTGACACAAACGAAAAACAGATTTCGTTCAAAGACTCGTCCTACCGCTCCTACTGCTTGGAGCGAACCAAGACCGGGCTCGTTTTGAAAAGGGGATTCCCCACAACAATATCCGACCAATCCGAGAGCGCTGCAATTGATTGTTGCGTCATAATAAAATCATGCGCATTACCTTCATAATGCACCCTGTATGGCATACATAACATCACATTGCAGGAAACTGGCTCTTGTTACAGAAATCTTATTTCATCAATATCATGACTGAAATTAATTTGAATGATCCTCCTTTTCAGAGCTGGGTGATTCATCATCACTGAACAAGTGGAGCTCTTTAGAACTCCTTTCTGAGGATGCCTCAAATGTAAATGATGCTAATAAGCAAGGTAAGGCTTTGGTCAACTATTTAACTCTTTCCTGTTGATTTTTTAAATTTGATTTGGGTTGAATGATGTGGTAAATAGCCTTATTGAAATTCAGCATTTTATAAAATGTATTCATTAAGTGAGTGTTACTCTTCCATGAGAGAATTTTTGACTTGTTTTTCCTTTAAGAGTAAATAATTTATTAAATAATAAATTTGGTTGATTTTCTCCCTCCTCCACAGAATCCTTAATACAGTGGTACCTTGGTTAACGACGCTAATCTGTTCCAGGATAATCGTCGTTAACCAAAACCGTCGTTATCCAAGGCGCGATGTTCTACAGGTATAATAATGGTAATGGATTACCGTATTTCCCGGCGTCGAGGACGCACCCCAGTTATTGGAAGCAATACTTAAAATGTTTACCGATTTAACTCCGGTGAGACAACATGTGCCTATGTGAATTAGCTACAATTTGGCAATGAACTATTTTTAATACTCTCCGATAGCTGCAATTCAGTATGTTTTTATGATGTAACATTCACTAAATATTAGTTCATAATACAGTGATTATAAATAGACGTGCTGAAACAGGTGAAACTCCGGAAAGACCAATCGACGAGGTGTCGTAAGCCAAAGCCTATGTCGTTACCCAAGATTGGTTACAGCAACTCGTCGTTAACCAAGTCCGTCGTTAACCAAGGTACCACTGTATATCTTTCCTACCTTCAACTTATGAAAGAGGCTTGAATATAATAATTTTTATTTATTGTGAAAATGAATTTTCCCTGATTTGTTGATGTAAGTCTTGATTAAGAAACTTGGGAATATTATAATGAAAATGATATTCTCTTATGTATTTACTTCACAATATCTAAATCAGTTAAAGGTCCTTCAATATATAACCTTATTTGGTCAATTAGTTTGATCACAGAAAAATTTCTTCCCAAGCCAACGTATATGGCCTGCTTTTTATAATGATACCTCTCCAAAACAAATTCTTTGTAACAGAAAAGATGCAATCAATCCTTTGTTGAAATCATGGGTTCATCAATTAAGCTGTAATTATTGTAATGATGTATACCAGACAAACTGGAAAAATAAGTCTTGAAGAAATATACTTGTTGAGCTCCACAAAATATTTTATTTTGCTGTGCAACTGGTTTTGTTGATTAGCAACATCATCAGATAGTGCAAAAAATGTTTACTGACACATAAGTACTGCTTAAAGAATTTAAGTCATTAAATATTGGCGGAGGAAATGGGTGGGGTAAATATTGAGAGGATTGCCAAAGAATGTAAATGAAGGACAAAACAGAGGAGAAGACAAATTCAGAAGATGACAAAGGGTGGGTTGAGCACCCAAGAAACAAAGGAAATAGAATTGAGCCGAGTAAGGCGCATGAACCTACCAAAGGGTAGAACACTAATTGATTGAGTTAAAGAACATTGGAGATGTTTCCAAACTGGCTCATTGAATTTCCGAATTTAATTCTCTCCAATAATTCTTCCTCTTTCAAACTTCAAGTATCGAATTTATTAAGGAAAGGGTTACAGGCACTTTGCACATAAGGGCATGCACCCAGGAAAAATCCCAAGGAAAAACTGAATTGAAAAAAGTCTTACAAAGGCCGGGAATTCCCTGTTTGTCTGTCAGAAGTTTTTCCTTGGCATTTATTAGTTAATCAGTTTAGCTTCCTAAATATTTTGAGGAAACTGTTACCATTAAGCAAGATCTTACCAATGTATATGCCTCTTCACTTCCATCTTTGCCATCTCCTGATCTATTAGCTCCATTTGTTAAGTCCTCTTGCGGCAATAAAAATTGGATATGTATGCTTCTAACATACTTGATTCTCATGCATCAGAACTGGTAAAACCTTGTAGAAGTGTGCTGAGTTACATTAAAACAGAGCCTACTTGTCTAATTAAAATAATTCCTGTGTTTTCCTGATCTGCTTGAACTTTTATTTATTAAATATATTTTCAGATTTGTCCTTTGCATGATATTTTTTATATAATCATTTTATAAGAATAAAATAAAAATATTTGCCTTTGATTGTCTTTTAGTTAGTTGTTATATTTTTTGGTTGCAGACAGCATATTCAATCACGCATTCCTGCAGAGAATGGTGAGTGAGAGAGCTGGTAGGTCAGTCCATGGCACTACCTTGGATGCCACGACTTCTCTACCTGCATCTCCTACTATGTCACCTGCACATCATCATTACCAGCATCATCCATCCTCAAGTTACCCATCCACAGAGCATGGTACCCTTTCATCGTGCAGTACAACAGTTCTTCTCCTCATTCTACATGCAGGCAGTGTCCTTGGTTTGTACTTATATGTGTGCTTGGTTTATACTTAGATAAAACATTTTTTAAATGCAATTCTAGAACATACAAGAATTCTTAGGTATTTTGTTCTTATCTATAGCATATTCCAACATATCATTGAATTCCATTTGCATTCTAATGAATATACCATATTCATTTCACTATCTTTGTGTTTATTTGTGATTTCCATTTCTTGAAACAGCAACCCCTAATCGATAAATGTTCTTTGTGCTAACCTTCTTAAACCTAAAATTTATCTGGTTCCTTGGGCCTTGCCTTAGATAGATTTTATTGTCCAGCCAAATTTCATGAAAATATTTCCTTTTAACTTCTATCAATTGGTTAGCTCTGAAGACATGTGAAAGACTTACAGAAGTTTTATTTTCACCGCTATGATAATTTTTACCCCTATTAGATGTGAATGTGGACCTCACAGCCAAGAAGTCTGATATCACCACATTTCGTGGAGCTTTTGAATCTGTGATGAGACAACACTATCCATCCATGGTTGGCCACATAGCAATTAAGTTAGTTTCATGTCCATCTATTTGTACTGAAGGCCTTGGGATACTTTCAAGGTAAAAATGTTATTTTTTATAATATAATGTGAATCGATATTAAAATATTTATTTTGGTATTCTTTGAGCAGTTACTCACTCAAAGGGTGTAATGTTATTTAAAGCCTTTGCTTCTATGATTAAGTGAAGGCTGTCCCCAATTTTAGTGATTTTATGATTACTTCTTTGTAAAACAGTCTCATCAAAGCCATAGTGATAAGAGAATTATATATGCTAATTATGTATGTATGTATCGCTTTGCCAAGGAAGACTTTTCTAGAAGATAATTATACTTTATTATTCCAGGAAATATGAGAACAAATATAGGACTTACTAATGACATTTGAATCCATAAGAAAAATTAGATCATTATTAATACTTTAAACAAATTTGACACTGCTATAGTAAATAGACAATACAGTAGAATAATGGATATTGCTAAAAAAATATTTCAAAAAGTATCGTTCAGGAGATGTTTAAAAAAGACGTTTTAAATTGAGTTAAAATATTTTTGTCGAGTATAAAAAAATGTAGCACATATAGATACATTTATAGTAATACATATATGTTAGTTCATACATGTTAATGCAGAGTTAATGTCAGAGCTAAATTTTTGGAAAGAAAAGTGTCTTATTTGCCAATAAATACTGTAGTTATTATTAAAAATGATGCTGTCTAATTTTTTGCCTGTGTTTCTCCTTTCTAAATGTTGTTCGTTTTTACCAACTCTAGTATTTGAACATAATTGAGTTGGTTCTCTGTATTTGGTGAATTTTGTGGATTAGATTTAATAAAGTAACTCTGTAACAATTTTACTCAATTATATTGTTACATAGTTATTTTATGTAATCTATTCTAGTATTTCAAATAATTAAGGAATCATATTATATTTTATGGTTTTGATTCTGTGTGGATTTGCAGAAAATTTGTATTTTTTTAGCTTTCTAAGTACTCATCTATTGATATAATCTTAAAACTATCCCATTATTTCATCTTCAATATTCTATGTTTTATTACAGCTTAAGTCCATATAGCTTTGACGTGTCACCATCATGCACTGACACTCCACATGTAACCCACGACTCCATTCCAATTGGGGCAATTCCACTCTTTGCCACCTCCACACCTGAGTATCACGAAGCTGTCACACGAACAATCCATGCTACCAATGCTGCTTACCAAGAATTTCTTCGGTCAGAAGAAGGACAAGGGTTTAGTGGACAGATCTGCCTCATAGGTAAATTCATTTCAGTGAAATGTACATTGTACTTTCCATGCAAAATCAAACAGAAATTGATGCCTATTTTTTTAAGTTTTGAAGTATTCCACACTTGCTCATTATGGGTACATTCTGATTCTGTGTGGAATTGCCTTTACTTAACTTTAAATTTATGATTTCAACAATACTTTGAAAAATCACCTGCAACCGGAGATGATGTGACAAATCTATGAGGAGTTGGGGAAATATGCATACCATATTATATTTTAATTGGATTATAGAATGAAGGTATTTCCATATATGATGAAATTGGAAATGAATTTTTGTATATTTTCACAGATAATACAAGCTACAAATTTTTATCAATTCTTTGTCATTTTAGCATATATCTGTTTCACAAGACAACCCACTAACTATCAATGGCCTATGAATTTAGTTTAGAACAGCAATCTAAACTAAATTCATCTAAAGTGATCATCAACTGGATAGTAAAACTGTATAATGTATATAAAATTATCTCCTATTCATAGCTTTTAATGAACAAACTTTAATATCTTGTATAAGGCAGCATTGCTTTGTAATTGCTGCAAGCATTTGCATTGTTAATTTTTGTGTATCTGTCGTATATCATGACCTCAGGGCCTTTTTAAAGATTCGATTATCTTCTTATCTGTGGAAATATACGGTAATCAGGGTTTTTTTTCTTTTTTATTGTGTCATCCAAAAATATAAGCAGAATTTGCTCTTTTACATAATTTGTGGAATAATTTTATCCTTAATTTCCATGTATAGAACTAAATTTGGCATTTGGCCTCAAAGTTGAATACTTCTAATAATATCTCTACTGCAGATTCTTGAATTTTTAACTATAAAATAGCAATAACAACACAAAAAACCTACCTTTTTTTCAAAAATCCATTACTTACTTTTTATAATTTCTCTTAGCAGTGGGAATTAGGATAAAGATGCATGCAATGCTTAACCCAAGAAGAAACAGAAGGGAAAAGTAGATGCATGACTGGGACTTGAATCTCCCGTTTGGACGAGTTTTGAATACTTGGAAGTGGAAGATTTGAGTTCAAGTCCCAGCCATGTTTCAGTATTTTAATTTTCTTTCTCCCTTTTCCCTAAATTGTGTTATCACAAACAATAGCGAAGCATGCCAGAGGATGTATTAATTTCCTTTTATAGTGTACAATCTTATTATAAGTGTAAAATGTATTTTAAAAGAGTATTATCTATTGCTATCTATTATCTGATTGCTAGAAGAAATCAATAGGTATCATCAGCAGTCTCAACTATGGAAGGGTATGTTTGCTGTTATGAGTCAAGCTTGCTATAGTTATTGCTTAAGTTATTGCTCGTCAGGTTCATGGCTTTCCACAGTGTGATACATTGCTCACTATTTTAAAGATATTTAATTAGGATTTTCACTTTAATGAATATTCCCTTCTTGCGCCTTACAGTGTTTTCAGAATGCAATATTCCAATATTTCTTTCTTGATTTGCTTTCCTTTGTTTCCCCAATCGTCAATTTATTGTTCTTTTAATAATAATAATAATAATCTTTATTCATCTGTTGCACATACATAATGTGATAGATGTCGTCAAGAAAATAATGGAAGTAATACAAATACATAAATGTATGAGTGAGACTGATGAAAATGCATAAGGAACATGAAATTAAATTAAAGCCCAACAGTAGAAAAGTCCAGATTGAAGAATTCCTCGAAAGAGTACAAGGGATTGGCTACAAGCTAATTCTGAAGGGCAATTCGGAACACTTTGTTGCAAGCAGTACTGGCTGCATTAGGCAGCATATTAAAACACTTGATAGCCAAGTTTACATAGTTAAAAGATTTGGCCAACCTGTAGTAGGGCATGTTCAGTTTTTGATTGGCTCTGGTAGCATGGTTATGTACAGCTAACAGCAAAAAAAAGTTACCACCCCTGACCCACCAAGAAAAACTAAGTCCAAATTTTGGGCCGGCGAGCCTTTCTCTCGAAAAGGGAGGGAGAGAAAAGAAAGATGGAGGACATGGTCCGTTACGCTAGCTCGGCTCTCGCATTTGGATGGAGAATTTTTGTGATTTATATAAAAATCATTTACTACTATACATTATATGCCACAACATTTGATGTGTTAACTCGTACTATTGTATTTGACGACGACCAACTGGAAAATAACTAAAGAAATTAATCGAATTGAATGCAGCAATCACTCACTTTGATTTTCGATAACAGACTATCAAATCATTTCCAAAACAATACAAATGAATTTCACTGAATCTAAAATTCGGCATCAAATAAACTCACATTTTGTTTTTCGAAAATTGATCATTTAAATCACTTCCAACGATTGATTATGCTTATCAATGTGAACGAAACCAGCAACTTTTCTCTTCTTCTTAACTCTAAATAGGCCAAAACGCAGGATATTGGACTCAACAATGGCATTTTTTGTCAGGGGGACCGGTTGTTTATACTCACAAAATTTACAAAAAAAGTCGAGTATTTCGAGTAAAATCTCGAAAATTCAATTCGAAAACAATAATACACGACCAGAATAAGGTTTTGTATTCCTTTTCTCTGCTATTGGTTTACGTCTCAATCTCGTGTGACCATTCTTTTTAATTTAATTTTGCAAAAGAAATGAAGTCTGCAGCGACAAAAATGAGCATTACGTGCATTTCTTACGGAAATGCTTTGACTCGTCTGGGATCAAAGCAAGGACAAAGTGTCACCATTTTTTAAAATAGAAATACTTTCGTATTTTATATTTTGTATAAATATTAGAATGAAATGTTCTGTAAAAATTTTAAGTCAATCGACCGAGTGGTTTTCGAGTTTAGCGGCCACAAACACACGCAGGCTGAATTTTTATATATAAGATATGTGCATGATTCAGTGGATCACTATAATTTGATTGCTTTTAGAAACCTTTCGTTTAACTTTCCCAATTGAAAATCGTTCTATTATCAAGAGAAATAACTGAGGAATAAACACAAGGAAATAAAAGTTCCAAAACTTCCACACAGAAAGTCGTATAACTTTGACAAAGTTATTTATTTCCTTGTGTTTAGTTACCTATGGAGTTCTTCAAAGTTAAAACTCATTCGATTGATTTAAATAACGAATATTCTTTTCTAGATTACCATTTCCCCTTACTCTTGTGACTACTATAGATTGTATAATCCATTAATTTGTAAAATTAAATTATCCTTATAACAACATTGTAGAAAAATTCACACAATTAGCTCCGACGCTTACTAGCACTATCTTCAACATTTACATAAATACGTGATCCTCCATATGGCGTGTGCCTGGAAAAAGAAGAAAGAATGAGAAGGAACAAAAGTGTGACCTGCAGGTGAAAAGGTAGAATTCCTGGAAAACTGTTAAACAGGACAAAACGAAATAGGTGGGGGAGAAGGGCAAGATTTCCTCTCGTTGCTAAAGGGGAATGGAAAGGAAAAGCTTTCTCGTTGGGAGAAGAGGATTTGAGTTGCAATTTGCTTGATTCATTTTGATGTTATCTAAAATAATGTGTTCGCTAGCCTTCTCTGATATATGTTTAATTTTTAGCTCGCCATTAGAAGAATGACTCGAAGAAATAAATCTCTCATAAAGTGGGACTGCAGAGCATCAGATTAGAAATATTTTATGTTCTTCAGCCTATAAATTACGAGATCTCACTGTTTATCTGATGTGGATTAAATGAAAATAATCATAAATCGCTTGATGAAACCACTGTCCTAAAAATTGGATCCATGGATTCCTTATTGTTTCAAAGTAATGGGTTCTAGTAAATACTATAGTAAAAGGCCAGCGGTGGACGTCCTTTTGGTAAAATTCTCGAAATTTTATTTCTCAAAAGTTACTTCTCTCGTATTTTAGCTATTTATTGATCCACGAATCGACTCCGAAGAGTTTTAAATTTTTTTATTTTAAAGTTCTCAGTATTTTAAGAAAACCATCTTTTATTTTATCAGTTATGGAAAATGATAAGACCGCTATCCGTAGATCTGTCACTTTTGCATGACAATGGGTTAATCGAGGTCTAACCAAACCTAAGACTTAGCTAGAGCTATGAGTTTTTAGTACTCGACACAGAATGGGCAAGTTATTGCGTGTGTGTTACAGTAATGACGATTGTAATTGAGTTTAAATACGTATTTTAATGACATCCTTATTTTGTATTTTATAAACCAGGTGAGATATACTAGCAAATTTTATAAGTGAATCAAGATGAGTTTAACGTTTTGGCTATCATCAACACTGAGAGAAAAAATGTATTCACTTGCTTTTGGTGTTTTTATATTAATTTTAAAGGTTCTTAAAATCTACGGAACTGATAACTGTGTCTATCATTTAATGGAATAAAAGAATTGAAAACCCTATACATCCAATGATAGTAATAAAAAAGAACCAAAGGAACACTAGTTTTTGCAAATAGCTATTTCTTAAATTTTCCCGTTTTATTGTTGATTGATTTGTAAGGATATCCCGAAGGTTTATGAAAACATTGGTTAGAAGAAATAGCGAAAAAAGCCTGAAAAGTTGAATGTAAATATTGAGAACGTAATATTGGAATTGGCATTTTGCGAAGCTTAAGTTTCTACGGGAGTGATCTTTCTATGGTTAATATATGTTTAATTCTACTGCTGAAAGCAGAGACGGTCCGAGACATGGGCAGTCTGGGAGACCGTTCACAGCGCTTGTGGGCTCTTCTCAGATCCCTTGAAGATTTTCAATGATAAAATTATACGCGTAGCTTACGGAATTTTAACGATTACACCCGGTCACAATATTTAATTAAACTTTCTTTTATCCACTAAGGGGAACTAGTTCTAAACGTCTGCCTGCCCAGAATATCGATAATCTTCAGATTACCCCTTCCCGATGATTGTAATCAATTTTCTTTGCAATGGATGTAGCTTTCTTTGGTTCTAGTTCTCTGAATTTTCTCTCTCCTTATAGTCAAATTGATTGAAGAAGCCGTTATTTTGTGTAACAGCGTTATAAAAGAAATTGTGAATCTTTGTCCTTAGTTATTTCCGCCATTTCTTATAGTCGTTCAGCAATGACTATATTTTTACGGAAATTACATTTAGTAAAACTACTAAATCAAGCGTAATCAATCTGAGTTGCCCTTACATCGGTAAAAGCCGTTTAATAATTAAAATTTAGGCTTCGTATTTTCCCTTTCCTTTTTTAATGAGAGGCCAGTTAAGTCCATCAGCCATTATCAGATACAGCACTAGAAATACTGACATCTCATACTTATTACCCATAATTACTCTTAAATAAGATGGGTAAAGCTTCCCTTCTTGGGAAATATTTCTTATTGTTAGGAGAATCTATTACTGCTGAATCTTAATGCTGGTTTCATGGGCCTCGCCTATTCTTCCTTAAAACTTCTTGGTTTAAAGATAAGGAAGACATTTACGATATCTTGAAGATGCAGAAATTTAAATGTGTGAATTGCTCGACATTTATGTCGGATTAACTGGCGGAAGCTCTAATTATATGCATGAATGTATGCAAATTGTATGCATATTCTTATATGCCTACGTGATTATATCCTACTAATTTTCAAAGCAAAATAAATTTACTGTGATAATAAATAATTTCGACTATGATAGGTCATTCGTTAATGGTTTATGAATTTTGGATGTAAATGAACGTTTAGTGTGAGTTTACATAACACCAAATGCAGTAGGTAAGGAAAATTAAACTTGAAAACTGCCACAAAAATCGGAACTTTTTCGAATGGTTGATCTCATTCACATTCTCTTTGGCTGAACCATTGAAAAAATATTTTTCCGGTCACCTTCTAACCTGCATTATGTTGTCTTAAAATGGCTTAAATCGTTTTCTCAATCTTGTAATTGAACCATTTTCTCAATCTTATAAACAGCCTACATCCCAGGATCTGTGCACATAATTTCTGAGCCTGTTTACCATATCATCTTTACATTTCTTAGATATATGCCTTAGTGTTGAAGAGAATCAGCATTCTCTTCTTAGTAAGCATAAAATTTTCCGTATCCCCATTGTTTATTTTCCTATCATCGTCTCCATGCTTTATGTAAAAAATATATAAGTAATTAATTGTAACCCCATTCATATTCCTTCATCGACGAACTTTTCATTATCTTTCCGTCCTCAACTAAGAATGGCATCTTCAAGCAATTCTCGCTCTCATGCAAAACCCCACCTCGAATATTAGACGGTCTGAAGCGACTAAAGACAGAAGTAACCTGTGACCGCTCCAATGAAGACCCTTTCTCTTTCCTCTCTCACCCCCACGGAGAAGCTACCTTTGTTTCGTTGAGAAGCCCAGTATGAATGGCACTCATATGCCGTTATGTAGACGAAAACAAGGAGAGCAGAAATAGCACCCAAGGGAACTGACCGCTGAAACCCTTAGTAGCAGATTTAAATTTATTATTCATGCATGAGTGCATTACGTGCGTATTTTAAAAATGGAGTTATGTCTAAAATTGTTGGTTCATACCTTTTTCCAATGTTGAAATTATTAATCGTTTTAGCATTCAAACATTTATTACGGAGAATGTGTAAATGAAAGGAATTAAATAATTAGAAGTATATTATTCAATTCTTTTGGTGCTTGACTCGACTCTGCACGACTAGTCCTTCTGATTTAATTATTCAAAAGAAATGTTCGCACATACAATATAAAGCGGTTTGTTGAAAGACTACAGGTTCGATAGTAGTAAGTCCTAAACGACCGGAGCCCTCAGCTGAGTATCCTTCAAGAATATAACTCTGTATAGACAATAATTATTAGATATATTCCTTAGCTGTGATTTACATGACGAAATACGCGACAACATGACCCTATTCTCAACGATAATGATTTTCGTAGCCCGATGGCGAAAAGATTATTGCGAGATTATAGCGAGGATAGATGACCTATACTGGCCTATCTCACATATAGTATAAAGTGTGCTACTATTTAAATTATTTAAATCAAAATTCCTTGCAAATGTAAATGGCATCCAAACAACTTGGCGACTTTCACAAATTCGTTTTCAATGAAAACTAGCAACTTATTTCCTATTTGAGTTCCACTATCACATATCATTATTTGTAATAGCAGATATTGTTTAATTATTACTCCATTTTATTCTTATTACATTTTTTTAATTTCCCCTTCTTCCGTTGACCTAATTTACAGTAGTTCATATTCTCTTAATTATCGTATCATAATCTTTACGAAAACATTCATCCTGCGGACATGTGGAGCATTAACTGAAATAACCAATTCCATTCTAAATCTGCATTGATGGAATATTTTATGTTAGGAGGAGATATGAGCAGTCAAAGTAATTCATGTCCAATATTTTATGAAGAAGAGCGAATTACGCTTGAGATTCGAGCCGATTTAATAAATACGAATTTAATTCTTTCATAATACAATACTGCTTCTACTGCAGCAAATGCAATGACTTTAAGCAATTATTAATAAAATATATATTGTCACAAAAGCCTTCAAAACGTGCCAGGCGTAAAGAGGAAGACGAAAAGCGCGCTCAAAACAGAGAATCTGAAAGACTCGCCCTTCTCGAGTTATGCTGGTTGCATCTTAGGTGGTAACTTTTTTATGCTGCTAGCTGTACATTACCCCTGATAGAGTAATGCAAATTTTCTTTCATATGCAACAATATTTTGAATACATACAGACTATAAACAGTCATAATATTAGGTGCGCAACTAAGTTCTCGCTGTTTTTTCGATAAAAATGTAACTTTATTATAAAAAAACTCTTATATCTGAATCATTCAAAGTATTGCCCATCGCTAGACACAACTTTTTCCCATCTTTCTGGCAGAGCTCGAATACCTTGACGCCAGAAGTGTTTGTCTTTTGAGGCTATCCACGAATCAAGCCATTTTCTGATGTCTTCATATGAGTTGAACTGCTGATCAGCCAGGCCATGTGCCATCAAACGGAACAAGTAAAAATCGGACGGCGCAATATCTGGGGAATATGGTGGGTGGGGTAGGACTTGCCATTTGAGCGTGCCCAAGTAGGTTTTAACAGGCTTGGCAACTTGAGGCCGAGCGTTGTCATGCAGTAAAATCACTTTTTCGTGCCTCTGCTCGTACTGTGGCCGTTTTTCGCGCAGTGCTCGGCTCAATTGCATCAATTGAGTTCGATACCGTTCCCCTGTGATGGTTTCGCTCGGTTTCAACAGCTCATAGTAAATAACACCAACCTGGTCCCACCAAATGCAGAGCATAACCTTCGCAGCGTGAATATTCGGCCGAGCCGACGACGTAGAAGCATGACCGGGTTGTCCCCAAGATTTTCTCCTCTTTGGATTGCTGTAATGTCTTTCTTGCCGCTGGAGCAGTTGTTGACAGGCGAAAAAACGATGCTCAACGTCTCTTGGCTTCAACTCATAAGGAACCCAAGTTCCTTGCTTCTGAATCATCCCCAACGCATGCAATCGCTTGGAAACGGCTTGACGGGTAACTCCTAATTCTGAAGCAAGCTCTTCTTGAGTTTGGCACGAACCCTCTTCGAGCAAGGCCTCCAATTTAGCGTCTTCGAAGGTTTTGGACCTTCCTTCACGAGGACAGTCGTCAACATCAAAATCACCGTCTTTGAAGCAACAAAACCAATCACGGCATGTTGTTTCGCTCAGAGCAGCATTTCCGTACACTTTTTGGAGCTCTCGATGCGCTTGAGCTGCCGTTTTTTTCGAATGGAAGAAGAAAATCAACACTTCCCGCAAATGACGATTGTTTGGCACAAAATTAGACATTTTTACTTAACCAGAAGTATATAATGCGAAAACGAAATCACTCATGTGTCGCAGCAGTTTGTTTACCATATGTCTAAGCTTGGTTCGTGACGTTTTGGATATGTCAAAATCGACCAACTCTTACTGCTAGAGCTATCTACTGACAAACAGCGAGAACTTAGTTGCGCACCTAATACCTAAATTAACAAAAAGTGGTTTACAATGTACGAGAGTCCGAGCTAGTGATAACTCTAACCACCTTCTTTTGAAGTAGCAAAATCAATTTTACATCAGATGCATGCCCCCATAGTCTAATACCATATTGAAGATGTGACTGAAAAAATGCAAGGTAAGCATTACGAAGATAGTCCTGAGTCACACACCATTTAAGCTTCCTCATGAGAAAGAGGGCCCTTGCAAGTTTCTTCCTTACTGTAAAAATGTGGGCACTCCAAGTTAGTTTTGGGTCAATATGAAAGCCAAGAATTTTGAGAACTTCATTTGCAGGTCCTACATGTTGAAGAGAACATGTTATGGATAGAGTTTTGGCTGGATTCATAAAGAGTTTGTTAGCTGTAAACCAATCATTAGCCTGTCCAAGGGTGCTGAACATCATACTGGTAGCCTCGGTCTGAGTAACAGATTGATGCAAGAAGGTTGTATCATCAGCATATAAAACACAATTTGTGGATACATTCACTGGTAGGTCATTATATTAATATTAATTATATTAATATATTAATATTAATCATGAGAAGAAAAAGGAGGGGGCCAAGTACAGATCCTTGTGGAACGCCATGCCTAACCTCAAGGAATTCAGATTGGGTACCATTGACATGTACCTGCTGCTTTCTATTGCTCAAATATGAGGCCATAAACTTTAATTCAACATCTTGGAAACCATAACACTGTAACTTCTGCAGAAGTATTTTATGATTTACACAGTCAAAAGCTGATGATAAGTCACACAGTGTAATGGACAAACTATGTTTCTCTTCAAAGGCTCTGATGATATGCTTAATTATAACATCAACTGCATCAGTCGTGCATCTGCCCTGTCGAAAGCCAAACTGGGCAGTCATAAATAAGTTTAGGGATTCAAAGTGATTTAAAATTTGAGCATAGACAACACTTTCAGGAATTTTAGCAAATACTGGGATAATTGAGATTGGGCGATAACTATTGGACAATTTTTCATCAACACGCTTGTTAACTGGAATTACTTTTGTATATTTGAGTGGATCAGGAAAAATACCAGACCGGAGACAAGAATTGATTATAATTTCAAGGGGGTAAACAATTGAAAGTATTACAGACTTGATAAGGTTGCTGGACAGGCCAAATATATCCTTTGTCTCTGAATTACTAAAATTTTTTACAGCTCTGATAATATCCATGTAATTTCTTTCCATCTAAAGGGAACACTATCAGTACAAAAATTTTGAAGGAGTTGATCAGCACTTACATTACCATTACTGACACCAGAAAGTATGCACTCAACAGTATTAATAAACGACATGTTGAGAGTATGTGCATCGATAGGAATGTCCTTCTGCTTAGTTAGAGTTCCTGATTCCCTCTTGATGATAGACCAAGCTGCCTTGCATTTGTTTGGAGCATTATTGATGTTGTTATTGTTATAGTTGCATCTTACATGAGATAGCTCAGCATGATATTCCCTTTTGAGAATGGTGTACTGTTTTTTAATATCTTCATTGCTGGTAGTCTTATACTGCTGATGTAAATTTAATAAGGCAATTCTCAGTTTTTGATGATGGTTAGTGAACCATTTGTACCGTGGAGATTTCTTAAGGGGTTACATCTAATCGCCGGCCGGAAATAATGGTATATTTTGGCAATTTTTGTAGGTTTATTGTTGCTATCTATGAAATAATTTTCATTTAATAACAAAAGTACATTACTTCACATACTATTTTTTTATATTGTGATGAAAAAATATAAATAAATAAAAAAGTTGTTTGCCCCTGACATATATGCATTTCGAAGAACGTCACTTAACTGTTGGCAGTTTTTCTCTGGTATAGATTATCTGAAATCAAAAAAGCAAACATTTTCTTAAATTACAAATGTGTGGCTATCGTTCCACTTAGGGGAATTTTAATATTTTGATTTTTAACGAAATAGTGGTCAGTTAAATATAAATTGTTGTAATTTTGCAGATAAAAACAAAGTTTTTCATGATTTTTTCATTAACTACTAAGATTATAGAAAAAACCGTACGTACGACGATAGATAGTATTGTTTTACACGATTTTACCAAATTTCAAAGAAATCGGTTGGATAGTCATTGTGAATTTTTGCCAACCAGGTTGAAAAATTAGGTTTTGAGAAAAATTGCCATAAAAATTAAATTTGTCACAAATTTATGAATTTTCAAGTTTACCATAAATCTTCTATTGCTGGGCCATAGAATGCTTCCTTTGAAGATGACGCAGCTTCTCCTGATGACCTTTGGCCCCGTCCTTTTAGCTTTTTTCTGGCTTCAAGCTCTTGAAGTTCTGCCGCTTCGATACGTCTCTTGTCCTCTCTGGCGCAGTATTCTGTAGCTCTCTGGCCAATTCTAACATTCATTTCCCTCATGATTTTTAGTAGACTAGATGCCCCATCATTAAAAATACTGGCAGATATGAAAGCTGCTGTTTCCACCTCGACAGGACGAATGGACAACATTTTTGGATCGAATTTCCATACTGTCGAATTGAAACTTTCGTTATTATTTTGAGTGAATCTGCCCAAAAAACAGTGAAGTAACTCGTCTTTACTCAGATCTTCGTATATGGGACGTGTAGCCTCGATTACGCTTATAGGTAGAGCCTTTTTGTGGACATATTCTGCTAGTTTTCCTGCTGTTTTAGCCATCTGCCAAGAACACCAAGAATCAGAGCCCTGAGGGCAAAACTGGTGCTGTGGATTTTGATCCGTGGAGCTCTTGTGATATAAAGTGGCCAAGATTGCATTTTTCATCATTTTCACGGAGTCAGAGTTATTGCGAATGGCAAACCCATAATAAGCCGTAAGCTCATCAATTAATTTCCCCGTTAATTTTCCTTTCCCCCAGACCTTTCGTATTTTTTTTGCATGCACGAAGTCTTGCACCCATTCTCTTCTGCACATGATTGATGCATTCCTTCTTTTTTATGAGAGTTTCATGTCCATATGGTCTGGATTCAACAATTCCTTTGTATGTTTTACTGTCTCCGTCTCCTATAAATGTAACTTGCACATTTTACTTTGTGGCGGTCTTCAGATCTGAGGAACATCTCTGTTATGCTGTCGACCTCCATCTTTCCTGCATTACCCTCATGATTGGCTGGGCATTCTTTGGCATGCTGATGGGCCCACTCTTTGCATTCCTCGGTGTCCTGCTTCTTCTCCCAGTATTCTCATGATTTGCAGTAAGCAGATTCTACAGCAATATCAATCATTTTACTCGAATAGAAAACAATAAGAGTCGCTATTCCAAATAAAGAGTTGAATCCTCTCTTGCGCCAAGTTCCATCTCCGGAGACAGACCCTCAGGTTCCTCACAGTTGGTTGCCTTTGCAGTCAGTTTCTTTTCTTCTACGCAGCTATTCACCAAAGAAATATTGCAAACTTCTTTTGCAGCAGTATGAATGGTCTTCACAATTAGATCGTACGTGGCTTAGAAAACCGGGCGTGGTAAGTCCATCATGGCGCAGAACTTTTCTGCACCGTTTGATCCTACTCCTAATTACCTCATGGCGAAAACAAATCTTATATTAACTTCATAGGAACTTCCAATAAATGGACAGGAATCTACACTGATTGGGTCACATGATTCACAGTTCACCACTAACTTAAATCCAAGGCCTCGCCTACTGCTCTCTTGAAAACCGACTTTACCACCACAAATCTTACACTTGAGATACTCACTTAGTGCAGAAAACGGTAGCAAAATTAAGAATTCTATATCCTATACTGTGACGATTCCGGCCCAGACTTCACCGGCTAGCTCCCGTGCCTGGAACCGCACACTAGAAAAATCCCCTTCCGAGCTTACGCAAACGCGGAGAGGGATAGCTGGTCAAAGGATGAACCGTAAAAAAAAAATAGTGAATCCATTTGCTTTGCTCGCAGGATTCCGTGGGCCGAGCCTAAAATTGTCCCATTCCTCGGGTGATGCAAATCGTGCTTACCCGTTATCAGGCATGCGCACCGCGGGACTCCGGAAGGGACGCCGATTACGATGGAATGCCAATAACAATCTCTTTTTCTTTTAGGCCAACTATTGCGTTTAATCGACAGAGATACAATAACAGTAAACCCCAAAATACAACATTCACAAAACCCCCCAAAAGAAAGGACGCGCACACACTAAGCTACACAAAAAAACCAGGCTCAATCACGAGCAAAATCAAAGAACAATAAATAGCCTCAGAATAGCTATTACGGAAATATCTCACACAAATATTCCCCCCAAAATAATACATACAAATATCTCAACAAAGGTCCCCCCAAAATAATACATGTACAAGAATACTACGATTGAAATTGTATGCTCCGAACAGGAGCGAAGCAACAATGGGACTGATAGTCCGCCAAAACACTAATAAAGTCAGTCACGCCAGGTGAGTCTTACTGTACGACCTCATGGTCTGCTTAAAAGGTCTTAGAAAATCGCCCTCGTCGAAATTGAGGAAGAAGTCCACAGTCACACGCACAATCTTCTCCTCTGCAGCCTCCTGCGGCTCAAATGCGGCCGGGTATATCCCACACTTGGGGAATCTGCTTCCAAGGTGAGAAACTGCTGATTGGGAGAGACGGCGCTGCGTTGGTGAGTCCTCCTCGTCTCTTCTGACGTATTTAGGTCGACAGGGCGCAAGACCCATAGAGGTATGCACTGACTGACTGCGTGCTGGAGCTGAAGAAAATGCTCCCGATAGAGAGCGTCCGCCCTTTTTAAAAGGAGCACCGGTCACACTCACAATCCTCCCCTCCGCGGACTTCTTCGCGCGAGGGGGTTAGCTTTCTGCTGTTCGTCAAGACAAAACACACGCGATATATACGCACCTGCCAGGACTTTTGGCACCCGCACTCCTTACACACAAAAAGAATAATAAACACTTTCATAGCATCTGTATTTAACAAGAATAAAACACACAAAAAAAAGAAACATACTAAGAACCCAAAAAAAAGAAAAAGACGTTATTGGCAATCAAAAAAATAAAGGATGTAGCGACCGGATGGGAAAAACCGCTACATTAGCCCCCTCCCTTTTTTAAAAAAAAGGTGATCCTCCTGCTCTTACATTGATATTTCGCAAAAATGCGAAGATAGCAGGAGGTGATTCCCTTTTTTTCATGAGTACACTAAAAGAAATTAAGAAAATTTTCCAACAATTCGATTAAATTTTACGATGCAGGGTCCAACTCAATTTCCAGCTTCCATCCCAGGGCCATAGTAAGGTCTCAAATTCGAAAAATTAAATATTCCCAATTCGTTCTCTTTGTCATCTATTAAATGACAGGAATTAGGACCGCTTAGTTTCGAGATTCGATACGGGCCCGTGAAAAGGTGGAAGAACTTGTGAAAAAGTTTCTGTTTGGTGTCAGAGACCTTAGGTTTTCTCAATAACACCCAGTCATTTACTTGAAACGAGTATGTTTTCTTTCTCTGACCTTTCTTTCTCCTTCGTCCCGCTTTGTTTAGGTTTTCGGAGGCCAAACGTATCACGCAATCATGCGACCTGGTCACGTTTTCAGCAGGTTGAACGCAATCATCAGCCCCTCTGTCTGGTTTTTTTCCAAAATGAATTTCATATGGGGTGTGCCCTGTGCTCTCGTGAGTGACTTCATTGAACCAACGGTTGATCCAAGGTATCAACCCAATCCAATTTATATGGCTCTCGGAACAATAAATTCGAAACACGCGGGATAGCTCACGCATGACGCGCTCGCTAGGGTTACTTTGAGGGTGGCGGATAGATGAGAATACTACTTTCACCCCTAACTCTGCCAACTCCTTCTTCCACAGGCCACTTGTAAATTGTGTTCCATGGTCGGAAAGAATTCTCTTAGGAATTCCACATAAGGAGAAAAAACGCGTTTTTAGCACTCTCAAACAATTCTTTGCGGTCGGTTTGTTTAACGGGTAAACATTCACATACTTGGAGAATACATCGATCGCTACAAACACGTATTTATTTCCGAATTTTGCTTTGGGCAGCGGTCCATATATGTCAACCGCGTATAAGTCCCTTGGTTCCGACGGAATTATATTTTCTAATACGCCCTCAAAACTACGGTTGGGATGCTTAGTCCTCTGACATATATCGCATTCTCTTAACGTGAGTCGCACAAAGCGCCCTAAATTTTTCCAGTAATATTTTTCCTTAATCCACTCCAACACCTTGTAGGTACCGCAATGTCCATAATTAGTGTGCGCATACAACACCAAGGGCCTTCGGATAATCGAGGGAACACATATTTTCCAATTTACTCCTGTTCTGCCTGTGTTGAAACACAATATATCTCGCCTCAAAGTGAACTTCCGTGAAATTTTTACTAGATCTCCATAATCAGGATCCGTCTGGGGAATTTCGTCATTCAAAAATAGAAGAATTCTGCTCAATTGGGGGTCTTCTCTCTGAAGTTGATTTAAATTCTCGAAATCTCTCTTGGGATAATCAGCAAAATTTAGATCGATGAGGGCAGTGAGAAAATGACCGACTTTTAACTCTGTGCTCACCGCATCGGTGTGAGCCGTACGGCTAAGCCAGTCAGGAACTACATTCTGGGATCCCGCACAATATTCAATGGTATAGTCAAACTCTTGTAGTGCTAAAATCCAACGAGTGAGGCGACCGTGATTCAACTGACACCTCTGCAAAAAGGGTAACGCTTTATGGTCTGAAATTATAATTATTTTATTTCCCATTGTCGTCGTCCTTAGTTTTTGTAAGGCCCAAACAATTGCGAGCATCTCTTTCTCCGTCGTTGTGTAAGCGAGCTCGGGCCCCTTTAAAGTGCGGCTTACGAACGCGAGGACATTTTCTCGGCCGTTGGAATCTTTCTGAAATAGGACGGCACCAAGCCCGAAATTCGAACTGTCTGTTTGTAAATATAGAGGACGGGAAAAATCGGGATATTTGAGAATTACGTTTTTCAAGAAGGCGTCCTTTACGGCGTCAAAAGAGGCTTGATGACTTTCCGTCCACTCCCACCTGGCGTTTTTTTTCAAAAGAGATAAGAGAGGGACGATGAGACATGCATGCCCTTCACTGAATTTCGCATAATAATTGCAGGTCCCAAGAAAACCTCGCAACTGTTTAACATTCTTTGGAGGCGGAAATTCCCGAATCGCCCTAATTTTTTCCGGATCGGCTTGAAGTCCTTCCGGTGTTAAAATATGCCCTACAAAAGGAACCTCCTGCCGGCAAAACTGCGATTTCGCGAGATTTAGCGTCATGTTGGCACCTTGCAACTTTTTGAAAATTGTTTCCAAGTGTATTAAATGGTCTGAAAAATTTTTGGAAGTTATTAGAAGGTCGTCCACATAGACAGTGGAAAAGGGTCTTATTCCCTCGCCTAACACTTTATCTATGCATCTAATTAATGCTGCGCCGCTATTTTTGAGGCCATACGGTACTCTGGTAAAAACATATGAAATAGATTTATAGAGAAAAGCCGTATACTTGCGGTCGTTCGGGTGAAGGGTCATTTGCCAATAGGCCGAAGTGAAATCGGTCGTGGAAAAACAATTCACCCCATTGAATTTTCTAAACAGTTCATCGATATGAGGGGGTTTTTCCCGTTCCGGAATTGTGAGGCTATTAAGCTTCCTGGCATCCAGACATAACCGAACGCGACCATCTTTCTCGAGAATTTCTTGTTTTTCTTTTATCATCCCTACCTTTTCGCTTATCAACACGGTATTTTGTTTGATCTCGACCACTGCCTCTTCTAACGCTTCTACCTCGTGCGCGGTACCTTTTATTTTTAATCCCAATCCTTTTACTACCTCATTCCAATCCCTACGTTCTTTTTCCCGTTCTAGTTTTCTTTCCCTTTCTCTCTCCAATTCTTTTCTTTCCCGTTCGGCTTTCTCTTCCTTCTCCCTCTTTTCTCTTTCAAATTCTTTTCTTTCCCGTTCGGCTTTCTCTTCCTTCTCCCTCTTTTCTCTTTCAATCTCTTTTCTTTCCCGTTCGTTTTCTTTTCTTTCCCACATTTCCATGAATTTCTCCATCTTTTCCTTATCGCTCCCCCCTGGTTCTACTGGCTGTTCTAACGCTTCTGCTTTATCTTCCGCTTCAGAATCAAGGGATACTAAGACACCGGTTGTCCAATTCCCTAGCACGGAGTTCTCCGCGGAATCATCAGAATCATAAATGGTCTTAACGTCCCTGAAACGGCTAAAAGCGTCGTCTCTTTTGGCCATTTATTTAAACCGTACCCAATATGATACCGACCGTGACCAAATCGCTGACCTTGGATTCGTCCGTTAGGTGATATAGGATTGCTAAAACGAAGGCGATAGAAAAATCGAATGGGCTTCCGTAATCATACCACCAAAAGATAAAACAACAAACAAATCTTACGTCTGTGAGTGTCACACGTGATTACCCGCAATTTAAAACATGAAATTAACAATTTTATTAGCTCGAGCCCCACGTTGGGCGCCAAATGTGACGATTCCGGCCCAGACTTCACCGGCTAGCTCCCGTGCCTGGAACCGCACACTAGAAAAATCCCCTTCCGAGCTTACGCAAACGCGGAGAGGGATAGCTGGTCAAAGGATGAACCGTAAAAAAAAAATAGTGAATCCATTTGCTTTGCTCGCAGGATTCCGTGGGCCGAGCCTAAAATTGTCCCATTCCTCGGGTGATGCAAATCGTGCTTACCCGTTATCAGGCATGCGCACCGCGGGACTCCGGAAGGGACGCCGATTACGATGGAATGCCAATAACAATCTCTTTTTCTTTTAGGCCAACTATTGCGTTTAATCGACAGAGATACAATAACAGTAAACCCCAAAATACAACATTCACAAAACCCCCCAAAAGAAAGGACGCGCACACACTAAGCTACACAAAAAAACCAGGCTCAATCACGAGCAAAATCAAAGAACAATAAATAGCCTCAGAATAGCTATTACGGAAATATCTCACACAAATATTCCCCCCAAAATAATACATACAAATATCTCAACAAAGGTCCCCCCAAAATAATACATGTACAAGAATACTACGATTGAAATTGTATGCTCCGAACAGGAGCGAAGCAACAATGGGACTGATAGTCCGCCAAAACACTAATAAAGTCAGTCACGCCAGGTGAGTCTTACTGTACGACCTCATGGTCTGCTTAAAAGGTCTTAGAAAATCGCCCTCGTCGAAATTGAGGAAGAAGTCCACAGTCACACGCACAATCTTCTCCTCTGCAGCCTCCTGCGGCTCAAATGCGGCCGGGTATATCCCACACTTGGGGAATCTGCTTCCAAGGTGAGAAACTGCTGATTGGGAGAGACGGCGCTGCGTTGGTGAGTCCTCCTCGTCTCTTCTGACGTATTTAGGTCGACAGGGCGCAAGACCCATAGAGGTATGCACTGACTGACTGCGTGCTGGAGCTGAAGAAAATGCTCCCGATAGAGAGCGTCCGCCCTTTTTAAAAGGAGCACCGGTCACACTCACAATCCTCCCCTCCGCGGACTTCTTCGCGCGAGGGGGTTAGCTTTCTGCTGTTCGTCAAGACAAAACACACGCGATATATACGCACCTGCCAGGACTTTTGGCACCCGCACTCCTTACACACAAAAAGAATAATAAACACTTTCATAGCATCTGTATTTAACAAGAATAAAACACACAAAAAAAAGAAACATACTAAGAACCCAAAAAAAAGAAAAAGACGTTATTGGCAATCAAAAAAATAAAGGATGTAGCGACCGGATGGGAAAAACCGCTACATTACTAGGATCGACAGAAACCTCTAAATCCTTGCTCCTTAGTTTTTTCGCAGAAGTACTTGCCGGTTGCTCCTCTCTCTCCAATTCGAAACAGTTGAGAGGTCAATTCTGCTTCTTCTTCACTTCTTCAACTCTTACGGAACTGTGTCTAAAAGTCTTACGATCCATAATAATCGTAAAAACTACTCAAATAGAGCAAAAACTGCAACAACTCAGATAGCAGAGGAAGAAAACGAACGAAAGCGCACTCGACAACAGACCACAGCAAACTCACCACATCAACTAAATATTTGTCGCTAGTTTCGAAATATCTAACGGTATTATCCTTTGTTTTCCCAGTTTTCCCTCTCAAGAAGAAAAGACCGTACTCCTATTCATGAATAGGACACTTGAAGGGATTAGGGTGATTAGGGTGTTCAATTCTTGAGCCGGATGTGGCGGAAGTGCCCTTCAGGCAGGAGCTCGGGCGCCAGCGCTCTAACGCGCTTATAAGGAAATTTCTGTATCTCAGCCAATTTTACGGATTTTGAAATAATTCTTAGTGCAAAATATCGAGAAAGGTTTAAACTTAAAAGACATGCAAAAAAAAATTTTTCGATTTTTTAGATCTTGACATTAGATGTAACCCCTTAAGGGAAATTTGAATAAATTTTTGAGGAAAAGCATGTTCAAATAACAACATAAAATGTTCAAAAAAAGCAGAGACACCTCTTTGACCGTCAAAGTTGCCAATCAGAGAATTCCACTCAGTTTCACCCAATAGATAATTAAAATATTCAAGTTGATGAGGAGTAATCTGCCTGACCAGAACAGTATTATTTAATTTATTTAAGTAATATTTAAGTCAGTGCCAATAACAGTTTTCACCTTAAATTTCTGGAAATAGCGTAGAACCATTCCCAACCGTTCACAGAAAACATCAAAGTGAGCGAGCGATGAGCGATAGCATTGGGTGAGCGATATACAGAGGCAACTATTAGTCCCAAATCTTTCAGGTACACAGCAGCAACTTCAAAATGCAATTCTACACAAAAATTATTTAAATTTAACGGTTTGCCTATTAGGTCATGTCTTAAAAATATACATGCTCCACCATTTTTGGGCTCTGTCCTGCAGTAAATGGCAGCAAGATAAAAACCTTGCAGCTGGTACATCTGTATTTCCTGTTCACGTAACCAGTATTCAGTAAAACACAGAATATGATAATTAACAGAATGGAGAAGCAAATCCATGTCCAAAGTTTTGTTTCTCAGACACTGCACATTGAGTAAAAAAATTAACAAGGGAATATGCACTTCCTGTGTTGTTATCAGTATTGAGATTGTTAGTCACTAACTTGCCACGGTATTTTGACGAGCTCTCGGAAAAAAATAACTTCCAAAGTATATGTTTTTAGGCCAGAAACATGGACTTAAAAGCTTTTCACCAAGATCCTCATTCACTGCTATACGAAATGAGGCGTAGTTTCCACGACTTACTATAAGCTGTTCAATGTCAACTGATAAATTCTCGATCTCCGACAATTGTTCTACGACATATTTCTTGACTGCTTCTTTCGTCGTGGAAGAGTTGAAATTCCAAACATGTATGTTCGTTTGCCGCGGGACACCTGAAAGCGAGCATTCCTTCTCAGAGGTGCCCATGGTCAAAGGACGACGCCGACGTTTACGGCTGACTAGTGTGTTTCCTGTATCATCTGCAGCTTTAACTGAAACAGCTGATTCTCGTTCATTTGGGTTAACTGAGGTACCACCCTCATTATTTTGGTCATAAATTATGTTCTTTGATTCAACCAGCGCCGTATTCAGCAAACTTTTCGTTTTAAAATTACGAGTTACTGGGCGTTCGTACTTAGGCGTCGTGACAGCTGTGACGTCATTACTTAGAGGCAACTCGGCATATTGTTTATCATCATCCCCAGCAACCTTTATCACAGAATCGTCAAAAGTCACACACTTTGTTTGAGTCGGGATACGTTTCCATTCACTTTTCAGCTTCGTTATTTCTTCTTTCAGAGATTTAATATCGGTGACTATGTTGGTTATTTTGATCGCCGATGCACAACACGAAATACATCTCCAATATAATTCTACTTGAGTGACACCATGTTCGCTGTTTATTTTCATCCAGCTAATGTATAATGGAATACAATTCATTGTATTAAACATATTTACCTTTGCTGTTCAAAATGTAATTATCAATGAAGATATTTCTTATTTTAGGTGATTCAGTGGGATCCATTTTGGGATATGATGCATTGTGCCGCACTGCTCAATACCAGTCTCGCCATGATAGTGAAAACAGTATTTTAGATGCTGAAATGCATAGTGCTTCAGGTAAATTCTTTCCAAATATGTTATTATTACTCATTAGAATATTTCATGTTGCCATGCCTTTTCACTCTTTCATTGCTATATCTAAATATCAAAGGTGTAGAAAATTTTTAATTTCAATGTTTTTCTAGGCATCTTTGATGACAGATTTTTATTTTTAATGGGGAAATAAATTTTTGTGATTTTGATTAATCATGTATAATATTCATTTTTCTCATTAAAAGGTTTTAAATAATTTTGATTATGAAATGTTCATCTTTCAAATCTAAATTTATAATATAAAGTGTATAAAATTGCCTTTCTTGCTATGAAATAAGGTCAGAATGAATGCTTTCATTTACTAATTGTAGTGTTACATATTATACTTTATTTTTGCACTCCAATTGCAAATAGATGATGGCCTTTATTCGGTTTGTCGATTTCATTAAAATCTCATCTTGGGAATATCAAAAGCAAATGATTTGGATATGGTACTAATAATATCATTCTAACCTCATCTACACAAATTATTGATGAACAATCAATATTACCGCCATTATAAAATATGTGTTTATGTCCAAACATTCAAAATATTTAATTATTTTAGTGTTACAAATGCAGCAGTGTAATTTATTTCACGTTCAGGTCTAGCGTCAAAACTGGTAGGACGTTTGTAGTTAAAAAATTGCCGAAACCTATATATTTTTCAATGAGGAACATTATCATTAATATTGTTAAACAGAAGAAAAACATTCTTTCAACTATGTTTTTTCTGTTTATGATGCAATGTGTATAATTATCTCAAGGGTTAATGCTTGCAAACAGCTATTTTAGAAAACTTCTTATAGTGAGTCATTTATTAATTATCCCAAGATCAGAGGTAAAATTATGTAAATTAAGTAACTAGGAAAAATAATGCAAATTAAATATCAAACTTAATTTAAATATAATTTGTTTTTGTCATTAAACTTACATAAAAAGTTGATTTTTGTAACTGTTACAAATCAAAACACTTTCAAAATAAAACATACTCATTATTTTCAGTCTAATCCTGTTGAATATTCATTCTCTATAATGATGACTTAACAAGCTTTTTCAATAAAATAATGCTTCAACTTATACAAAATCATTGCTTATCTACTGATTGTCACTTCATTGCATTTTTGTAGATAAACTGCAGTTTACAAAAGTTTGACCTACAAGGTGCCAAATTATTTATATTGTGTAAGATGAACTGTAAATATAAATCCAGAAATAAACAATCTCAGTTATTACTTATTTTGAAAACAGCTACTTGAATGGAATAAATATGCTAGGAAAATGAGTTGTATCAACCTATCTAGCTTATATTAAAACACAAAGAAGAATATGAGATTGGTTTATACACTGATTCAATATTTCCCAAGGTTTTATACGCAAAAAGTACATGTTATTCTAAATTATATTTTTACTAAATTCTCATGAAGGAAGAAAGCAATAAAAGTGCTTAATTTCAGATGATGCTAAAGGAGTAGAAGGAGAGGCATGCGGAGACCCCCTTCCAACACCACCTCCATCTGCAGGCAGTCATGGTTATTATCACCACACTCGTCATCTCTCAGCACCTACTCCCAGGCGGCGCTCTTCATCAACAAGGTGATTTATCTTTTGATGGACTGAAAATTTTATACTTTCTAATATCAGTATGTTATTGTTACCAACTTATGCATGATGCATTAATTTCTCTCTTCTAATTAGCTGAAATTGAGGAATTAATATAAGTAATTTACATTCAGGAATGGTGAATAATCCCAATGATGAATTTCAAATGAGACGATTGCCATTGATTTACCAAAACTCAAGAATGAATCAATTAAGTTTCTGCTTTTTATGAAAAGCTGTTACTTATTGATAGAATTTTCATATATAGGACTAGCAGTTGCCTACTGCCTGCTCCGCAGGCAGGTTAGTTCCCTTACGTTTGATGGGGCAGCATCAAAAGGTATTCGAGGCCTTCGTCAAAGATTCCGAAGAAGTAGATAATGTCATAGACCGCAAAGTCGGGACCTCACCCTCAGCAGTGAGATCAACTGATAAAGACTTAACTATGTTAAATGACGTGCAAGCGATAGGTAAGCGGCGTTCGTCATCCCAAAAGTAAACGTCTCCCACTGCCCTCATTTTCCCGATTTTTTTCAGTTTTTCCCCCGTTTTGCACCTCTAAGCTCAACCAAAAAATTTAAATTTAAAGCCTCCAGCGCACTAAAAATCGTTGCGGGAGATTGAATTTAGACTCAGATTTTGCTAAAAGTGTTACATCCCTTTTTTGAGGACAGACGGACGGACACGATTCTGTCTTAATATATTTAGGATTAAAGTTTAGATATTTTCCAAAGTATTCAACATATAATTTATGCCATCATGGCCAATCTGTTAAAGAAATTAAAAAGCTATGGCCACTACATTTGACTTAAAGAAAAAATATCAGTAGATTAAAACACAATCTTATTATGTCTATAGTTTATTGAAGAAACACTTTAGGCAATCAGTTTCAAGGAGGCATCCTCATCTTCAGGCCTTGTTAATAATTTAATTGTAATAATACAGTAATAAATGGCTCTTTGGAAAATAAAAATTGACTTTTAACGGCTATTTTACATCATGTGTAGTACTTATATAATCTAATTCTTCTTCATTCTCTAACTAGCTAACTCCACCTGATCAAATTGTTCCCCTAAACCAATACCAACTCCATACTAATTGACTCTCATTGGTCCGACCTCTTTCTCTTTTAAAACAAGCAAAGATATTAATTAAAATAAAGATATTGGTATTTTAGGTGGTATAAGAAATTCTCAAAGTCTTTCAGTTCAGTTTATAATTGTATGTGTAATATTACTATAAGGGGAATTAATGCAATTCCATATGGTTTATATCTTTTAGTGATACTCATCATTGTAAGTTGGAGTTCGAAATTAACGATTTCTTCATGTTTGGAACACCTTTGGCATTAGTGCTTTCCTATCGAAAAATATCTGCTGCTGAAGACAAAAACTGTAAGTAAACTATTAATTTGAATTTCTAAGAAAAATCACATCCCGTTTACTTTGGGCTATCTTTTCAAGTTTGGTTTACAGTTTTTTTTACTCACATAAGTGTTTCTGTAGTGACTCCATATTTTGCAAAATAATAAGGAAATTATCTTCATTTTGAAGAGGTATTATTCTTTTGTGACTTGGTGGTATTTACAATTACAATAAACAAAAATTACAGACATACTTATAAAGTGAACACCAGGAGTGCATAACACGGATTTTGAGACTTTCAGGGTCCTATTCAAAATAATAGAATTGAGCCTTAAACTTGGTCCATTTATGCCATTGTTTATTCAAAATTTGCCACTGAAAATCTGTTTTAGGCAATCCTACAATACAAGCTTTTAAACACAATAATGCCTCTACCACTTTTGTAGTCTTTGTCTTAATAAATTTATATTTCAATTTCAATTTGAACACAGTAGATCGTTATAACTTCTCATTGTTAGCTTAAACCGCAAGCCTTGGGTGAGTCTTTTCATGTCATATGGGTCCAAACAGTATATTACCAGGAGGAGTTAGATATTGAACATACCTATCATAGACTCGATCCTAAATAGAAGGCAAAACATTTTGGATGTTTATTCCATAAGAATGCATTATGCTGTAAGTATTTTCCAGGATGGTAGAGAATTGAGGATCTAGATACTGTTATTAGGTATGCTTTTGCAATGTAAACAAAAATTCAATATGGTCTTGGGTTCAACACCAGGGTAACACGTAACCATAGAGCAGGAGAGTAGCTAACCATATCGTGGATGCACAGAGTATTCAAAACTGAATGGAGGGAGTCCCAGAGGTATTTCTTTGCCCTTACAAAACTGAATGTATATAATTGATTTTTGAATTGATAATTAGAAATAGAAGATATTTTTTTATATGCTTAGCCACTGTTGCCTTTTATCTGTGAATTCCCCTGAAGCTCTCATGAACTTGTCAGGGGGGCAAACACTGAGGCAACAGCAACAATAAACATGCACAACCATTCACTGATCGGAGAAATCCGGTCAGCCAGGATTCGAACCCAGGGCCTTGGGGGGGAACCCAAGACTGGTAAATTTGATCAAAAATATTAGCCAGGGTGCTTAAAAGTAAATTACATGTTATGAAAGGGAATTAAGTAGAGGTTGTTGACGATTTCTCAGTTCAGTTTCTTTAAAACCTTGGAGAATGAGGCAAGAAAAGTTCCAATGCCCATTAAGGAAAAGCACATCTATGTATATATAGACATGTATGCATGTTTTTCAATATTATGATCATCATATATCAACAGTATGCAAGAAGGTACTCATTATTCTTATTTATGTTCAGTGAGTAAACTTATATTTGTAATTTATATATTGCCCATTTACAGCTAATTTAATTTATAATTTGGTTTTCAGTCCCAATTCCTAGACCTCTGGTCAATCAAGTGTACAACCTGTTCCATCCGACTGACCCTGCATCTGCACGGATAGAGCCACTGCTCTCAGCTCGTTTCTCAATGCTGCCTCCAGTCAATGTTGCTCGATACCAGAAGTATCCTCTTGGAAATGGACAACCGCATCATTTATGTAAGATTTTTATGGATTTATATCTCTTCTGTATTTTTGCTCTATCCTTTATGCTTCTCTGGTTGGAAGTTTGAGATAAATTATTAACTTTGTAAGAGAAATATTTTATGAAATGAAAATCGCTCTGTATTCTTACCTTATTGATACTACTTAACTTTCCCCTAAATGTCAGTAATTGTGAAGGGTAAATTGCTTATATCTCTTATTGATTAATCTTCCTCCTTATTAAGACATGTATCATTGGTATTCCTTATGTACTGCTAGTTTCTAAAAGTTTTCAGCTATTTTGTAATTTTTTTGTTTGTCATATCTCTAAGCTTTATTGAGATTGATATGTCTTCTTTTCATTCTATCTTCAGCTTTATTAATTCTGTGCAATGATCACGTTGTGCTGCTTTGTCTAGACCGTTGATACAAATAATATTTACTTCTACTTGTTTGATATTATAATAAGTAATCATTGTTACTGTTTTGCCATCAGCTCTCATTACAAGTTGTTAGTATTCTGCTTGAAAATTAGAAGAAATATGTTATTGTTTTGAGCAAAATGCAACAAGGATTTGTTGTAAACCTTTGATTGATGCTTGGAAAACTTGCTATACAAAACTATCTTAAAAAACTTATGTGATGTATAAAGATGGCTTATGTTAAGGTGTAGAAATAACTTCCTTGCTAAATTTGTTTACACTCATAAAAAGTATCCTTGCCAAACATTTGGCATTATACCATGGTAGCAAAATCAAATATGGCCTTATTATAGCTAGGCTTATGGCTTTAGGTGTTATGAATCTTTGAACATTTGAATGTATTAAAGCATTCTAGCAAAATGTTTCATTTTCAGTGGAATTTGTACAAGCTAATCCTCAATTGTTTGTGGAAGCATTTGGTGGTTCTGTGAAAGGAGGCACTCCTCATTCATCCAGTGGTCACATGCGTCGCATGTCGGAAGTCAGCATTCAGAGCACCATGTCAGGAGTGATTGACTCTCTCCCTTTACAAACTATTAACGCCTGTGAGTATCCCTCTTATGATCAGTTAAGAAAAGTTGTCATAACTTGATGAAGTCATTTTTCTATGGGCTCCTGGATAGCCATGTGGGCAGCATATTCAGCTCTGGTGAAGCCTGTCCTGTCGATTCCCCACCTGAAAAATTACCTTAGTGATTGATATTACTGCTACAACATTTTTCTAACTCAGGTGAAAAAACCTATATACTCGCCCATAACTAATTAATCGACAGTTTTGATTTTTAAAGGTATTCCATGGCTCGAATTATCCACTTGTTACCATACCATATACTTGTGGAATAGAATTAGTTGAAAGGGATGTGGTAATTTCCTAGAATTTTTAATACTATTTTGCATGGATGGTATTTATTTTAAGCTCTTTTAAATATTAGTATAATTATGATAATAACACACTTATAGAATTGGTCATTAAAGTTTAAGAAAGTTTTTTCAATTTTCTTTGTTTTTAATTCCAAATATGTTTAAAGAAAAACTACTTCCTTCTACCTAGATTTGAAATAATTTGGAAGAAGCTCTGCATACATGAAAAATTTGATTTCTGTTGAGTTATATGAAACTTGTTTGTGATTTTCAATTGACTTATTCAATTGAAAAATTTCTCTCTGTAAATTTTAATGTTTAAAAAGTTTCTGGCAATTTCTTCTATCCAGCATCTTCCTTCTGTATTTACTTCTCATCTCACTATGTGGTGACATTGAACTGAATCCTGGACCTGATAATTTGTACTTCCATCCCACTAATCCGGTAGTAAGCCAGATGTAATGAATAACAGGCCCTCTCTTGTCACCACTTTCCAAAATGTTTGAAAAACTTCTCTTCAATAAGCTTGTTGTTTACTATACCTTTTCTCTCAGAAAGTCAACATTGTCTCCAATAGATTAACCAATATCTCCTTTCTCCCTTACAAAAATGAGCTCTTTTAAATAATAGATAAGAAGAGACAGTCTGAAGTTATCTATCTATAGAGAAGGTATTTGAACTGTTTATCATAGCCTTCTGTTAGACAAATTATGTTTTGTTGATATCTATGGACTTTGATAACTACTGTTCAGTTGCTACTGTTGTTGCCTTCATTGTTGCTCTCTGAAAGTGAGTGAAGATGTTTTAATATCTTCCCTATCTTATGTTACTTCAGGGTTTGACAGTAGTTGATATTCAATTTCTTCACCATTGGCCTTCTTTGCTCTATCAAATCACCTCCTTTTATTTATGCAGATTCCTGTTGAATTGTAAGGCAAGTTAACAGCATTAACAATGCACTCCAAAAGGACCTTGACAATTTTTTCTCATGGTGTCAGTCACTTATACCCCAACATACTAAAATGCAATGTGGTTTTCTTTACTATTAAAGAATGTATCATCTTACATTCATGTTACATTGTCAGTAATGTGCTTCAGAAATTCTAATAACTAATCTGGTGTTACTTTAATCTGCAATTATCTAAATATTCATTCTTATGCTTTTGAACTTTTAGGTTTTGTCAAATTTAATTCCATTTTAAACTTTTCAGTGAAGACTGTGATCCATTCTTATTTTCTTTAATTTGTCCCATTTTAGAATATTGTCATTTTGAAGCAATTTCCTTTAACAAAAATTAAAACTGTTGAAATTGCATTGAGGAAATTCAACAATTGGCTCTGCAACAAAGTGATATTGAAATGCAGTAGTAATGGCTATGTTAATTTACTCATTTTTTTACATTAAACCCATGTGAGTTAGACAGAAGGTTTAACATCTCCTCTGCAGTCTTTGTGACTTGACATCTTGAAGCTATTTCATTTGGATTATATGCTCCTCAGAGCTCGTCCATTGCCCCTCTTGGCTGCTCCTTTTCTCAAAACAATTTCCATACATTTTCTCAAATCACTAGAATAGCCTATTATTGAATCTTTGTACCAAATGGACCTTTTCACTGTCTTTTTAAACAAATTAAAGAAAATGCATATTCAATATTCAATTAATATTCATTATTCATATTTTATAATTATTTTATGCTTTTACAGTAGAACCTCGATTTTACGAAGTTGAAGGGACCCAAAAATTTGCACTTTGTAGAATTCGGGCTTTGTAAATTTGAGGTTTTCTTTCAAGCAATCGAAATCTCTACAATACCAATCCAGTTTCAGTAACACAGTGCATAAAGTTAAATGGGATTGAAAGGAAGGTAATATTTCAATTAAATGAATTATACATCCAGTTTAATGTTTAATTCAACAGAAAAAAATTCTAAACGTTTTACTTTTTAAAATAATCATCAATTTTTTTGTTTTTTGGAAGTTTCAATGAAATATGAGGTGATTTTCTCATTTAATCAGTTAATACCTGAAAGGTAATTATTGAATGAATCAGGTACGCCATCAGTAAACATTTGAAAATTGTGAAGCACTTTTATAGAGTGTCCTAATTCATCCCTTGTAAGGGGGGGAAGGTGCTTCTGGGTCATATTCATAGCTTGTAGAAGAGATATCTAAGTTCACTTCATCCTCATCTTCTTCGTCTTCACTAAATTCACTGCAGTTATGCGTCATCACGTGAGAGTCACACTTGACATATGACTCAGCACGAGAGGATGCATCTGGGATGTATTGATTTAGTTGTGCCATTTCTCTACTAAGGAGGTCCTGTAGTGTGGGAACCTCCACTAACTCCTCTGTCTCTATAATTGATGTGTCACCAAAACCAGCTGATCTCCAACAGTTGGAAATAGTCTTTGCAGTGACACTGTCCCATGCTCTGGCAATTCCTCGCACAGCATGCAACAATGTCCATGGAGGCACATCAGAGGCTTGATCTGCAACAAATATATGCATACTGAAGCTCTTCTTACAGAAAGCTAAACTATGCAGGTATAAACTTGTCAAATAATCATGAGGATGAAATCGAACTAATTTCTGTTACAAATAAAAGTCACAAGCTCATTCAGGAAGAAAACAATAGATATCACATGCAATTCTCTGTGTGCACTATAGTAGTAGTAGTTCGTTAAAAGCGCTTAGGTCATTTTGCCCATGTGCTCCCACCAGGATTTGAAATCAGAACTGATTCCTCATGAGTCACGAGCGTTACCCACATGGTTCTCCAGGAGCCAATCTGCAGTATATTTGCTTCAAATGGAAAAGATTTAAAAATTAGACTACGATTATACTGAATCCCTTTATAGCATAGACCTTATTTCAAGGCCTAGGAGACTCAAATAAGTCACAGTGAATGAAACTCACAGCCATTAATTCCAAGAAACTAGCTCGTAAATATTTTAAGTCATTTCAGAACTTTACTTAAGTTAATTTGAAGCTCCCTCTTTTTTATATGCGTTCTACTATGCTGACGTTTAGCGGTGATTTTTGAGAGCTACTTACTCGCGGGTACTTTAAACAATTTTGTCGCGTCACAAATTCTTACCTAACGACGTAAAACGCTTTCAATTAATAAATTACGTATTGAAAATGCATCAAAATTTAATAAATAATGATGTATTACTACAAATTAAGTACTCTTTAATTAAACTAATTTCCATGTCAGCTGCAACGAAGACCTTCCACAGGAATGCTACTTTCAAGTAAAAGGTTTACCAAAGTTCTGCGATGCGGTTGCGGCGGCTATCATATTGCTAATATTAAATAATTCCAGAGAAAATATGGAGGTCGCAAAGGATATAAATATAATATATATCCTTTGCGACGACGACTAGGTATTTTTTAAACACAAAATGATAGAAAAGAAATAGAACTTACCAAGCGTCCGAAGATAGTGCTGGATGAGAAATCTTCGGTAGTGGACTTTAATGCTGTTAATTATTTCCATGTCCAGCGTTTGTAACTTACCGGTGCTATTTGGACTCAGAAAGAGTACTTTTAAGTTTGGTAGCACTAGTCCACTTATTTTATTATGGGGCATTATCTACAAGAAGCAGTACATTGTGATTCTCGCATGCATGGTTCTGACTGAACGCGCACGACTTTTCCTCGCTTGGAGACAAACATTTTTCAGGGAGTCCACCATCCAACAATTATTTTTCAATCTTTTACTAGCCAGTTAAAATCCGAAATCCCTGCAGCAGCATTAAGAATTTTAAGTTGTCGCACTCCAATTTAGCAGCCAAGACCTGAGCCAAAAACTCCCCAAGTCGAAAACAAATTCTTATCATCCTCTATTCTCTCAATCTATCGTCCAAATAGAAACCATATACTCCTGGAAACTACTGATCTATACGATCCCACGTCGCAGATTCGCGATATTACCAGAAGGCTTGATGAACAAAGAAAGAAGAGCACGGCTAGGTCTTATAAGCTATCATTTTTCGCGAAAACTGTAATCAAAATTTTTGTATCCCACGAAATTTTCACATTTTCCCAGCTAAAATACATGGGATGATGGTTTTCCCAACGTAGACGATCTGGATTCAGCTGCTCCGGTTTACGGCGATCGTCATCCCATTGTATTGAGCTCAGTGCTACAAAACAATTTCAAATACTTCGTAAAACCGGGGTTCATTCACTCCTAGGGACCGGCATCTTACTTCGTAAAACATGAAATCGAGGTTTTACGTAAAACCGAGGTCATTTTACATGTACAAAGATCGGGACCGGCGGAATGGTTCGTAAAACTGTGTCACTTCGTAAAATCGAGGTTCGTAAAAACGGGGTTCTACTGTACTTCCTATCTTTGTAATTGTTTATATGTTTACCTATTCTCTCCTCTTATTTTGTGCGATGTATTCAATTTATTATAGCATATGTAATTGGAGGCTCATGTTGTAGAGTCGAACATTGTGTTGCTCAAAGAGTTTGATGGTCTGTGACTATGAAGTTCATTTCCAGTCAAAATATTGCAACATAAAGTGAATGGTATCACTATGTTCATAAAAATGTTTATTTAATTACATTATTCATAATATAATGACTGCTAATTATGGTCAAGTTTTCAAAAGTGAACAGAAATTCCTTTTCTTAAAAAAATTATTAGAGATTGGCATAATCAACATAAATATCATCTTGGAATCTCATAACTATAATATTATTTTATAAATAAGTTGTGGTGGCATTAAGAAAAAATGTTCACAATTGTTGAATATTTCAAATGGTTCATAGTTTACCTCAAATTTATGAATCTTATTTATGTCACCAAACATGAAAGGCATTCTATAAAAAAATGCAGTTAGATTCTCTTTCAATTTTAAAGGAGATGCAACTACATATTTTTGTTGTTATTTTGGTTCTACGATGTTTGTCAATAAATACTTTACTGGAAAATAATATGTGATAAGCTTGTTAAGTATGTCTTCTGTGAGAGTGATTTCTTTGTTTTTCATCAGTGAGTCAAAAGTGGTGGGGTCCAAAGAGATTGGACTATGCTCTCTACTGCCCTGAAGGCCTTGCCAACTTTCCCACAAATGCACTTCCTCACTTATTCCACGCTAGTTATTGGGAGTCGTTGGATGTCATTGCCTTCATACTAAGACAGGTTAGCAATCATCTTATTGGAAATTCTTTCTTTTAAGTGAAAATTACATTTTTATTGCCTTAAAATAATGATGCAGATATCATAATACTTTGTCAAGCAATTTTGTTTTCAAAGTAGCTTAAATATTAGGAGTTATTGTTATACAAGCTTACTTTTCCTAATTATCACTATGATATGTGTGCTTATACTTCAAAATATCTCAGTAAATCTTGTTATTAATAAAATATCTCAGCTTTCTTTGTGTGCACACCTGTTCTCTTTTTGCTCTCTAATAGTCTCTTCTTACTTATGTACGCAACCTATTCCTTTAGTTAATGCAATTAAAATACATTGACTACCCTTGGCAGATGTATGTGTACATCTCAATAAGTTCAGTAGAAGTCCGTTATAACGAGAGCTGACAAAAGTCGAAAAAGTACTTTTTAGAACGCGTACTCGTTATAGCACCAAGTCTGAAATCAATTTCTAAGTCTAACTAACTCCGTCCTCTTGAATCCTAGAGCAGTGAGTGCGGCACAATGGAACTGTAGGGTTTTAAATTCTTACGCTAATGCTTCGTAATGCGTAAAAAAGTACGTTCGCATCAAAAATACCGTATTTTTCATACTGTATTGATGTTTGCACTATATACGAAACTGTAGGCCGATTAGTTTTTAATTGAAAGGGAATTGGCTACCCCTAAAAATTTTTAAGTGAACGATTTTGAATTGGCACTTTCGAAAGACTTTCGGCGTAGACGACTACTGAAATTTTGTGTACAGTGTATACGTGTATAAATATACGCATGTATTAGCATATGTCTGTATAGTACAGACGCATAAAATTCAGCGACTGGCATGACCGCATATCTTAAGGGGTGCATTACATTCGCGGGCAAATGATTTTTCAATATCCGAAGCTTGAATTTCGCCCATAACTTACGATGGTGCGTTATTTTCAAGTTAATACATAATTTTATTGATTAATACATATAAAAATATCATAACAAAACTGCATCCGCTAATATAAAATGTGGAAAATTATTGCTCAATAATCGTGGAAAAATAATGGTGCGTCTTTAGATAATCTCAATTCATATCAAATTGCTTTCTTGAGATATTTTTCATTCACACCCTTCATAAGCAATGATTGAGTCGCGAGAAAGGGGAAGAGGTTAATCGGGGAATCCTAATCAGCACTATTTTATCTCCTATATTTCCACCCATCCTGGATCAGACGATTTAGTGCCAAGTTTTGTATGAAAATTAATCCCACGGGTGGATGCCAATACTATGTGAACTCAATTCAAAATTCCGGCGCTGACTAGAGGGGTCATCGCCAAAAAGAAACAAGAGACAAGGTGATAAGATGTACGGAGGTATAAAGGGGAGAGAACCCAGACAACACAGGATATGTAATACATCTGTATTAAATAAAGAATACGCAAGAAATACGTCACGAGATACATATGTATAAGTTGGAATACGCGCGTAATTCGTACGTATATTTGACGGAAAAGTGGCTCAAAAGTTCCATCAGATGTATGTATACGCGCGTATTACGAATTGTAAAATTGAGTAGCCTTACGCGAATAATACATTTGTATGTATACGTCAAATTTACAAATTGATATTCAGGCCTACATAGACAAACTTTAAATGGCAATATATTTGTGCAACAATTTCCCAGTTAACTGGGAAATTGTTGCATAATTAAATTATTAAATTAAATTTTCCATTTTCATACACTACTAAAATAGGCATATTAACAATTTTATTATTTTCCCATAGTCAACATTAATATTAAAATATTAAAATTAATACATGAAAAACCAGTCAATATGAAAAAATGAGGGTCATGGGGTATGTAAGAAATTGAAACCAGCACATTTGGATAACATAAAATTTATTCATACCAAGATAATAAAAAATTAAATACAAACAAAATACAACTGTACATTGTAGGTAGGCATCCCAGGGCCAGTTACACTCAGTTTAAGCCACAAGATCAAGATTCAAACAAAGATAATAAAAAAATGTAATACAAACAAACTACAACTGTGCATTGTAGGTAGGCATCCCAGGGCCAGATTACAGGACAAATCTCTCATAGAACAACGGCTGTACTATCCCGACACAGCTGCTGGCTAATATCCAGCATTGGAAATAAGTCACACTTCAATCCAGGAAACAGATCAAGAGTCTGCATCATCCAAAATATCCTTGAAAAGGAGAAGCACAAGTTAAAAAAACATCTACACAAAAATATTAGGCCCTTCTTAAGATTTGCTCTCTTAATGAGATATAAGTTTGTGATCAATATATCACTAAGTGAATTAAATGCTTACATTGAGTGTATGGAAATGTATTCAAAGCAGTAAGGTCATGTGAACTATGATGAAGTCTTCACACAGTCAATATGACAATTTGAATTAATGTAATGCCTCTAATGAACTTAAAGGTATATAATGGAAACTTCTCCAAATGAGTCAGGCCTATAATAAGCCTTAAGGTAATAAAATAATTTTTCACTTTTGGGAGCTCAATACTGATCAAAGCTATCTATAAAAATAGAGTGATATTTAGTCGTAAATCTCTATATGCAGAGCGTACAGACACATAACTTTAACTATTAGAAGCAGAGCTGCTATGCAACCTGGCAATCCACCATGATTATAACTACACAAATGTTTAAATTAGGTACTTACATTGGGACCAGCTGAAGATTCGAGAAAGCAGAAGGAGCATGAAAAAAATAAATCATCATTACTGACTTCGATGTACACACGTTATCGTTCATAAAATGCACTACTTCAATAAGTACGTGAAGACTTAATTGAACTAAGGGTTAAGATACTTATAAAAGGTACATTTTTCTGAGAACAGAGGTAATTAGAACAAATACATTGGTCATTTAGCTAGTAGGAAAACAAACATTTATGTAAGATTGTTGAGAATAAAATAATTAAATTTTGAAGGTAACTAGCAAGGCTTGATAATTAAGGTTTTAATAACAAGGCTACTCCGATTTGATTACAGTCAACTCAACAAATGGCGATAGATAAACTCTGGATGCACGTACAGTTCATTTTCGTCGCAGCAGGCTTTATTTCGTTTTAAAATTTAAATTAGAAACAATAATTGCACAAAGTCGAATCAAGCACCAAAAGAATGGGAATAGAATAAATATTCTTATTTTGGTCGTGAAATATCGTTTACGAATCGAAATTTCGAGAATTTTGATAAAATGCGTGAATATTTTATCAAAATTTCGAGGTTGTAAACAACCCATATCCCCCTTGACAACGAAGGCGATTGTTTTAATTTTAGGTGGTACGAAGTTCACCGGTTCATCTAGTATAATCAAATATAATAAAATGAACGGAAATATCGTTTGAAGGAAAGCACAAAAGCAATAATAGTAAGGACGTATGAACGCGATGATGCAAAGCGAGCATATGCAATGGTCAATAAAGTTCACACTAAAGTGCAAATTGCAAAGAAATTTTAAAAAACAATATCAATATATATATGATACATCAATGATTTTATATATAGTCTAACTAACCATAGTCACATTTTATTTAGCCGTTAAAACATTAAAGGAAACTTATGAAAACGATCAACAGGTGATCGATCATATCTGAGAAAATCATCTCATATCACATTGAATAAAAGAAATCACACATTACCTTGATAAGTCAGGAACAGGAAACCACTGGATCACGATTTCTGAAAACGCCCGAACACAGGAGAAGGGAAGCCAAACTCCAGATTGCATGAGGCTGACGACGAAGTCAACGAAATTCGTTGATCTTGATGAATTCAAAATTCATGAGTTCCGAGATTGTGCCGACAGATAGCGTTACCGCGTTACAATATGTGCGCTCCGTACGCTCACTTCCACTTAAAATTAAATTTGTGTGCCACTTCCGAGAATATATAATACATGGTGAACAGATCATTTAAATTAGGAAAACTTGCAAATTTGTTCTAGGTAATGATTTCCGGTAAAACTTAAACAAACATTTCTTAATGCGAAAAGACAAGAAATATACGTATATGTATTTTTTGTGTATTTCTGCATCATTTTTACATATGTATCCATGCATGAAAAATACATAATGTATTTTTCATATATGGATACATATGTATAAATGTTCAATAAATACATATGTATTACAAATGTAATACAATTCATAAATACATATGTATGCATCCAGTTAAAATACATCACAAATACATATGTATATCCAAATGTGTGTTGTAGGGGAAACTCGTGAGAAGTTTCTAATCAAAGCTCCCTGAAGAATCTTTGCCGAGGAAGGGTGATGCGACTTGTGGAAAAAAATGCATGAATGTCGGTAATTTTTGCATTTTATATTTTTCTGCCGTTTGAAGAGATTAATGTAGGCTGGTTGAACTTCGTCCCTCATGTCAATGGACGATTCCAAGATGTCCCTCCTGCAAGACATACATAGAAACGTGGCACTCGTTATAACAATACTTCAGAAATGACCGATTGTTAAAATGGACGTAACTTCCTTTCCTTTCTGCAGTGAGACGGACAACGGCCAATAAATCACTCGCTATAACGCAACTCTCGTTATATTCCGTATTCGTTATAACGGACTTCTATTGTATAATCAATTTCTTTGAGATATTTCATTTGAAAAATATATACTCACAAATATTTCTATAAAATATCACACATTTTATAATATTTTTGTGAATTCGATTCACATTTTCTCTTTCCCTCAGTTCTTTTCTTCTCCCGAAGATGGAAACATAGGTTCCGAAATACGTATCGAGATAATAAGCTTACAATACCTTAGTAATGGTTAACCTTAACCCCCATGGTTAGGGTACTTCCGCGTGACGGGTTGTACGCAAACAACGGCTATTTGGAGCTCTTTTAACTCTTAATGTTTATTAAATGAAGCTTTTTTTTCTGAAATCTCCTGCTTTAATCAAAATTTGAAAATAGATGAAAGAAGAAAGTCATGAGGAAAATTGAAATAGACATAATTTTGAATGCTCTTTTCACTTTTAAAATATTAGATTATCCAGTAAGATTAGGAAGAGTAAACCTTCCAAATGAAATATTTAGGTGGTAACTTCATGGAAGATATAACGCACAAGACGTAATGAGCAACTTATCAAATATTTCCTATGGTTAGGAATTCCAGTAGCAATTCATTTGAATAAGTCTGTGAAAGCTGTTCTTCTATCTTTAATTTAGTTCTTACTTCTAAAGGAAATTTAATTTTCTCCATATTAAGATTTGATTAAATCACATATTCTTATGTGGGAAAAGCAACAGTTGCATAGTTTAATTATACCAATCTAGAATAGCAGAATCATGGTGCTTTCATCCCCTGCCACACACTGGAAAGTGGCTTGCTGGACTCTTACATAGACATAGGCTGGTGAATTTCTGTGAAATTGTCTTAAAAAGCCCTGTCCAGAGCACATAGTTACGCTTTAAATGCCCAGTCCACAACTTTTTATCTGGCATCTGTGCCAATGAAATAAGAAGTTATGTGCATAAGAAATTTCTTTAATACCTCCTTGCCACTTCTTGCAAAGCCTGGTTCCCTTTCCCAGTGTATTCTAACCATGTGTGCACAGTAAGTTCGTGGCGTGACACCCATACCCGGTGGAGCGAGCCATACCAAGCTAAGCAAGGTGGATGCAAAACATTGTAGTGCTAACAGTTGGTTGCCTTTAGAACTACATCATTTATGCATAATGCTTGGATGCATGGAGGCGAGTCCTCTAGTACAGTTACTCTTTGATAATAAAACTATTTTAATGAAAGTTTCTTCAATTAAATCAATTTTTTTTATTTTCAATTTATTCATTACATTCTTGGCAGCTTTAATTTCTCTGTTTGCACATTTGCTTCGTTTCTTCAAGAATTGTAGCCAATTCCTGTGGGAAGGACATGCTACATTGTCAGTCTTATTTTATTAAACACTGAACAGAAGATTTTTGCATCCTTTAGGTGGGACGATTTGATGGAACAGGTCCTGGAGAAAATGAAGAGAAAGAGATATCAAGTTTTAGTCCATGTCAACCAAGGGAAAAATGGATAAAGAAGAGAACTTCTGTCAAGTTGAAGGCAAGAGTTAGTCAATTTCTTACTCAATGTTAATATTAAGTGACTCTTAGAAGTAATAGTATTCTCATATGCTCCGTGGATTGGGATACTGAATTTTCATCAATTTTCCTCATTACTTATCTATTATTCGTATGTTACAGAGACTTCTTCAGTCTCCTTCCTTCAGCCATGAATCGGTCTTACAAAACCTTGATTACTTTTTTGTCAGTTATCTCCAAATATATTTATCCTTTAAAGTAATTGACTCTTTGAATATATTACCATCATCCATTTTTATCATCAAAGTCAGAAAATGATAACCGGAACTATTAAGGATATGGCTTTGAAATTTATTTATAACCGTATAGAGATTGGTGTTGGAGCTCATTGCTTCATGTGAATATACTAATGAAAGAAGACAATGTGTATGAGCTACAATGTGGCTTCATTAATATTAGAGCTGCATTTTCATATGGATAAGTGAATGCACTTCTTGCATGCATACTGCAAGCACATCTTCAAACTACTGAAAATGTAGGATATAGGAACCTAAATTTCTCTATGTAAAAATGAAGTCTGTATCCAAGTGACCTGGTTTTGAACCCAGGACCTTTTTTTAACATAAAATTGCATTAAACTTTTTGCTTTGGGATAATCTGACCATTTATAAAATTCCAAGTAGATTATCGAGAATGTCTTGAAACAAAATTCAATATTTGCGTTTAATTGAATGGTATAATGCAAATCATCTGTCAAATCGAAGCCTTAAATAGCATACATTCATGAAATGTATTTATGATCTCTAATCACATGCCAGGTTTCAAATTTCCATGTTATCGGGAAAGTGTTAAAAAAATATTTAAATCGCCTCGATGCATTTTAAATGGGAGAATATTTGCCCTGACCTAGTATTGAACCAAGAATAATCTGCGAGAATGTCTGTAGTTTTCCTTGAATATGCACCACTTCCAGCAATTCCTGGAATTTCAACTCTCTAATTTACTAGGAAGTGCCTCAAAACAATTTTCAAAAATCCCCGCAACCTTATGGAAAAAATCGGAATATCTGGGCTTTCTGGGATCAAAACCATGACACTGAGGTTAAAAATCGCTTTTTTGGGGGTTAGGGGCCAGAAGGTCATATAAATTTCAAGTCAAGTGACACTTGTGGAACATGGTTAGAATTTTGATACCCTACGAATGAGTGAGTGTGTCCCTATATACATAGTCTGTACGAGTAAATGTTGCTTGCAGTCTGCAAGCATATTGATGATTAGAAATTTTAAGTCGATATCGCATCGAGAAGGTCCTCAAACCTAATTCTTTATTCCCCCTTTGTAATATATGGTAGAATACAAATAGAGCAAGTCCTTACAAATCAAACTATGCATTCACAGCTTACAATATTTCCTGGGTTCGACACCAGGTGTCTCTGAAATCAGAAGTTGATTCGATTTTTAGGAATTATTTTGAAACCTTTCCCAATTAAATAAAAATTTGAAATTCGGCATATAGATAGAGATCATACATACTTTGCATGAACATATTTTAGATTTTTCTAGATAGTTCTTGGTTCGAATCCAGAGAGACATATTCATTCATGAAAAGTAGAACGTCGTTTGAGGCAGTTTCAGCCAATAATTCTGCTTGAATTTTCACACATGGCTAGAGATGGTGATCTTCTATTGTGCTGCATAGTAAGTTCACCAGTAAGACCCTGGTTCGATGCCAGACGATGAAATTTCAGCGAATTTTAAGAAAAATTTCAATCCTTTTTTTTTTCTTTTGAGGACCGTCCCGGCATTTGTGCCGATATGAAATTAGTATTGCCCATCTGCTTGCAGCATGCAAGCTACATTTTACTCATATATATATACACTGGGGATCAAAAGTGTAACCATGTTCCACAAGTGCCACCGACTTGAAATTTTTACGACGTTATGGCCATGACGTGTAACCTCCAGGAAAAAGCTGACATTGAACCTCGGTGTCATGGGTTCGATTCCAGAAGGCCCCAAAGTCCCGATTTTCTCCATAAGGATACATGGCGGGGATTTTCGAAAATTTTTTAAATAATACTTCCCGGACAGGTAGAGAATCGAAATTCAAGGAGCTTACAGATATGGTCAAGAACTATTATAAACATTAATGATTACTAATGAGAACATCCTGGGTTCGATGCTTGGACGATGCAAAAATCCCGCATTTAAAATGCATGGGGATAGTTTTTCATTAATTTTTTTGATGCACTTACCGGAATGTAAGGAACTTTTCGCTCAGCTAGAAGATATATATTAAGAAATGGTTTAAGAAAAAAAATTTCTTAAGCCCGTACTATTCCTGGGTTCGATGCTAGAGCACATTAACATTTCTCTCATAAGGAATATAAGGGAAAAGTAGGACGTCCTTTGAGGCAGTTGCAGCCAATATTTCTACTCGAATTTTCGCAAGGCTGTGGCACTTGTGGAACATGGTTAGAATTTTGATCCCCTATATATATATCTATTATATATAGACGTTTCTCCGGATATACCTATATATATATTCATACGAGTAAAATGTTGCTTGCATACTGCAAGCAGATCGACAACACTATTTTCATGTCGGCATCATATCGGGAGGGCCATCAAAAGAAAAAAATGGATTGAAATTTTTCTTAAAATTCGCTGAAATTCCATCGTCTGGCATCAAACCCGGATCTTACTGGTAAACTTACTGCAGCTTACTTATGCACCACAATAGAAGAACACCATGTCTAACTGTGTGTGAAAATTCAAGCAGAAATATTGGCTACAATCGCCTCAAAAGACGTTCTACTTTTCACGAATGTAAATGGCTCTCTGGATTCGAACCAAGGACGATCGTGGGAATCTAGAACATGTTCCTGAAATGTATCTATAATTTCTATCTATATGCTGAATTTCAAGTTTCTATATAATTGGGAAATGGTTCCAAAAAATTCTTAAAAATCGGATCATTTACTGATTGTAGAGACGCCTGGTGGTGAAACCAGGAAACATTGGTAGCTTTGAATTCACAGTTTGATTAGTAATGACTTGATCTTATCTTATGCAAAGTTTCAAGTAGATATAATATCGGGAAGCACCTAAAATGTGTTTCTGTAATCTCCATAAGAAATGCATTGAGGAATGTAAATGGCCCTCTGGGATCGAACCAAGGACCATAAGGGAATATGTAAAATTTGTTTATGAAATATAATTATGATATCTAACCCCATGCCGAATTTAAAGTTTCTATGCCATCGGAAAAGGGTTCAAAAAAAATCTTAAAAATCGCCGCCATGCATTTTAAACGGCCGATTTTTGCCCCGACCTAGCATCGAACCAAGGATAATATTCGTAGATGTCTTTATGGTTTCCTTTTGATATGCGCGGCATCTAGCGATCCCTTGAGTTTCAACTCTCTCCTTTTCCGGGAAGTGCCTCAAATAAATTTTCGAAAATCCCCGCCATGTAATCTTATGGGGAAAATCGTGATTTTGGGGCCTTCTGGAATCGAACCCATGACACCGAGGTTCAAAGTCTGCTTTTTCCTGGAGGTTACACGTTATGGCCAATATGTCGTAAAAATTTCAAGTCGGTGGCACTTGTGGAACATGGTTAGAATTTTGATCCCCTATGAATGTATATATATACGAGTAAAATCTTGCTTGCATACTGCAAGCTCATTGATAACATAAGTTTTTTGTTAGCATCACATAGAGTGAGTCCTCAAAAGAAAAAAAATGGTTGGAAAATATTCTTGATTTCCGCTGCAATTTATTCGTCTGGCATCGAACCCAGGTCTTCCCGGTCATACTTACTATGCAGAACCATAGAAGATCACCATCTGTAACTATGTTTGAAAATTCAAGTAGAAATATTAACTGCATTTGCCTCAAACGACGTCCTACTTTTCCCTTATATTCCTTATAAGAGAAATGCTAATGTGCTCTGGCATCGAACCCAGGCATAGTACGGTGTTATCTAAATTTTTTTCTAAAACCAATTCTTTTCATACATCTTCCAGCTGAGTACGAACTTCCTATCATTTCGATAAGTGCATCAAAAAAATAATGAAATACTAAACAGATGTATTTTAAACTGGAGACATATTTGCGGCCCGGCATCGAACCCGGATCTTTATGGTAATTCTTCCTATGCAACATAATAGAAGATCACTATCTCTAACTATGTGCAAAAATTCGAGCAGAAATATTGGCAGCAACTGCCTCAAACGACGTCCTACTTTTCCCTTATATTCCTTATGAGAGAAATGTTAATGTGCTCTGGCATCGAACCCAGGAATAGTACGGGCTTATGAAATATTTTTTCTTAAACCAATTTATAATATATATCTTCTAGCTGAGAAAAAAGTTCCTTACATTCCGGTAAGTGCATCAAAAAAATTAATGAAAAACTTTCCCCATGCATTTTAAATGCGGGATTTTTGCATCGTCCTAGCATCGAACCCAGGACGTTCTCATTAGTAGTCATTAATGTTTTTAATAGTTCTTGACCATATCTGTAAGCTGCTTGAATTTCGATTCTCTACCTGTCCGGGAAGTATTATTTAAAAAATTTTGAAAATCGCCACCATGTATCCTTATGGAGAAAATCGCGACTTTGGGGCCTTCTGGAATCGAACCCATGGCACCGAGGTTGAAAGTCTGCTTTTTCCTGGAGGTTACGCGTCATGGCCATAACGTCGTAAAAATTTCAAGTCGGTGGCACTTGTGGAACATGGTTAGACTTTTGATCCCCAGTGTATCTTCTATTATATATAGATGCTTCTCCGGATTCATTCATATATCACACGAGTAAAATGTTGCTTGCATACTGCAAGCAGATCGACAACACTATTTTCATGTCGGCATCATATCGGGACGGCCATCAAAAGAAAAAAAAAGGATTGAAATTTTTCTTCAAATTCGCTGAAATTTAATCGTCTGGCATCAAACCCGGGTCTTCTTGGTTAACTTACTATGCAGCACAACAGACGATCACCATCTCTAATTATGTGTGAAAATTCAAGGTGAAATATTGACTGCAACTGCCTCAAACGACGTTCTACTTTTCACGTATCTAAATAGCTCTCTGGATTCGAACCAAGGACTATCTATGAAATCTAAAATATGTTCATGAAATGTATATATGATTTCTATCTATATGCCGAATTTCAAGTTTCTATATTATTGGAAAGGTTTCAAAATCATTCCTAAAAATCGGATCAACTTCTGATTGCAGAGACACCTGGTGTCAAACCCAGGACTTATTGTAAGCTGTGAATGCACAGTTTGATTTGTAAAGACTTTTTCTAGTATCTTGCAAAGTTTGAAGTCGATAGCATGCCGGGAAGTACCTAAAATTTGTTTCCGATATCTCCATAAGAAATGCATTGAAGAATGTAAATGGACCTCTGGGATCGAACCGAGGACCATCAGCGAATATGTAAAATTTGATTATGAAATATATTTGTGATATCTAACCCGAAGCCGAATTTCAAGTTTCCATGCCATCGGCAAATGATCCAAAAAAAATCTTAAAAATCACCGCAATGCATTTTAAACGGCCGATTTTTGCCCCGACCTAGAATCGAACCACGGACAATTTTCGAAAATGACTTTTTGGTTTTCGTTGGATATGCACTGCGTCTAGCGATCCCTCGAATTTCAAATCTCCACTTGTCCGGAAAGTGCCTCAAAAAAATTTTCGAAAATCCCCGCCATGTATTCTTATGGAGGAAATCGGGACTTTGGGGCCTTCTGGAATCGAACCTATGACACCGAGGTTCAAAGTCAGATTTTTCCTGGAGGTTACACGTTATGGCCAATACGTCGTAAAAATTTCAAGCCAATGACGCTTGTAGTTAAGGCTGTGAATTAGTATCCCATCTATCTATCTATTATATATAAGGAGAAGCATCTATATCTATTACGAGTAAAATGTAGCTTGCATACTGCAAGCAGATCGGCAATACTAATTTCATATCGGCATCATATCAGGACGGTCCTCAAAAGAAAAAAAAAAGGATTGAAAATATTCTTAAAATTCACTGCAATTTCATCGTCTAGCGTCGAAAACGGTCCTTACTGTGAGCTTACTATGCAGCACAATAGAAGATAACCATATCTAACTATCTGTGAAAATTCAAGCAGAATTATTGCTTACAACGTCCTCAAAAGACGTTCTAATTTTCACGAATGTAAATGGCTCTCTGTATTCGAACCAACGACGATCTGGGAAATCTAAAACGTGTTTCTGAATGTTATTTATGATCTCTATCTGTATGCCGAATTTCAAGTTTCTTTATTATTGGGAAAGGGTTCAAAATAATTCTAAAAGATCGGATCAACTACTGATTGTAGAGACGCCTGGTGTCGAACCCAGGACACATTGGCAGCTGTTAATGCACAGTTTGATTTGTAAGTACTTGATGTTATTTTATGCAAAGTTTGAAGTCGATATCGTTCCGGGAAGTACCTAATATTTGTTTCCGTTATCCCCATAAGAAATGCATTGTGGAGTGCAAATGGCCCTCTGGGATCGAACCAAGGACCAAAAGCGAATACAAAAAATTTGATTATGATATATATTTATGATTTCTAACCCCATGCCAAATTTCAAGTTTCCATGCATTTGGGAAAGGGTCCAAAAAAAATCTTATAAATCGCCACAATGCATTTTAAACGGCCGATTTTTGCCCCGACCCAGCATCGAACCCAGGATATTTTCCGTAAAACTCACTTATGTTTTCGATAGATCATGTTCATATATATAGGCTCCTTGAGTTTTGATTCGCTACCTATCCGGAAAGTATTTTTTTTTAATTCTCGAAAATCAAAGCAAATCATTTAAACGGGAAAAATCAGGACTTTGGGGCCCTCTGGAATCGAACCCATAACACTGAGGTTCAAAATCGCAATTTTTCTGGAGGTTACACGTTATGGCCAATATGTCGTAAAAATTTCAAGCCAATGACGCTTGTAGTTAAGGCTGTGAATTAGTATCCCATCTATCTATCTATTATATATAGATGCTTCTCCGGATTCATTCATATATCTATTATATATAGACGCTTCTCCGGATTCATTCATATATATACCTATACGAGTAAAATGTTGCTTGCATACTGCAAGCAGATCGACAACACTATTTTCATGTCGGCATCATATCAGGACGACCATCAAAAGAAACAAATGGAATGAAATTTTTCTTAAAATTCGCTGAAATTCTATCGTCTGGCATCGAACCCGGGTCTTTAATGTGAACTTACTATGCAGCACAATAGAACATCACCATATCTAACTATGTGTGAATATTCAAGCAGAAATATGGGCTACAACTGCCTCAAAAGACGTTCTAATTATTACGAATTTAAATGGCTCTCTGGATTCGAACCAAGGACGATCTTGGAAATCTAAAAAATTTTTCTTAAAGTTATTTATGATCTCCATCTATATGCCGAATTTGAAGTTTCTATATTATTGGCAAAGGTTTCAAATTAATTCCTAAAAATTGGATCAACTTCTGATTGCAGAGACACCTGGTGTCGAACCCAGGACACACTGACAGCTGTGAATGCATTGTTTGATTTGTATGGTCTTGATCTTTCCATATGCAAAGTTTGAAGTGGATATCTTGCCGGGAAGTACCTAAAATTTGTTTCCGTTATCTCCGTAAGAAATGCATTGAGGAATTTAAATGACCCTCTGGGATCGAACCAAGGACCATCAGCGAATATGTAAAATTTGATTATGAAATACTTTTATGGTATCTAACCTCATACGGAATTTCAAGTTTCTATGCCATCGGAAAAGCGTCCAAAAAAAATCTTAAAAATCGCCACAATGCATTTTAAACGGCCGATTTTTGTTCCGACCTAGCATCGAACCAAGGATAATATTTGTAGATGTCTTTATGGTTTTATTTAGATATGCACAGCATCTAGCGATCCCTTGAATTTCAAATCGCTCCTTTTACGGGAAGTGCCTCAAAAAAATTTTCGAAAATCCCCGCCATGTATCCTTATGGAGAAAATCGTGACTTTGGGGCCTTCTGGAATCGAACCCATGACACCGAGGTTCAATGTCGGCTTTTTCCTGGAGGTTACACGTTATGGCCAATACGTCGTAAAAATTTCAAGTCAATGACGCTATTGGTTTAGCCTGTGAATTTGTATCCTATCTGGGTATCTGGGTATCTGGGTATCTGGGTATCTGGGTATATATATGAATGAATCCGGAGAAGCATCTATATATAATAGATATATATATAGATGCTTCTCCGGATTCATTCATATATATACCTATATAGATAGATAGGATACAAATTCACAGCCTAAACTATAAGCGTCATTGATCTGAAATTTTTATGACATATTGGCCATAACGTGAAACCCCCAGGAAAAAAGAGACTTTGATCCTCAGTGTCATAGGTTCGATTCCAGAGGGCCCCAAAGTCCCGATTTTTCCCGTTTGAATGCATTGCCGTGATTTTCGGGAATTAAAAAAAAATACTTTCCGGATAGGTAGAAAGGTAAAACTCAAGGTGCCTATATTTATGGTCTTGGACTTTCGAAAACATCAATGACTTTTACAAAAGTTATCCTGGGTTCGATGCTAGGACGATGCAAAGATCTGCCCTTTAAAATACATGGGAGCCGTTTTTCATTATTTTTTTAGATGCACTTATCGAAATGATAGGATGTTCGTGCTTGGCTGGAAGATGTATGGTACGAATAAGTTTTAGAAAAAAATTTTCATAAGACCGTACTGTTCCTAGGTTCGAAGCCAGAGCACAATAACGTTACTCTCATAAGGAATATAAAGGAAAAATAGGACGTCATTTGAGGCAGTTGTAACCAATATTTCTGCTTGAATTTGCATACGCGGTTAGAGATGGTGTTTTTCTGTTGTGCTGCAGAGAAAGTATTGCCTGAAAGACCCGGGTTCGATGCGGGGCGGTAAAAATATCCCCCATATATAATACTATGGGGTATCTTTTCATAATTTTTTTATGCATTTATCGATATGTAAGGGAGCTCTTGCTTAGATGGAAGATGTATATTAACACTTTGTTTAAGAAAAAAAATAGAAAAGACCATGCTGTTCCTGGGTTCGATGCCAGAGCACATTATAATTTCTTAAATAAGGAGTGTATGTGAATAGTAGGACGTCGTTTGTGGTAGTTGCACCTAATAGTTTTGCTTGAATTTTCACACATAGTTTGATATGGTAATCTTCTATTTTGCTGCATAGTAAGTACACCAGGAAGACCGGGGTTCGCTGCCAGGCGATTAAATTGCAGAGAATTCTACGAATATTTTGAGTAATAGATATATAGATGCTTCTCCGGATTCATTCATATATATACCCAGATAGGATACAAATTCACAGGCTAAACCAAAAGCGTCATTGACTTGAAATTTTTACGACGTATTGGCCATAACGTGTAACCTCCAGGAAAAAGCCGACATTGAACCTCGGTGTCATGGGTTCGATTCCAGAAGGCCCCAAAGTCACGATTTTCTCCATAAGGATACATGGCGGGGATTTTCGAAAATTTTTTTGGTGCACTTCCCGGGAAAATAGAGAGTTGAAATTGGAGGGATCGCTAGATGCCAAAGATATCTAAAGAAAAGCATAAAGACATCTACGAATATTATCCTTGGTTCGATGCTAGGTCGGGGCAAAAATAGGCCGTTTAAAATGCATTGCGGCGATTTTGAAGATTTTTTTTGGATCCTTTCCCGATAACATGGAAACATAAAACCCGGCACGTGGATAGATATCGCGAATATATTTCATAATCAAATTTTACATGTTCGCTGATGGTCCTTGGTTCGATCCCAGAGGGTCATTTGCACTTCTCAATGCATTTCTTACGGAGATAACGGAAACAAAATTTAGGTATTTCCCGGCATGCTATCAACTTCAAACTTTGTATGAAATTAGATCAAGTCCTAGCAAGTCATTTTGTGCATTTACAGCTTCCAATACATCCAGGGTTCGACACCAGGCGTCACTACAATCAGTCACTGATCCGATTTTTAAGAATTATTTTGAACCCCTTCCCAATAATATTAAAACTTGAAATTCGGCATATATATAGAACATATAGATACAATGCGGAAACATATTTTATATTTCTTAGATCGTCCTTGGTTCGTATCCAGAGAGCTATTAACATTCGTGAAAAGTAGGTCTTCGTTTGAGGCAGTTGCAGCCAATATTTCTGCTTGAATTTTCACACGTATTTAGAGAAGATGATCTTCTGATGTGCTGCATAGAAATTTCACCAAAAAGACCCGGGTTCGATACCAGACGATTAAATTGCAGCGAATTTTCAGAATATTTTCAATCCTTTTTTTCCTTTCCGGGACAGTCCCGATATAATGCCGTTATGAAATTAGTGTTGTCGATCTGCTTGCAGTATGCAAGCTACATTTTACTCGTATAATAGATAGATGCTTCTCCGGATTCATTCATGTATATACCCAGATACCCAGATAGGATACTAATTCACAGGCTAAACTACTGGCGTCATTGACTCGAAAGTTTTACCACGTATTGGCCATAACGTACAACCGCCAGAAAAATTGTGATTTTGAACCTCAGTGTCATGGGTTCGATTCCAGAGTACCTCAAAGTCCCGATTTTTCCCATTTAAATGCATTGCTTTGATTTTCGGGAATAAAAAAAAAATACTTTCCGGATAGGTAGAGAATCCAAACTTAAGGAGCCTATATATATGGTCATGATCTATCGAAAACATAAATGAGTTTTACGGAAAATTACCTGGGTTCGATGCTAGGTCAAGGCAAAAATCGGCTGTTTAAAATGCATAGTGTGGCGATTTTTAAGATTTTTTTTGGACCCCTTCCCGATGGCATGGAAACTTGAAATTCGGCATGAAGTTGGAGATCATAAATATATTTCGTAATCAAATTTTACATATTCGCTGATGGTCCTTGGTTCGATCCCAGAGAGCCATTTTCATTCCTCAATGCATTTCTTATAGAGATAACAGAAAAAGGTTATAGGTACTTCCCGGCATGATATCTACTTTAAACTTTGTACGAAACAAGATGTAGTCCTAATAAATCATACTGTGCATTCACAGCTACCAATATTTCCTGGGTTAGACACCAGGCGTCTCTACAATCAGTAAAATATCCGATATTTAAGAATTAATGTAAACCCCTTCCCAATAATATTAAAACATGAAATTAGGCATATAGATAGAAAACACTGATACATTTGAAAAACATGTTTTAGATTTCCTAGATCGTCCTTGGTTCGAATCCAGATAGCCATTTACATTATTGAAAAGTAGAACGTCTTTTGAGGCAGTTGTAGCCCATATTTCTGCTTGAATTTTCACACATAGTTAGAGATAGTGATGTTCTATTGTGTTTCATAGTAGGTTCACCAGTAAGACCCGGGTTCAATGCCAGACGATGGAATTTCAGCGAATTTTAAGAATATTTTCAATCCCTTTTTTTTCTTTTGAGGGCCGTCCCGATATGATGCCGACATGAAATTAGTGTTGTCGATCTGCTTGCAGTATGCAAGCTACATTTTACTCGTATATATATATAGGTATATCCGGAGAAACGTCTATATATAATAGATATCCGGAGAAGCGTCTATATATAATAGATATACATATTTATATAGGGGAACAAAATTCTAACCATGTTCCACAAGTGCCACCGACTTGAAATTTTTACGACGTTATGGCCATGACGTGTAACCTCCAGGAAAAAGCCCACATTGAACCTCGGTGTCATGGGTTCTATTCCAGAAGGCCCCAAAGTCGCGATTTTCTCCATAAGGATACATGGTGGCGATTTTCAAAAATTTTTAAATAATACTTCCCGGATAGGTAGAGAATCAAAATTCAAGGAGCTTACAGATATGGTTGAGAACTATTGAAAACGTTAATGACTACTTATAAGAACGTCCTGGGTTCAATGCTAGGACGATGCAAAAATCCCGCATTTAAAATGCATGGGGATAGTTTTTCATTAATTTTTTTGATGCACTTAATGGAATGTTAGGATTTTCTCGCTCAGCTAGACCATATATATTAAGAATTTGTTTAAGAAAAAAATTTCATAAGACCGTACTATCTTTGGGTCCGATGCCAAAGCACATTAACATTTCTCTCATAAGTAATATAAGGGAAAAGTAGGACGTCGATTGAGGCAGTTGCAGCCAATATTCCTGCTTGAATTTTCACACATAGTTAGAGATGGTGATCTTCTATTGTGCTGCATAGTAAGTTCACTAGTAAGACCCGGGTTCGATGCCAGACGATGTAATTTCAGCGAATTTTAAGAAAAATTTCAATCCTTTTTTTTTCTTTTGAGGACCGTCCCAATATGATGCCGATATAAAATTAGTATTGCCGATCTGCTTGCAGTATGCAAGCTACATTTTACTCGTATTTATTAAACTGTAGCCAAGTGTGCGTGAGTTTGATGCCAGGTAAGTGCAAATCTCTCCTGTGATTTTTAAGAATATTTTCAATCCCCTTTTTTTTTCTTTTGAGGACCTTCTCGATATGATATCAACTTGAAATTTGTATCATCAATATGCAACTTTTACTCGCACTCTTCATCAGCAAAGAATATTTATTTGTTCAGCTTTCTATCATATCTATTGGTAAATTTTGGAAATTGCAAAATAACAGATTATTTTGCTATCAGCAAACTGGTGAGTCAATCAATACTTATCAATGTCATCATATTATGAAGTTACATATTAGTAAAATCAGAAATTTATTCCCAATCTTGAGTATTGTCTTTTAGCAATTGTATTTCAGTGTTTTAGCAAACTTTTTTGATAATTCACAGAACGTTGCTGCTAATCATCGAGCTAACGATATCATAATTAAGGAAGGAGCTCCGCAAATGCTAGGTGGGCGTTTTATGTATGGTCCATTGGACATGATCACTTTGACAGGTTAGTAAATGCCTTTTGTGATGTTTGAGTCGTTTGTTTTACAAATGTTTGTCTATTTATGTGCAATTATTGGACATCATGGAATCCTCTTCCTGCATGATATCATTTAGGTGAGAAAGTGGATATATATGTGATGAAAGATGCACCTGTTGGAGAATGGACATTAATTGCCACTGAAGTGACTGACAAAACAGGCAGAGTGTCTCTCAGCATTCCAGAAGAAAAGTCCCTTGGTTTTGGAATCTATCCCATCAAGATGATTGTGAGGTAAGTACAACAGTTGCTGGTGTCAAAAACATTTTCAAGACAGACTCTTGGTTTTGGAAACAAATATTTGGAAGAAAATTTGTCATTGAGAAGCAAAGGTTCAGGAAATGCAAGAATTGTTAATAATTTAAATGAAAGGTAGTTCATTACCTCCTGAAAAAAATAAAATGAATAGAAGTAGCAGGATTCAAGTTATTTATGTATGTGCCTGAGAATATGTATCATTCTTTTTGTCATTTGTTTCTGATTGTGGTATTATAAGAACTGACCTACTTCCTGTAAAATCACAGTTGTGCCTTTGTCATCATCATAATCATTGCTGGGGCGTGATCACGGTCCTCCATGACTCATGCATTTGTGTTATCATTGTTTTTCAGTTGCACTCATTAGAGCAAAAACATGATTGTTCTTCTTCAAATTTTGTCTGGTGCTTTAAATCACTAGTATTAATTTGATAGAATGTGTTCTTAGGCCAGTATCTTTAAGCTTTGCTCTTCTTGAGCAGTTTGCTTTTTGGATGACGATAGTGACAACATGAAGGAAGGAGCAGTGATCCACTCCTGATTATCAACCTTATGGTTGGCTTGACATGGCTTTCCACTCCATGCTGCTATCAGCTAGCCTCTTCACCTCAACATATTTCCTTGTTTCCTCATCATTCATTATTTGCTCCATGGATCTCATCCAAGGCATCTCATCTGCTGTTCTTCCCATGTACTATTCCTTCAGAGACTATCTTCATTAGAACGGTCTTAAAATATGCCGGATTAGATCTTCACTTTTTTAGACTTATGTCTGTCAGATCAGTTGCCCTTCTCAACAATGACTATCCTCTTTTCACACAAATATAAGGTTTAATTTTTCTACTAATTAATGCTATTGTTCTGAAAAGTCGAATCATGGAGAGTCTAATCATGTTGATTCTGGATAACCTTTGTTTTAATTCTATTCATATTTTAATAAAAGATACGAAACCAACCTGTTTTTCATGTTTTTCACTACAATACAAATTGTTTTCACTATATAGTGTGCATTAGGGTATCCCAAAACATTAATGTATTTTTTTTTCAAGCGAATAACCTCTATTTTTTTTCTATTTGGCCTTATATACTTACCCAATAAATATTATTGCGATTGGATTATGGTAACCCGTGCCGACTTGATGCCAAACAATTTCGAGAAATTAAAATTTGTACCGACAAGGGGGACACCAGTTTAATGGGTAATTAAGTTCCGGATTCTCACCAATCTTTCAGAGAACGTTCTTTGCTTAAAAATAGTGGACACATGTCTGGCCGTTGAACTCAATGGGCTTTTGTTTATAAAAAATTAGCAACTGAATATTGGAGTTACGCAACCGTGCCATTCACCTATATTAGTATATAGATCTCGACTTAATAAGAATTTATTTTCTTTCATTACTTTCTCTGGTAACTTATCTTTTTGCAATTAAATATCATCTTGATACCTTCCAAGCATTTTTCAATTTTAGTTTATATTTATTCTAATTTATATAGCTTCATACAGTGGGCTAGAATCGAAATAAGCTGGTCAAAAATACAAAAGTGGATTTTGTTTGTGCAAACTTTGATACTTCGCTTAGTTAATGCTGAATAAATTCTATATACAGCCATTCATATTATTATTAAATAAATTACTTTGATTCCTGCAAACTAAATTTATACTGGGGGTTGAAGTCGACCTAATTTTCCGAAAAATGCCAGTCATAGATCTTTTGCAAAATTCTTAGTCAAAACCGCAAACACGAGTAGGCAGCCTTTTTTGTATGGGTGCCAGCAATCAAATCCTAAATATGGAGCCTATGTATCACTGGTTCGACCTCGCATAAGAATCTACTCACAGATATTACCATCATACAGCTGAAAGAGCGGTCAAGTTGATGCAAGACTTTCATGGTTTCATCACGGTTGAGGAGGAACAAAAGCAATTTGTATTACATTGCATACAAGAACACCGGAAGATTTATCCTGACTGCAAAATGCAAACTTTCAAAAGAAAATTTCAAGAATAATGTTTTTTACATGTTGGATAGTAAACATACACGATTTGGGAATATTGCTGTTTTATTTACTAAATAAACATTGAGTTCTGGAATCATTCCATTCTAAATTAGTACAAATTTTCATATCTCATCTTTGGCATCGAGACGGCACAGGTTACCATAACTCAATCTCAATAATATTTATTATTTGAGTTATAAAGGCCAAACAGAAAAAATATAGGGTATGCGTATTTGAAGTGGCAAAAATATGGAAGAAAATAAATTCCTATTAACTCGAGAGCTACTTAGTAATATATGTGTATGACGTGGTTGTCTCCAATATTCAGTTGCTAACTTTTTGTAAACAAAAGTCCATTTAGTTAAACGGCCAAACACGTGTCCACTATTTTTAAGCAAAGAATGTGCCCTGAAAGATTTGTGAGAATCCGTTAATTTTACCTTAATTACCTTATTTAGTTAATTACCCATTAACCTGGTGTCCCCCTTGTTGGTACAAATTTTCATTTCTTGAAATGGCATCAAGTCGGCACGGGTTACCATAATCCAATAGCAATAATATTTATTGAATAAGTTTGTAAGGCTAAATAAAAAATAATTAGAGGGTATGTGTAATTGAATTAGCAAAAAAAATTTCCATTACATCTTGGGACACCCCAGTGTGCATACAATAATGTGTTTTGCTCCTATTCCTTCACCATCTTTAAAATACCCACCTATAATCGAATAGATATTTTAACCTTTAGAGGAATGAAAATATTGGCCTAGAAAACCTGGAAAGGACTGGAATATCATAATTTCTGATCTGTAGCAACCCTGCTTATTTTTAACCTAAAATGTCCAGTTCTTAAGACAAAAATTATAATTTTTGTCAATAATTATTTATTTTTAAAGAAGAAATCCTACAATTTCTGCCTGAAATTTATTCTATTGATGGAAATATGCTTCATTTTTAACCGCTAATTTCAATTTCTTAATGCTAAAATTGATCATTAAGTGTATAATAATTCCTTTCTGAAAAATAAACTGCTATATATATAACTGAAAATATATTATTTTGATAGAAATTTGCTTCATTTTTTTACCAAAAATCTCATTTGTTCAAGTGAAATACGTTATTTTCATCGATAATTAATCATTCTCAGGAAAAATCCTACGATTTCTGCCTTAAAATTGTTCTTATTAATCTATACTTACTTTATTTTTAACAATTATTCTCAGTTTCTTAAGGTGAATATTCTTCAATAATTATTCCTTTTAAAGAAGAAATTCGATGTTTGCCTTAAAAATTTATCACATCCGTTGAAATTTGCTGTATTTTTAAACAAAAACATCACATCCTAAAAGAGAAAATTAATTACTTTCAGCAATAATTATTCCTTTAAAAATCCTACTATTCATACCTTAAAATATAATACATAGATTGAAATTGTCTAATTATTTTACCAATAATCTCAACTTCTTAATGTGAAAATAAGTTATTTTGGTCAATAATTATTCCATTTAAAAGAAAAAATCCATGATTTCTGGATAAAAATGTATTATATTGACGTAAATTTTCTTCTTTTTTAACCAATTATCTCAATTTCCTAACTAGAAAATCAATCGTTTATGTTAATAAAGATTACTTTTTAAAGAAAAATCCTACAATTTCTTCTTAAAAATCTTTGACATACATCAAAATTTGAAAAGTAATGATTTAATTCAATTACATTTTAATGAATAAATCCTACAATTTTTGCCTGAAGATTTATTGTATTGATAGAAATTTGCCAACTTTATAACCAAAAATCTCAATTTCTTTATACATAAATTATTTCTTTCAATGATTTCTGACAATGTCTATCTTAAATTTTATTAAATCTATAGATATTCGCTTCATTTTTTTTTAATCTCAATTTTTAAAAGTGAAAATGAATCATTTTCATCAATAATTATGCCCTTTTAAATTCCTACTATTTGAATTTCAAAATGAAAGTGCCATTATTACCTTAAAATATAATGTGTCGATCTAAATTTGCTTGATGTATTTTCCAAAATTATCCATTTCTAATTGAAAAAATTTAATTTTTTGTTGCCTTTCATTTCTTTTCAGCCAAAACATCTTTCCTCCTTAAAATATAATATGTATATCGACAGATTTTTCATTTTGAACCGAAAATCTCAATTTCTTAATGTGAAAATTGAGTTGAAGTTTTCATTGATTTTAATGACTATCAAAGAAAAAATATAAATTTCTGCCACAAAATTTATAATTTCGATCAAAATTTGCTTTATTTTGAAGCAAAAATCTCAATTTCTTATTGCAAAAATTTTTCGTTTTTGCCGATATTTGTTCCTTATTCACGAAAAATTCTGCAACTCTAGTAAAATTTATAATATCAATCAAACTTTGCTTTATTGTAATCCAAAATTCGCATTTTCTTCATGCTAAAATCAATTATTTGTGTTCATATTTATCCCTTTTCAAAGAATAAATTATAGGACTTCTGTCTTAAATACATAATGTCCATCAAAATATTCTTCATTTTTAAGCAATTATCTCAATTTCTTAACTCGAAAATTTAATTTTTAATTGATTTTTATTTGATTCATAATCGATGATTTTGATTGATTTTGGCCCCTTTTCACTGAAAATATCCTATGATTTTTCCCTTAAAATCCATTACTATATTGATGGAAATTCACTGCATTTTGAACCAAAAATCTCAATTTCTTAAGGTAAATATATTACTTTCGTCGATAGTTTTTTTAAAGGAAAAATTCTACCATCTCTGCCTGAAAATTTATTTATTGATAGAAATTTTTATCGAAAATGTCCCTTTCTTGAGCAAAAATTAAATCATTATCATTCGCATTAAACAAAATATCCTACCATTTCTTCCTAAAGATGTATTATATCAATCAAAATTGCTTCATTTTGAAGCTAAATTCTCAATTCCTTAATGCAAAAATTGATTATTTTTGCTGCTATGAATCCCATTTTGAAGAAAAATATCCTATGATTTCTGCCATAAAATTTACAAAATGAGTCAAAATATTCTTAATTTTAACTGAAAATCTCAACTTCTTAATGCAAAAATTAATGTTTTTTGGTCATTTTCATTTGTGCTATGCCTAAACAATGTTTGCCTAAAGATCCCTTGTATCGAACAAAATTTGCATCGTTTTCAACCTAATATCTCAATTTCTTAATCTGAATATATTTTTGTAATTTTCATTTCTTTTCTACTAATAAATCCTAAGATTTCCTCCTCAAAATTTATTATTTTGATAAAAAATTTGCTTCATTTTGAACCAAAAATGTCAATTTCTTGACGTGAAAATCGATTATTTTGGTTCCTTTTCATTCATATTAAACCAAAATGTCCTACAATATCTGCCAAAAAATATATTTTATTCATCAAAATTTGTTTCATTTTTAAGGAAGATTCTCCATTTCTTAATGCAAAAATGTATACTTTTTGTTGATATTAATCCCATTACCAAGAAAAAATCCTACTTTACTTGAATTTACTAAATCAATGAAAATAAGCTTCATTTTTAACCAAAAATGTCAGTATAAATAAATTAATTAAAATATTTTATTATATTACCATTATGATGATTCTTTAAACAGCTTATTAGCAATTATTAATTTGTTTGAAATTCTTAGAGTTCTCTTTATTCATTCTATTATCCTGATCCGTATTTACCCTTAGTTCTTCACTTTTCGTGACAATGGCTTTTCATTGTCCAAGCATTATTCAGTTTTCTTTTTATTTCACATTTTCAAAATTTCAAGGTATTTTATACAGACTACTTTGATTTATTCATACTCCATCATAGGCATGTAGACTTGTGCATCTATTGTGTTGGTCAGTTCTGTTACTCTCTTAACTATGACTATATTTTTTCACTCAAACGTAAAGTTTAAATTTTTCTCCTCATTAATGCTGTTGTACTCATGTTGGTTCTTTGATTCTGGGAAAATTTTGTTTTAATTATATTTATATTCTAATAAATGATACAGTAGCATGCTGTTTTTCATGTATTTCACTGCAATGCATATTATTTTCACTATATGGTGTGCATGCATTAATGTATTTGGAACCTATTCTTTCATTGTCTTTAAAATACCCTCTAATGGTAGAGCATCATAGCATTTTAACCTGGTGAAATGAAAATTTTGGCCTAGAAAACCATGAAAATTTCTGGAATTTCATAATTTCTGATCTGTTGCAACCCTGAATAGCCATGTAAGCATTTGGCCAAGATTTTGTAGACTTTTGGAATTCGAAAACTGGAATTCAGGTTTTGAACTTTTGTATATAAATTTCCAACTGCTTATCACAAGGATAGCATTTGGAAAAGGGGCCATGGAATGTCCCTAGCACCCTTTTGACCTGCCTATATGCATGCCTACGTATTTGTATATATGTGTGTGTATAATTAACACCTGTATTTATTTTCACAAAACATTTTTTGCCTATTTTTCAGGGGTGATCATTCTTATGTTGATTTTTACATGGCTGTTGTACCTCCAAAGACTGAAGTTGTGGTTTTCAGCATAGATGGTTCCTTTACTGCAAGCATGTCAGTGACAGGGAGGGATCCCAAAGTTCGACCATGTGCTGTTGATGTTGTAAGGTAATGGCATTCTTGTAGATCATATTTATAGAGTTGCTAACTGGTATTCATAGAATATATATCTTTCCTATGGAAATATTCCTAATTAATAATGCCCATGAAGATTTAACTCAAAGTGCACTCTTGATTTCAATTCACATTGACTTTTGTAAGTATAATCTCATAAACTCACTCTTTCATCTCCAGAACAGACAGATATGGCTTAAATAGCTACCTTAATGAAGTTAATTGGCCTGTGATATTATGTAATTTAGATTGTAATGAGGCTGTGAATAGTTTTTTTCAATAATGTATCAAGCTATAGAATTATTCACTCCTATCATATCATTTTGTAATAGCAGTTACCCTAAATGGTTTACTCCCACCTTAAAACAATTAATTTCTCAAAAGAAAATCCTACACAAAGTTTATAAGGCCTCTGGGAACTCCACCGATTACCAAAAGTTTTCTGATATCCGTAAGAAATGTAAAGCACTTTCTAAATCCTGTTATGCTTCCTATATAAATACTGTACAGGACAACATATTAATTAATGCTAAGTCTTTCTGGTCACACGTTAATAATCGTCGAAGAACTAAAAACATCCCATCATCAATGTCCTATAATAGCATTAAGTGTGATAATCCTAAAGATATCGCTAATCTATTTGCAAAATACTTTTCTGGAGTCTTCTCATATGAGGATAATAATTCTGTTCCAAATTTTAATTTTAGTCATAGTATTAATATTTCAACAGTGAATGTTACCGTTGATGAAATTCTAAAAATTCTGAGGAAACTGGATGTATCAAAAAGCCCTGGCCCTGACAACTTGTCTCCGTTACTTATCAAAAACTGCTGTGAAGCCTTGGTCTTTCCCCTTTATATTATTTTTAATAAATCCTTAGACTACGGTATTTTTCCGGATTTCTTGAAAACTTCTTATATAATTCCAGTGCATAAGAGTGGCAACAAAAATGATGTGAACAACTACAGACCCATTGTTATCCAATCTGTTTTAGCAAAGGTACTTGAAAGTTTAGTGACAAATAGACTTACCCCACTTATTGAGAATGTTTTAGATGACGAACAACATGGGTTTAGGAGTGGCAGGTCTACTGTCACTAACCTATTATCTTTTACGTGAGCAAAAGTATGCACATCACATTTACAAACAAGAAAACGATTTCATCCCATAGATATCATCTAAGTGGAGAAATTATGCCAACATCTGATCATTGTAAATACTTAGGAATAACATTTACCAGAAACTTGAATTGGGAAAAACACATAGATTATTTGGTAGCGAAGGCATATAGGATATTACATCACGTCATGAGAAACTTAAAAGGTAGCAGTAAGAAAGCAAAGGAATTGGGGTACCTAACATTAGTTAGGCCGATATTAGAATATGCTACAACGGTGTGGGATCCTCATGAGAATTGTCGCATAAAGAAATTAGAAAAAGCTCAAAGAAAAGCAGCTCGTTACGTTATGGGTAGATTTAAGAAAACAGATAGCGTGTCAGAAATGTTAAAGATTCTAGGATGGGAATCGCTGGAGAAGAGGAGGAAAATAAACAGGCTAGGCTGTATTTACCAGATAGTTGCAGGTAGTAAGGGATGGGAAAGTTTCAAAAGTTTATTAGAAACACCAAACTTTTTAGGAAGAAGTCATAATCACAAAATAAAACTTAGACCGCAAAGAACCAATATAGCTAAATACTCTTTCTTGAATAGAGGCATAGCAGAGTGGAACAAGTTACCTGGGGAGCTCTTTGAGTCCCTTCCTAAAAATCCAAAATCATTTAAGAAGAAATGTTCTGTATTGTTGTAGTGTGAACTTACTAGTATATGCTCGATAATTGTGGAATTGTGTAATCATATTTATATATAAAAAAAAAAATTATAAGGTATTGGTAATTACAGTAATGTGATTTTTTTTTCTTTTATTGGAATTATCAATTCATAGTATTATTTATGGATTGTATATTAATTTATTAATTGTATATTTTATATATTGATATTAGCTGCCACCAGACTGCTGTCTAACTGCGGCGAAAATTGTAATAAATAAATAATTTACTGTGATTTTACCAAAGCATTTGACAAGGTATGCCATTCCATGCTTCTAGCAAAGCTTAGAGCTTATGGTATTAGTGGGAATTTATTATCTTGGTTCTACAGTTACTTGTCTAATAGAAAACTAAAGGTGAAAATCAAAGGTATTACTTCTTTTCCCTTTGAAGGCGTATCTGGAGTCCCTCAGGGATCCCATCTGGGACCTATTTTATTCTTGATTTTCATTAATGATATTGGAACCATAATTAAACCAATTAATTATCTTATGTATGCTGACGACATTAAAATATTTCATACTATTGATTCGAATGCAGATGCTTCTGCACTGCAAAGGTGTTTGACAGATATCTCTGAATGGTGCAAAACAAATGCTATGTTTTTAAATATTAGTAAATGTAATGTTGTCACCTTCTGCAAATCCAAGTCACCTATAATAACTGACTATTCAATATCTGGAAAAAGTCTTGTTAGAATGGACCATAAACTGGACTTGGGTGTTCTCTTTGTTTCTGACTTGTCTTTCAGTAGGCACATAGATACCATAATTACTAAAGCCTATAAAATTCTTGGTTTCATGTATAGAAATTGTAGGGATTTAAACAGTATTTTTTGCTATAGACATTTATATATCACCCTAGTTCGACCTGTTCTTGAATATAGTTCAATAGTTTGGTCCCCTTCTTATCATAAGTACGACTTAGGCTTAGAGAGAGTCCAGAATAAATTTCTGAGATTGGTGGCTTTTAAGTTTGGAATTGAAAGAGAAAGTGGAGAATATGAAAAGACATTGAAATTACTAAATATACACACACTCTCTGCTCGTAGGAAGCAAAATGGAGTTCTATTCTTACACTCTCTGTTAAATAATCATATCAAGTCTTCTTATCTTTTATCTCTTATAAATTTTAGGGTTCCAATTGTTCATTCAAGATCCCATCATTTATTTCATATTCCATATGTATGTAATAATTATTTGTATTTTCTGCCTATTTTTAGAATAATGAGAGATTTTAATAGTCATTGTAAATCTGCTGATATATTTTACTTTTCACACAATGTATTCAGAAATTTTATTTTAAAAAATGTTTAATGGTGCAGAATTATTAAGCTGTATTTTTCTTTTATTGTAACATGTAATGTGTTATCTCCAATTTAATTGTAATTTTCATATGTGTCAATCTTCTTTAATTAAGCTTATATGTTTATTTTCAAACTTTTCTAATGTTACCTTGGTAATTTTCAACATTTGTAATAGGACATCTGTCCGTTTAAATAAAGTATTATTATTATTATTATATATACATACACATGGAAAATTCCCAGGGATAGGTATCAAATTGATTACATTTTGGCGAGAAAGAGGTTTAGAAAGTATTAAAACTCAAGAAGTTATCCTGATGCTAATGTAGAACCGGATCATAACCTCATAATGATGAAATGTAAGCTTAAATTTAAAAATATCTTTCTGGAAAAACGTGGATGCAAATGGAATTTAAAAGCTCTCTGGAATTTGAAATCTAGGTAGTTGCAAGAGCAAAGTGTTAGCAAGGCTCTCAGATAGTAAGGGAACTTCGACAAGGAATGGGAAAAGACTAAATTTGGTTAGAGATAGTGTTTAAAGAACTATTGGGAGGATCAAGAAAAATAAAATTAAGAAACCATGGGTAACTGTAGAAATGTCAAAGAAAATGGAGTCGTGAGGGAAATGGAAAAGGGTCAATACATTGCATAGGCATAGAATTTGCAGAGCACTGAACTAGAAGGGAAACAAATAAGGTAAGGGTACTGTGATGGAAGGGAAAGTGGAGTGAAATAGAGAAACTGGAGGGAAGTGGGTTTACTTATTGTATAGAAAGATAAAGCAATTTATGGGAATAAAATTAGTAAGGGAATGGTGATGGTAAAGGATAGTAGAGGAAATATCTTAAGAAATGTAGTCATCATAATGGGGTAAGAATACGTTGAAGAATTGTATAGGAAAAATATGAAACCTACCAACTCACCAGAAAGTGAGGAAGAAGTTAGAGACAATGTTGGATCTGATATTATTGACCAGGGGTTCCCAACCGGTGGTATGCGAGAACATTTCAGGTGATAGGCATAGGTGATATGGCTAGTAAGGGCCTCTGTGAGCACGCAAAATTGAACAAATATCTATATATATTTATTGTTGTCTTGATAAGGGGGTTAAAAAAATGAAATACAAGAACATTAATAATTAAATATGAAGTTTTCTGAGTAATTTAATTAAAATAAAACAAACCATTGGACACTTTTCTGACAGTAAAAATATGTTTCTAAAAAAATATAGGACTGCTTGTATGCCGAAATTTCTAAAAGTTTCAAGTGGTAGGCAATTACTTAAAGGTCGAGAACCCCTGTTCTAAACAGTGTATTAGAATTGGAATTGAATTAAATGAAAGGGAATAAAGCAATGGGAGTTGACAAAAGTCCAGTCAATTTCTTCAAGAGCCTGGGGGTCAAGGGTAACACATCTTTCTATTATTTATGGAGGAAAATTTATGAGCCTGGGAGGGTTGGCTTTAAAGAGGTCCATTGTGAGGAGAAGAACTAACATCCTGCAATTTGTGACTTGCAACTGCCATAGCTTAAAAAGAAAAGGAGGACTGCTAGAACTACAGAATGATGCAGAGAATATAAAATGGGATGTCACTGGACTCCACTAAGTCAGAAGAAAATCAGACCTATCGACATTGAAGGAAGGCCATTCATCATATTTTAGGGGTACAAAGGATGGAGGAATAGGATTTTTAATCAACAAGAGATGGAAAGATGATGTGATAGAAATTCTAAGGTGTATCTGACAGAATTTACAAACCGGTACTCAAGATAAATGAGGGTTACTAAGTATAGGTCATCAAAGTATTTGCACGAACAGCAGTATGCAGTGTGGAGGAAATTGAAAACTTCTACTTAACTCTCAGTGCTGAAAATGGCAAGGAGGCTGTGGGAAGTTGATGACACTGTCGCAGAACAATATGGACTGAGCCAGAGAAATGAATAAGGTCACCACTTGGTAAGGTTTGCCAAATGCACATTTATGTACATAGCAGATTCGTACATTAAGAAGAATCCTACAAGGAAGTGGACATGGAGAGATCCCAATGGAACAAAAAATAAAATAGATTACATATAAGTGAACAAAATGTGCCTTAACTAACTGTAAAGTTTTTAATAACCTCAACGCTAGAAATGATCATAGATGCAGAAACCAGTTTAGCTCCTCAATGGAACAAAAGAAATTGATTTATTGCAGAATTCATGAAATATACATTGATAAAGTAGCAGAAAACACAAAGCTATCACATTTGAAACAGGTTCACAGCACTTCAACAGCACACACCTTATGAGTTATTATGAGATACATATGCCATACTGAGTACATGTACCTAGGCCAACGTGAGAGAAAACAACATTAATGAAGTAAGCAGATGAATTAAACTTGGCTGGAGCATCTTTGGAAGAAACTTGCACATTTTAAAGTCAAGATTACCTATGGTTTTGAAGAGGAGGGTCTTCAACCAATGCATTTATAACTGTCTTGACCTAATTAACTGAAACTTATACATAATATTTGTTGCTGAAAATAATGTGAATATTTGTTGAAATTTTTCTATAATTTTCATTATCAATATAAATTATTACTTTTTTGACCTCTTCTTGTATCTACCATTTCTTATCCTGTCCAATTCTTCTGTTCACCTTGATAGAAACTTGCAGTATAACATTTCTATGTCTATTTTAGATATAGCCTATTTTCGTAAAATCAATAAAAGTAATTTGGATCTTATCCATAGGATAATATTAAAGTTAATAATAACATTATTTACATATTCTGGAAGAAATATTACACTGGGAAAGTTATATAAATATATCAGAAAAGTATAACTTAAATAAAATTAGTAGAAATCTCTGAAATTTTGCATTAATGACTTGAATTGATATTTAATTTACAAATTTGAATATAAGAATATGAACTAATAGAATATTTTGAATCTCTTTGTTAGGCACTGGCAAGATTTGGGATATCTAATCGTGTACATAACTGGCAGACCTGACATGCAGCAACAGAAGGTTGTGACATGGCTTTCACAGCATAATTTCCCGAATGGACTAGTTTCATTCGCTGATGGTCTCTCTACAGATCCTTTGGGGCATAAGGCAGTCTATTTGAAGAATCTCATTCAGGTAAGGGAAGCGCTGTTTACAGCAAAGATGTTTGTATCATCACCATATGAACTGCTATTTATACAAAATGTGTTATATAGGTTCTGAAGAACTCAATTTCATTCAATTCTCTTAATTAAATTCTTTTAATTCAATTTAATTCAATGCTCTCTTATGAATTGTAGTAATTAAAGATTGAAATTCCTCAGAAGCTGTCACCTTGGGCTAATGATCTGTAATTGTCTGTGCTTTAATAATGGTGGTATATGTTTATACATTTCTTATTAATCATAACTAAGCCAAATTTTTGTATTCCTGATCAAATATTTCTTTGTCCATTAATTGGGTAATATCTTGACCAAAGGTTGTACTTGAAATGTAAATGCTTACGTTATTGTATTGATTTACCAGCTATATCTTCTAAACAATCTTCAATTACATCCTTATGTTTACTATTATCATCAACTGAAATTACCATATATTATATTACATTATGCGCTTTACAAGATAATATTGTATTGAATTCATTATAGTTGTTGTTTAGATAATTCACATTTCATTTATGTTAATTTTATAATATCCCAATATATTTTCTTAGTTTTTATAATTCCAAGAAAAATTGACTGAGAATGCCAAAAACATTGAGAGCAGGTTCAGTCGGAGCCAAATTAGAAACCTCAAAGAAATGGTCCATGAAAATAGATATTGGTTGCCTCAGTCACTTAGCCATTGCTTTTAGTGGCATATTACATTTTATTCTAAATTCATAGTAAGCCCCTTTCCTTATGGTTGTCCTCTAACATTTAGGGTTACTTCCATAATTTGTACTGAACTCTCTCAAGGATTTTCATCGGAGGATAAAGTTGTAAGGTAACTTTGTATGTGAAGGCATGTGGAAAACTCCCAAGGAGAAACGAACAGACAAAACCTCTATCAAGACCAAAACTTAAATCCACATCTGTCACTTGCCATTTCGCTGCTTTAACCAATTGAGCATTTGTGCATATTCCATCTTGGCATTTTGGTAGACTATCTATGCAAGTGAATATTCTGGTTGATAGCTCAATTAGAGTGTTTGGAGTTGGAGTTTATCTTAAGTTAGTTTGTAAAATGATGATAGCAATGACCTACAGTGGTACCTTGGTTAACGACGGCCTTAGTTAACGACGGACTTGGTTAACGACGAGTTGCAGTAACCAAAAAATATCTTGGGTAACGACGTAGGATTTGGCTTACGACGCCTCGTCGATTGGTCTTTCCGGAGTTTCACGTGTTTCCGCACGTCTATTTATAATCTACACTACATTATAAACTAATATTTGGTGTACGATACGATGTTACATCATAAAAACATACTGAATAGCAGCTAGCGAAGAGTATTAAAAATAGATCAATGCTAAATTGTAGTTAATTCACATAGACACATGTTGTCTCACCGGAGTTAAATCCGTAAATATTATAAGTTTCATCGCAGCGTGTCTTTTGCCGTGGCGACTGTTTCATCTTTGCCGAGATTTAACTCCTAGTTCTTCAAAATCTGGCATCTTAGTTTCAATGACTCTGTCTAAATTCGTAGTTGCCTTCAACCTACCACCTCAGGTTTACTGGAGGCTGATCTTCTGGTCCGTTCGTAGCAGAGACCGATCACTTGTGACGATCTATTATTCGAGACATAATATTATATGATTTGGAGAGGACACAAGACCATGTTTCGACGACATACCACATGAATAAGTCTGAAATTAACTTTTGGATTATATAACCTGATGCTAATTAACGTGTATTACAGTTAGTGATGTATCTTATGTTCTTTGTGTTCATTGGCTTAGTGTTGTACATATTTTGCATACCTTTATTTCACAGATTGAAATTTTTTACCATGTTACAAAATGCGTCCCAACAAGAAGGCTTGCGAGAGAAAAAAAGGAGAAAAGTTTTCTCTATTGAATAGAAGAAAGAAATCATAACAAAACATCACGAAGGTGTAAAAGTTAAGGAGTTGGAGTAATGGTAGCTGAGGTTGCAAAGAGAACCTCAAGGTTGAATGTCAGAGGTCTTCTTCTAGAGGAAATGGAAAATCCATTGCTAATTCGGATCAAAGAAAGGGAAATGGCGGGCGATTCTATATCTCAAAATGCTATCTGTGATAAATCTAGACACATTTATCAAGATTTGAAAGGGAAGACTCTGGGATCAAGCTCTTAGGTAGATGATTATGATATTAAAGGTAGCCGAGGTTTGTTTGATAACTTTAAAAAGAGAACAGGAATTCATATTGTAGTTAGACACGGAGAGGGAGCCAGTGCTGACAAAGCAGCAGCAGATAAATTTGTCAATGACTTTACAAGAGTTATAGAAGAAGGAGAATACCTACCTCAACTAGTCTTTAATTGTGATGAGACTAGGTTACTTTGGAAGAAAATTCCCAAGAGGACATTTGTGACAAAAGAAGAAAAAACACTTCCTGGACATAAACCAATGAACGATTGGTTAAAATTGCTTTTAGCAGCAAATGCAAGTGGAGACTGAAAGGTAAAACCGATGTTGATCTACCATTCACAGAATCCCCGAGCATTCAAGAAGTTCAATGTCTCTAAATTTAATCTTGGCTTCTTATGGAAGTCCAATAGCAAAGCCTGGGTCACAAGAAGAGAATTTAGGGACTGGATTCACAAAGTGTTTGGACCCAATGTTAAAACCTACCTTGAGCAGAACAATCTGCCTCTAAAAGCCATCCAACAGGCATACAAGAGCTATCTGAGCAATGCGATTTTATTAAGATGATTTTTCTTCCTCCCAAGACTGCATCTTTGATACAGCCTATGGATCAGCTAGTTATTGAAAATTTCAAAAATATTTACACAAGAGCACTTTTTACCAGGTGCTTTGAGATATGTGAGGCTATCAACATACCCATAAGAAAATTTTGGAAAGAAAAATTCAATAATGTCATTGCAATTAGGTAATTTTAAAGGCTTGGCAAGAAGTAACAATGAAATTTCTCAAAGCAGCATGGAGGAGACTGTGTCCTTCCTTTGGTAATGAATCCTCAGATGAAGGACAAAACTTGGTTAAGGATATTGTGTGGCAACTGCTCAAGATCTCAACTTGGAAGTAGACGAAGAAGATTTTGAAGAATTACTGGAGGAGCACGACCGAGAACTGACAACTGACGAGCTGAAAGAACATTACAAGCAGCAATGTGAAAACAAAATGTATATTCCATCTGAAGATGAGGACGTAAGGAAAGAAAAAATTCGACTGCTGAAATCAAAAATGATTTGGCAAAGTGGGAGGAAGTTAAACATGTTGCTATGAAATGGATTCCCAACAAATTTGAAGCTATCCGAATTGCAAATCTATTTAATGAAAAGTCCATGCAGTTTTTCAGAAACAATATAAAAAAGAGGAAAAGGCAAGCAACCCTATACATGTTTATTACAGGTCAATTAATCAAAAAACTCTGGGGTGAGCCTTTTGAAAATTCACATTTACAAACTGTAGTCATGAACTACTCATTTTATTAATGATACATTTTTGTAGCAAATATAAATGAATAAATGATATGTACCCTATTTTTATGACATTTAAATGAATTGTATCTGCATATTTGACATGCACCATGGTTGTGAGGAGGAGCCGGAAAGAATTACCGTTCCTCCTAGCGTTAAGGACGCGATTTTTTACCTGAAATAAGTCTCTCGAAATTGCAGTGCGTCTTTGACACCAAAGGTTACGTTTTCCTTAAGTCAATGCTAATACTAAAGGAAGGTTATCTTCACTAAAAATTTACCGAATCTTTACCGCATTTCACCGCATTAAAAGGAAATGCTTAGAAAAACCGTAATTGATTCCTGGTACTGATGTTAGCGACATGAATCACCTACATAACACTCTTGCTTTTTTATCCAAACAAAACGTTTTTTCCAAATTGTTGCTTCCGATAACTGGGGTGCGTCCTCGACGCCGGGAAATACGGTAATCCATTACCATTATAATACCTGTGGATAATTGCGCCTTGGATAACGACGGTTTTGGTTAACGACGATTATCCTGGAACGGATTAGCATCGTTAAACAAGGTACCACTGTATATGGTTCTGTTATTATAACAAAATAAGATCTAAGGTTAATTTACAGCGAGGAATGTTTTATTGAAGGAGAAAATAGCATTATATAAAATTATAGAATAGAAAATCGATATAATTATTATACCTGGATCAGTGTCATTTTTTCTTTATTTTTGTTATATTATTTTATGCAATAATATTTATTATTTTAGCTTACAGATGTTATTTGTTTTAAATGCCTTATCTATAATAAAACCCAAAATAAAAAACATTATATATTAATTTAAAATTGTAGTATGCCCAAATGAGAATATGATAAAGATGAAAGAAGCTAACCCCATAAGAGTTAGCTTCTTTCATCTTTATCAGACCTTTTGGTGCTCTACTTGAATGAAGTCTAATTTTTCTGATATAGTTTTGTTTGAAAATACTTTTTGATTCATATTTTCATTTATTTAAGAAGTAACTAATTACATTATAATTTTATTAAGCAATTAAATGTCAAATATTTTTGTATTTGTCAGTTGTTGATTATTTGCAGTCATATCTTTACTTATATATAATAAAGAAATAAGGCTCTACAAACATCACGTCTTTGCAAAAAAAAAATAAAACAAAATTTGAGGAAGATATGCTTGTTGATAGAGATTGTGATTTAGATTTTGAACATGACATGATAAGTACATAATATAAAAGGAAATGACAGGTAAGTAACTTCTACCTAATATTATTCCTTTGTTTATTTCAGGAGCATGAAGTAGTCGTGCATGTAGCTTATGGAAGCAGCAAAGATATTGGTGTGTATACTTCAATAGGCCTTAAACCAAAGCAAATTTTCATTGTTGGGAAAGTTTCAAAAAAACAGCAGGCATTAGCGACACCTTTAGCTGATGGGTATGCTGCCCATTTAGTAGCACTGTCATCTCATGGAGGTTCCCGTCCTGCCCAAGGTAATGCCAGGATGGTTATTCCTCGTCCATACTTTGGTTTGCCTGGACATAACTCATCAGTGAGGAGGAGGAGGTGAACCAAAGAAATAAGGTCAGTTTATTTAAATCTCAGTTTTTGGAAGATTTGACAGATAAATTAGATTTAATTGTCAATCATTTATGATTTTCATCTGAATTTTCACTTTTCTCTTTTAGCTTTCTGTATTCTGATTCTGGTTTGAAGATGGATTGAATGAAATCTGAGTGAAGGGAGGAACAAAACTTAGATACATTTCTGATACTCTTCCATCTAATTTGTGTATTTTGTCATGGTGATATAGATCATGAAAATCAATGTGATGAAGGTTGTGTAGGATCTTAATTGGCTAGATTTATTTGCATGATCCAGCCTTCTTACTACAAAGGAAGTAAATTGAAGATTCATTGTTGTGCATCTACTGGTGACTATAAACTGGTTATATGAAATTTGAATATTTATAATATGTTGAAAATACAGAGGTACCTGTTATATTTGCTCATGCGATTATTCTGTATAAAATTATTCCATTAATAGCCATTATCCATTGCCTTTCATGGGTTAGAGTCATTTTTCAAACTATCTGTGAAAGGCTGTGTGACCATTCCTGTTTGTCGTTAAAAATATTGCAAAGAAAATATATTTAAAAATTATTGACTTTGATGAATGTTGAACGCTTCTAATTATTATAATTAGTATTATTATATTTTAATTAAAATTTATGAAAGCTAGGTATAGCATTCAAGTTCAGTGGATAGATTTCATGAATCAGGCTATTGCGTTAGTCGTACGAGAACATTTAATGGAGTAAAAAAGGTCAATGAATATTCATACTCCTGGATCCAAAGAAAAATATAGTATGTGTTTATAATTGAACAAAATGTCTGATATATGCTGTATATAATAAGAAACTTGTATTTTTATTATTGTGAATGTGGTTGCCTTGATTTTTATTGTATTTTACATCAAAGTGGATTAACTGTATGTCTGTTATAGAGTGTTCATTCCTCCAGAAAGATGGAAAATTTTAAAATGCCTGAGCTTGTTACTTATTTGTTGAACAAATGTTATCTTTTCTGTATAAAACTCTCCATAAAGTTGTGCAAATCAAATTGTCATGCAACTAAAATGAATGAAATTAGCGAGTGAAGTATTAACAGCATATTTCTAGTGTAAGCATTTGTTTTAAATCAGAAAGTATAACTCATTTACTATTGAAATATCTCAGTGCAGAAAACTATCACTATTTTGTTGTTATTTGTCATGTTCCTTTATTAGATATAGTTTGAGCAAAAATGAAGTTGTAGTAAAAGTTACCAGGAATAATGTAAATGTAGTTTTTCCATCTATATATTTTTTAATGCTTGTAATTAATAAAGTGAAATATTCTATTTGTCCAAAGCCCCCCAAAGAACTAAAGAAATAGAGAAAGGAGTTCTCAAATAAATTGTAATTTTTGTTGTATAAAGATTGTTTTCTAATCAAAGTCATTAGCATTGTCATTACACACTGCCTATCCCTGCATGTTCACAGGCACTGATCTAAGCTCTCCTCTCTTCTTTTACATGAACGTCAGGTTAATCAATATCTATACCAACAATCAATATCAAAAGATCAGTTACTGACATTCAGTTGAAAATAACTGTTAGTAGCTAGAAGCTGCTTCTATACAACAAAAAGCTGGAATTGTACTTGAAATATTAGATTTCCTTATTAACTTAAATTTCAAATGAGAGATCACGCCATCTCTTATAATTATGATGTTTTTTGGATTGCAATTTATTGTATTCTTTTTGGCAGTCAGTCTACTTTCTTAGAATATTTTTATTGGTTTGGCATTCTGTTAGTGTCCTTTTAATGATCAGTGAAGGTTACTGAAACAACCCTATGTAGGTCTTAGCTGTTTTTTGGAGATTAGAAACTAAATTGTGTTTACAGATTTCTCAAATCTTTTACTGGACTTAGCTTTCTGTCTTTATCTAGATCAATCTTATATTTTGACTTCAAAATGCTCCTATATAGTATTGTTAGATAAAAGCATTTGCACAGTGAGTCCATGAGATTCACAAGGATTCACTCAGTCTCCAGTAGGGAATCCCATGGAGTCATGAAGAATCAGTCGACTTTATAATTATACTTAAACTTAAGTCAAATCCCTGCGATAAATTTGTGTATAAATCAATTTATATTTTAAACATTAAGTTATTTGATATTAATTAGACACACATCTCCAAGTCAATATTATCTTTTTAAAATAATTATACCAAACAGAAGTGATAGAAAAAAATATTCAATGAGGTATAAAAGAGAAAAAAATGTAGATTTTAAGACTGAGAATTGATTTATTTCCTAAAAAAAGCTACAATAGTAAATACAGTATAACCTCAATTTTACGAAGTTGAAGGGACCCAAAAATATGCCTTTTGTAAAATTTGGGTTTTGTAAATTTGAGGTTTTCTTTCAAGCAATCAAAATCTCTACAATACCAATCCAGGTTCAGTCATCACCTTAGGGAATTTTGGAGAAAGGAAATAAAAACGTAGTCTTTTCATAAGTTCATTTTTATAAATTAATAAATATCTTGTCAGTTCAATCATGCCATAAGTAGTATGTTTAATTACACAATCGGTTTCTTTAGTCAATTTTCCTCCATCTACTGTAATAATTAATTATAAATTTATTTCAATTACATTTGGCTGCTTAACAATATAAACATTATTTACATTAATAACAGTCTGCAAAATACTTTCACATGCACCAGGGAGTTCCCCTTCTTATATTTCTGTACGTGCTTAACACTGAAATTGGTGCTTGCATCAACAAAAAGGCCATCCACTACCTCGAGCACAGTCACAACACAAAACAGCCCTAAATGTTCATAGAATAAAAAACATTCCACCTGGCCATATTTATCCATGCCATTATGGGTGAAGTAAGCATAGGAGCTGTCCCTCTTCACTTCTCTTTTGTACATTTTTGAAGTAACGTTGCCTACTTTTTTCAAAGAAACCTTTGAGTATATTTTATGTACCCGGCTCTCAGGGTGATCATCCAGGTACTTAGAAATTGTCTTTTGAACAGGAGGAGGAAGAGAGCCATGACTTGCTAAACATGTGCTAGAACACCCTCTCCCGATCCACACGTTTTCTCCTGAACTAGCACCACTGTACCCTTTCAACACTTCGTATGCCATTATTAATCTGTTAGAGTTTACTAATTGCTTAGCAATCTCCTGGGTACCATGAATCAACCTTAGAAGCTGACCATTGACCTTTTCAAAGGTAAACAAGAATGATCTGAATCCTTTTATTCCAAAAATCATTCTCAAGTATTTTCATCTCCATTAGCCAACTGCTAATAAGAAATTTTTCATTTCTACTGTTTGACACAGAAGGTGTCTATTTACTTTTTCATTTGCTGATTTTTCTTTAGTATGAAAAGATAAATCTGCCTTATATGTCCCAATTCCACGGTTCTCTAATCCTTATTGGTCATTGATTTTAGTATATAAATATGTACCTTTCCTTGGAGTACCATTTATGTAAGCATGCTTTGTGAAGAAATTCTTTTTTCATCCATAAAACTCAAGGTATGTTCAATATCTTTTAAATCTGCAATTTTCTATGAATATCAATAATTTCATCTTTCTAATAGTCTAGCATTTTTTGTTAAATTTAATGAATCATATTTTTCTAAAGAAAGAACTTATGTAGATATAAACTAATAACAAGATAAAGATAAAGAACATGATAAAGAAGAACTAATGTAGAGATATTTCTTATTATTTACCCCAAAATCCTTCTTGAAGCCTTTCTTAGGAATGCTTTGCAGTATTGGATTACTAAAGTTCTGTAACCACTTATTATTTGGAAAGATTTTTATTATTACACTTCAAATTTTAACACAATTTCCCCTCACCTAAAAACTATTTAAAAATGAAAACTTCAATTACCGTATTTTTTATCTGTACATCGTTTAACTAAAGTAATTATATTACATTATATTATTTTTAATTTTCCATCAGGATTTTTCTGGTTCATGTATTTTTATTTCACAAAGTTATTCCTTCTTTCTCATAAAAAAATTAAATGAACTAACAAAGGATATTATATGGGTTAGTGTTCATCCAATGTAAATGTAATATCCCCTCTAAATGTATTCATCTTCAGTTCATACGATTCTTCAATTACTTATCCAATCCAGCTCCTTTTAAGAATTTATTCCTTATTACTCCACGTGGCAGTTGTCATCAAACATCTCGCCATAATCACGCAAGAAGAGTGCTATTAATCCAATCAACTAGGATTGGCTTAATCCTCATTGGAAGAGGCAAACAAGGATGCTCCATATCTATCACTCTCTCCCATGAACTTCTTCTTCCCCCTTGGACAACTTCCTTGAGCCCCAGAGAGGCACATAAATGAGTTTCTCACACGCCTCGGGTGCTATGACCGAGGGCCCCTTGGGAGGACCCCCACTTTGGGAGGACCCCCACTTGGGGAGGAGCAGCCTCTGGACGAGAAGATGGTTGCGAAGATAGGGGAAGATGGAGGTGCAATACACGATTGTGTATCTATTATTTAAATAAATAAAATGAAAATATTTACCACAGGAATTTAATGCAACAAATTACTGTGGAAAATAGTTTCATTGTTATTAATATAAATGGCCTTCCACAAAGTTAGGTCTTAACACATTTAGTTTTGATGATCTATTAGTAATCCATTGAACTTGTGATTAAAAATGGCTAGCATTTTTTACTTCCTCCAAAGTATGTTATTATAGTTCGGTAATTGTTACTTCACCTTACCAATGATGGAACATAATGAACAATAGTTCTGATTATGAAAGAGCAAAGGATTACGAAGAAGATTGTGGTTTAGAATTATTCTGAGAACAAATGATGATTGAGAGTAAATTTTAACTTTGCCCATGAAAGTGTGTTTCTTAATTGTAAATGGTGACTTGACTGGGACTCGAACCCAGATCTCTCTCGGACAGGTATTCTAACCTCAGGAAACCAAAAAGAATACCCGCCCGTTCTCTTTCTCTGATTTCAGTGGTGGAGATGTGCCGGTCAAAGGTCCTGAATTGTTTAGTTTCAGACAGACACCTAATTTCTTACCTACTCTGATCTGCCCTAATTACTTATTTGTCAGTCATGTATATGGAACCGTGAGGGAAAGGAATACCGCTCGCTATAAAGAAAAAAATTAAGAAAGGCGAAGTCATGTCAATAGGAAAATAAAAGGGGGGTTTAGGCTGAAATGAGAGAAGTGACAAGCGATGGTGCTTCTTTAATTGGAAACTCAAAATAGTGAAGTGGCAACGTTGTTCGGGGACGGTCGGGGAGGTAAGGGTTCTTCGCAGTTCCCTCCCCTCGTAGCACCGCGTGTTGCGTTTAGGTCTTCGCAGTGCAATCTAAAAATTCTTAAGAACGGTCCGCTAGATTCGCTACATCTCCCCTTAGTTCCTCCAGGTCAACGCTGCTTTGGGTTGAATGGGGTACCTCTGAGGGCGAACCCAAGACGGGAAGGGTGACCTTGACCCCATTTCGTCGATAAGGTAAGTTACAGAATTTGTCATTCGATTGCAGTTGAATGGAGGGAGAGTGACGCTCACAATCCCCTCGAAGGGTATGACTAGGTTGAAATTAGGAGCATACCCGTTTTCTATACTTATTAACCTTTGCTCTTACTCTCAATACATGGCCGCATGGTGTTCTTGTCTGTCCTACAGTGGAAATTGGAACAGAAAATTTCCATTGCAGTACGCGATACGCCACTGTTTTCGCGATTCTCCTTCGTAAGTGATTTCAATGGTTGTTTCATGAGCAAGTGTCTACTGGAAAGATTCTCAATCTGTCGCAGGTCAGCAAACCTCTATGATCACCTGTATTCCGTACCTAAATTTAAAATCCTCCCAATGTCCCATTTCTCACGATTAGCAGCTGAGCTTTACTTTATCGAGTTGAAATGCTTCAATTAGCATGTATGAGCTACGTTTTGCCCAAGTATTCGAGGTTGGCGGATCCTCAAATGTTCTGGAATGCATCTACTGCGAATTTTTAAATGCGACAGCTCTAAGGCTCCTTCTTCAAGCTGGGCATATTCGTTATCTCTCACTCTTTGTAATTACTTCGTGTCATAACTTACTTCCACAACAAATAGATTTTTTATACAAGTTAAGCCAATGACGCGGCAGCCGAGTTCCAGTACTTCTTTTCGTCAGATGCCTTCCTCCGTTCGCTAGGCCGCAAAAATTCTTTAAATTTGAACCGACGGAAAATGAGACATCGCAGTGTGGGTTTGAATCGGCATAGGCTCGCCAATGTATACGAGAATAGGTTGACTGCAGACATAGAAACATGGCCATTGGTGAATAGTTTTTGCATACGAATCTGCAAGTCGCTTACGCTGATCAAGTCTGCATGCTAAAGAAACATTTTCGGCAAGTCTTTTTCTTTGTGCTCACTGTGCGTCAGCGTTCCTCAGTTTATTTCACAAATTTTTCTCATTTATTCATCATGGACGGAAAAAACTAAGATAATAGGAAATACAACATTAGTGGTGTAAGACAATCTATTTCATTGCACATGCCATTCATTCAGTTCCTTCCGTTACCTAAGTAACTTTTTTCTTGAAATATTTCTTCATCGATAAGAATATGTTACGAAGTAGAATGGCGTAAAACTTATTTCAAACATGTGATTGATTTAATTCGTTTTCCTGATAATTTACCGCATATCTCCGTAACCTTCTTTTCCATTGATTTGAAAATAGTAAATACACGCCGAAATGTCGAGAACGACTTTCAGGATTCCATTCTTGTAAAAGAATCAGTAGTATGCAAGAAATGTGAGACCGATAATAAAAATAATTGAAGAAAAAGCAAAACTTAGCGATGGTAATGAAAAGTTTTCGTGAGTTAGGTATAGTTTTTTTGATCCAGAGATCAAATGATTGATTAATCTGTAATGAACTAAACTACAGAAGGAATACTAAGGTATGCTGAATTCCTATTCTTATGAAATTGCTTATGGCAACGGAATTTCCGACATGAAGGTGTAATTACGTCGTATACTTTCATTCTCCATTTGCTCTCTTCCCTTCCTTCTTCTCTTCCTCATCTACCTAAAGAAGTTTCCGTGCAATCAACTAACGATATTGGAATATAAACAAGACCTCCCATTTAAATATTCAACATTTTAGGTTTGAATTATAATGAGTCTTATTTTTCGAATACTATCAATTTCAAACGAAAATAAACAACTTTGCAATCACGTAACGTCTCCGAAATTCTGCGATCCTATTAATGAATTCCTCGCTCTTTAGCCGTATGAATCAGAGGTAAGCGTCTGAATTGGGTATTTGGACATCCAACAAAATGACAAATCATTCCAAATAAGCCAAAGGCTAATTGTATGTGGATGAAAGGATCTTTAAGAAATAGAATATTATTAGAATGTAAATGTCTTGATTCGCTAGTAATCATTTTCATTGCTCTTTTACGACGAACATAAGCTGTACCGTATGCGTGTTTCCATCTAAGCCTGCCAATTTTCGGAGAGTCAATGTCTTAAAACTATGAATAATTATTCCGCAATAGAAAAAGGACCTTTTGTAAATTTTCTTCATTAGCTGCTGTTGCCTAAAGGAGGCGTCTTACGCTAAGCCCAATACGAGCGGCTTACTGTTAGTCAGACTCTCAGTGTAAACAGAAGACCTCTTACGCGTGATTATCGAAAATCCGTCAGAAAAGAATGCTATCCTTCTTGCGATTTTCTGTTTGCATTGAATCTGCGACCATTTGAAGATGGTTCATATGGCCAGAAAGAGCCTTTGCTGAAAACATTTCTTTATTTTCGCGTGTTTGGCTCAAAAAAGTGAAGATGGATTTGGAAATAGTTTCAAGAAATCTAAAAGCCCTAAATTTAGTATTTTTAGTTGAATTTCCAGATATATTATCTTATGTTTTGGCTGATTGGTTTGCAGAGAAGAATACCATGCTATTTACTTCACACCAGGAAATTGGAAACGTAATTACCGATCATCGCTGTTACGCTGATATCTATAAATTTTCACTGGAGGAGTTGTTCTTGGCGTATATATGCGTATGTTGTATTTTTTGTCATGTATATCATGTATTATTTCAACTATCATACGAATGTATGATATTTTTCCTTAGTTGCTTTTTGTATCATTAGAATAATTTGCGTGCTATTCAGCGAAAGAAACCCAAACTTTGGAAAAAATAGTAATCAGTAAAGTATCTCGTAAACTTAGAACAATTTCGTTGAACAGTTCAATTTACGAGTCGCCTTAAACTTTTTACCACTCTCGAGACGAATAACTTGTAAATAGTGAAATTGAGATAAATGTTGACATTTTCATTCCTAGTTGGTTTCGGGTCGATATCTTAAAAGAAACTTCAATAATTGCTTTTTATTTTCGATAACAGAATTCGCGGTGACAAAACGGCGATTGTGAAAAAACCTACGTCGAAAAACACAACGATATTGAGAGAATTTGTAATAATTAACGTATGTAAGGTTTATACTCTAATTTTTTGTGATACCAAACTTTCTATTAATGATATTAATTTGCCTAATAATTTTGCATTTTAATAGTGGAACGTAGCTGAAATGTTTATGACCAAAGTATTCTACGCGAGCAGTCAAAAGGGGCGCCGTTTTGTTTCTAAATGAGTTATACTTTTGAAAATTTGTCGTAAAAAAGATTGTAGAATTTCATTGTGGATCGGGAGATTTTGTTTTTTCTATGAAAATCACCTCATAAGATCGAAATCAAGAGGTAAAAGAACAAAGTATAATACCACTTCCCAATATTTAGCTTAAGAGCGTCCTTCACTTCCCTTACGGGGGGCTATTCTATTCTGAATGATCTCATTCATTGTGAGCTTTATTTACGCCAGCGGTGATGAGAATGAAATAGGTTCACATGAACCGCAAATTGAAACAGACCATCCTTGCGCAAGCGTTTTCGAATAGGGAAAGAACAAAGTAATAATGGACGTGAATTACGCTGTACAACTTTTAAATAATTTTGAAAATTTAAATAAACGATGTAGAAACTCATAGTCTACTTGCTACACAATTAAAGAAAAAATATAGAAGAGAAATTTACCGCGGCTGGGTTTGGGTCTAGGCTATAGTGGCATTGTATTTTTAACGTTGCAGGAGTGGTGCCATTTTTGATTATATCATTTGATTAACTTTGGTTATACAAAAAATAAGAAATTAGATGCTATAAATAGGTGCAAAACAGCAATGCTTAGCTACCACTGCGAGTCACCCTGTGGAAGAATTGACGAGGACGGAAGGCGCTACAAAAAGCTTAATTTTACTTAATTTGCCTTCTTTTCTAGTCCCATTGGAGGCATCTCAGCCACCTCCAGAGGCCAATAAATGGCATATTGAGGCATGATCATCAGTTTTCTTCGCAAGTGACATCTTTTTACGCAATGATATCGTCGTTTTACCCGAAAAGAAAATTATGAATATTTTGATGTTTTTGTTAAAATTTCGAAACCTCGAGGGAAAAATCTTACATGCTAAATTCTGATAAAAAAATCTGATGTGGCCAGCACATGACTTTCTCCATATATAAGATGTAAATACATATCTACAACAGTAATTTCGAACTCTAAACATTATAAATAATGTTGTTCGGGACATGCTGGATGAAAAACGATGAAACTGGCCTTTCGCCCATAGAGCCCAGAGCGCCCACAAAGTACATAATCAGCAACTTCCGGTTTATCAGTATTTCAGGAATAACTCCTAAACAATCAGTGATACTAAAATATGTTTCATACAACAGTTATAGTAAATTTTATTTTCTAAAACAATTATAAATAATAGTATATACCTAAATATCATATTTATGGAGATATTTTGAAAACCGGAAATGAGCTTTGAAGAATGAAGCTCAACTTCCGGTTAACCGATTTACTCCAAAAACTAATCAACTCTAAAGACTATAATAGAATTAATACATATGAAATTTGGTGTTGATCCGCCAAATAGTTTTCATGTTAGAGCTCCCACAAAGTACATAATCATCTTCTTCCGGTTTATCAGTATTTCACGAATAACTCCTAATCAACCGGTGATAAAAAAATATGTTAAATACAAAAGTTATAGTTAATTTCATTATCTTAAACTTTTATAAGTAATACAATATACGTATATATCATATTTATGGAGATATTTTGAAAACCGGAAATGAGCTTTAATGAATAAAGCTCGACTTCCGGTTGACCGATTTACTCCAAAAACTAATCAACTCTGACAGCACACACTACAGTACTATATATGAAGTTTGGTATTGATACGACTAATAGTTTTTACGTTAGAGCGCCCACTATCACACACACACATACACACACACACACACACAGACATCATTCCGAAATTGGTTAAAACGTGTTCTAGGGACCCCAAAACATGTATTTCCGTTGAAATCTCGAAGTCAAATTTTTTCATGAAAACAATACTTTCTCTATACTTCGTATATGGAGAAAGTAAAAATATCTGTAATGTCCATGCGGGTCCATGGGCCACTTTTGCCGGGTATTACATTTCAATCAGAAAAAAGTGTCAAAACGCTACCTAATGTACACCACGTCGCATCATGGCATCAGAAATTGATCTCATATATAAATAACGAGCTATTCATTGCTTTCAACTGGCCATTATAAGCACCTACAAGCGACCAGCTGAGTCTAAATGTGTAAATGGGGAATCAGAGGTAATTGTAGCGGTGATGGATACTTTGAAAAAAGATAACCAGTTGCAAAAGCATTTGGTGATGATGGGTACGTAATCCCTCTAAAAGGTTCACTTGTAGATGGGTAGGAAAGTAGGAGAACCATATGCGAAAAGGAAGTCAATGTTAGCATTGAGTTGATAAATTAAGATAGTTTATCTATGGAAATGTTTAAAAAATAGAATATTTATGTTAAAGCCTAGTATGGTGTTGGTTTTATATGTAAACTTTAGAGATTAGGCGTGACCAAATGAGAACAGGCAAAGAAATGTATGAAAAAATTAATGAGATTAGAAGAATTAAAATATAAATTCCGGTGCCTGCAACCAACAATAATGTTTTTGGTGTTCCTCCCTCCTTCCACCCCGCCCACTCCCATCCCTCCCTCCCACCACCCATCCCACTCCCATCCCTCCCTCCTTCCACCCCGCCCACTCCCATCCCTACCTCCTTCCACCCCGCCCACTCCCATCCCTCCCTCCTTCCACCCCACCCACTCCCATCCCTTCCACCCAGCCCATTCCCATCCCTCCCTCCCTACACCCCGCCCACTCCCATCCCTCCCTCTCACCACCCATCCAACTCCCATCCCTCCCTCCTTCCACCCCACCCACTCCCATCCCTTCAACCCAGCCCATTCCCATCCCTCCCTCCCTACACCCCGCCCACTCCCATCCCTCCCTCTCACCACCCCACCCACTCCCATCCCTCCCTCCCACCACCCCACCCACTCCCATCCCTCCCTCCCACCACCCCACCCACTCCCATCTCTCTCCCACCACCCAGCCCACTCCCATCCCTCCCTCTCACCACCCCACCCACTCCCCTCCCTCCCACCACCCCATCCACTCCCATCCCTCCCTCCCACCACCCCGCCCACTCCCATCCCTCCCTCCCACCACCCATCCCACTCCCATCCCTCCCTCCTTCCACCCCGCCCACTCCCATCCCTACCTCCTTCCACCCCGCCCACTCCCATCCCTCCCTCCTTCCACCCCACCCACTCCCATCCCTTCCACCCAGCCCATTCCCATCCCTCCCTCCCTACACCCCGCCCACTCCCATCCCTCCCTCTCACCACCCATCCAACTCCCATCCCTCCCTCCTTCCACCCCACCCACTCCCATCCCTTCAACCCAGCCCATTCCCATCCCTCCCTCCCTACACCCCGCCCACTCCCATCCCTCCCTCTCACCACCCCACCCACTCCCATCCCTCCCTCCCACCACCCCACCCACTCCCATCCCTCCCTCCCACCACCCCACCCACTCCCATCCCTCCCTCCCACCACCCCACCCACTCCCATCTCTCTCCCACCACCCAGCCCACTCCCATCCCTCCCTCTCACCACCCCACCCACTCCCATCCCTCCCTCCCACCACCCCATCCACTCCCATCCCTCCCTCCCACCACCCCACCCACTCCCATCTCTCTCCCACCACCCAGCCCACTCCCATCCCTCCCTCCTTCCTCCCCGCCCACTCCCATCCCTCCATCCCAGTACCACACCCACCTCCCTCCCTCTCCCCCTACCACTCACATCCTTCCCACTATCCTAAAAACTACCATCCCACCTCTATCCCACCCATTCAACCTCTATTCCACCCATTCCCATCCCACCCCTAATACACCCACTCCTATACCTCCTTCTACACCACCCACTCCCTTCCAACCCCTCTACCCCACCCAATCCCAAACTTCCCTCTTTCCTACCCCCTCCCATCCATTTCTCAACCCGCCCACTCCCATCCCTCCCTTTACCCAACCTACAACATTTCCACCCTCTATCCCAACCACTTCCACACTTCCAGCCCACTGCTTCACTTAGACCCTTTTCACCCATTCCCAACCCTATGGCCCACCCACTCCGAACCCTCTGTCCTACTAAATACCTTCACTTCCTCTATATCGCCCAACACCCACTCCATTCCATCCCTCTCCCAAACAATCGCTTCCTTCTCTTTCTCTACCATAACCATCTCCCATCTTCCACCTTCACTTTTTATTCTCATTAAGACACTACGAAAAATACGATCAAACCAATGATAAGAACGAAAATAAATTAATCAAACATAGCTCGGCCTTCTACATCATATTAAATCTATACATTCGGCATTTGTTAATTTGGCCAAGGGCGCAAAGTTTTTTACATCCATAATGAAACATTGTATGATTATTGTAAACATTGAAACAGTTTTGTAAATTTTGTAATTATACGTATAACATTCTGGTTTCGGGAGGTTTTGGGGAGTTTCCCTCCCGACTTGGATGAATACCAGGAGGATTATGTGATTCCCCCCACAATACTACCATCTGGTCTGGTGCCTATTTTTAATTTTGAGAATAAATAATTAAATATTTTATGCATTTCATGACGTGGTACAGAATATTTAAATTATGCATTCCCCGCCTTACACATCATGATCAATCTATTTTGCAATGGTTAATTTGGCTCAGGGCGCAAAGTTTTTTATATCCATATTCAAATATTGTATGATTATTGTAATTGTTGTAAGGGTGAATACCAGGAAGATTATGCAATCTCCCCCACGATATGACTACCATCTGGCCTGGTGCCATTTAGTAGTTTTTGAGAATAAATATTTAAATAAAAAAATATTTTATATATTTCGAGTCATGGTACAGTATACATGTTCCTGCCTTACAATTTTTTATACTATACATAATTGAAAACATATTTGGGCTTAGAAGAAAAGACTTCTCAGAATAAATCTGTTAGGTTAAACATTTCGATACTTAAATACAGCATAAAGGGAAACGCGTATGACATCAGCGAAAGTGGTCCCGGGTTCGATTCCCGATGCGGACAAGAGTATTCAGCTAGTACCATGGAAATATTGGGAAGCTCTCTGAAAGAATAGGTCGAGTCCGTCTTGAAAAAATAAATTCAGTGAAATGTTAAATGAACCATTAAAGCAAAATGAATTTCTCCTTAATATTCTAAATATGAATATAATACCAATTAAGTTTGATACTTAATCAAAGAAGAAAGTCGGCAGATTTTAAACATATATTTTGCATGCGTATTAAAATAAACAAGCCTCGTTAAAAAAATATGTATTTTCTTCAATTCTTAAGAGTCATATCTATGATAATATCCCCTCATTAAATAACAAATTAATTACTTCCGCTTAATTAGTTCCATTATTTTAATCTGATTAAATTAAGTGTCGAGCATTTATTTATGCCGCTGGTAATAAACGTCTAACATTTTCAAAACTAATTCCCAAATCTGTAACAAATCAGAATTTGAATTTTACATTCCCCCTTATTTATCTTGAAAGCTATGTGTAGTGTTCATTATTAGTTAAGGTATGATGGCTCCATAATATTTGGATGCTTTTCAAACAGGGTTAGTAAAAATGAACACACTTTCCCTTTATCTCCAGCTGTCGTCTTCAGGTCGATGCCTTTTCCCTTTCGGTAATTACGTATACACTCGGACGCCACCTTGGAAATACTTTCCCTTGTACTCTGAATTCCGTAATTCGCGGTCAGTGTCTGTGTTTGTATACAGATAAGGAAAGTTTACAGGGAAATGGAATTCTCTGAAGGCCAAACGATGTACCGTCTCGACCTTCTGTTGATATCCCTGTTCAATTTTCCTTATCCAACAGAAAGCCTCTCAGGCTACATCGACCTTCAAACTTTTTCGCGGGAATCCCTTTCTCTCTTTTGTTTACCAACTCGGTTGCTACTTATATATACATAAGTAGCAACCGAGATTGTAAACAAAAGAGAGAAAGAAATATATATTAGAGGAAAACATCGTATTTTTTTAACGAGAGATTAGTTTCTTTCTTCACCTTCACGACGTACAGCTTTCTTAACTGTACTTAACATATTTCTCTGTACCCTCAAATACGAAAATTCATCACCACTACAGATTAAATTGGCGAAAAAGGATGGAGAGAAATCCGCGTGATCTTTATTTCAAACTTTCTAATCAATTTTACCTTCTCTTGCACGTACTATAAAATCATCACAGTCGTTTACTGAGCTACTTTCATATCAGTTTTCCTTTAGCATCAGCAACCGTGCGATAGGTATTCAATGCTTTTATTACATTATGATTACGTATTCTCTTTATCTCTGTAAAGATGGAAGGAAATAGAATATACTTACTCGTAAATTAACGGCGGCATAGGTATATGGATTATTCAGTTTCAGAAAGTAATTACACTTCAGCAATTTCTGGGACTGATCTATTTAACATATATTTCCAATAATTTGTATTTAACGTATCTTATGCCAATATTTTGGTCAGATTGTTTAATCGTGTTCCGATTATTTTGAAGAACAATTTAATTTTCTGTACTACGTTTACATCATCTCAACGAATATCAGCAAAGCTCTTTTCATTGTTTTTATTTTTGTGAGACGTAAATCAATTGAAATCAATAAATAAATTTTCCAAGGAGATCTCAAATTAGTTTTATAATAGAGATAAATTATCCTCTCACGTATATTATGCTTCTTGAATCTAATATCCTTGCCTAGGATACACCTGTGAGGTCGCAAAAACATTTCAAATAATCTTGGTATGCTAATACTATATTTATTGGGGCGACCGGTTTCTACCTTCAGGTCCGAAGATGACGGTGTCAAAATGACAAAATTTGAGCTGTGGTTGCTGGAAGTTAAATTCATACTTCTTAAATAAATATATTTTCTTTACTCAAATAAAATTAAATTTGTTTGAAAAATTAATATTTATCTCTAACTGAGGCTATCAAGTTTTCATTTGTTGTAACTTTCATTCTGTCTTTCATTTTATAATCCGAAAGCATTTCAAAGTGATGACTCGACTGAAATTCTCAGGAATAATTCAGTTTCAGGTAATCAATATCAGGCCCTGATCATGGCTATTCGTTCTCTATAACCGCCTATCTATCAATCAATCACGTAATCTCAATGAGACTACTACTCTCGATGATAAAATAAAGTTTTGTTTAAGTTTGATTTTAATTAGATTAGATTTTGCTCTTTGAGTATGAAAATAATATTGGGTAATAACACGCTGTTGTGATTTTCGGAGACTCAGCTTATACAATACAGGATTAAAGCACTCAATAACTTCGAATGTGTGTCATTTGAGTGTTGTTTTTTTTTATATAATGTGGATATATATTTCCTTTAAGGATATCGTTGGGTTGGGTGGAGATTGCGTTGGGGGCGAGGGACGGCGTCGGGCTACGATGTGGAGTGACTACGTCAGGGGATAGTGACAGGATAAATTTCAGCCGGGAAAGAATGAAATAAGCACTTACTTGTAAACTACACTAAATAAAATCCGTTACTTATAAAATGAACTGAATTTAATCAGTGAAGTTAACATCCAAATTATGTAATTATATACTTAACTATTTATTGATAATCTATTGAACAGTTCTGTGTGCTTTTATCTATTTATTCAATTTAAATCATTTGACGTTTAATTTTCCATGTGAATCGTAGTAATACATGCTCAATAGCTATGTATTTTCTATGTATGTATTCAGGGCTTATTCCATATTTAATGATAATATTTATAAATCTATGCATATTTTTATATAGTATATTTATATTTCTTTCTATCTTACCATTCTATCTGTTTTTTAACATTATTATAACAGGCTATTTTATTTGTTTATATAACTGTTATGTAATGTAATTATTAATGCATGTAATTATCTTGGTATATATTTTGTAATTATATTTGTAAGATATCTGTAAACCTCTGAGGAATGTCTAGGGCAAGGAAAAGGGGGCCTCATCTGCCCTCAGCTCAATAAATAAAAGTCAAGTTGGGTGACAAAGGAAGGCCCACGGGGGTAGGGTCCAGGAGAGAGAGATAGTCTCTGGGAAGCGGCCCCTGGAGGAGACCCTTGGCTGTGAGGGCGCACCCCGGCAAGGCTCTGCGGGAGGGGGGGCTGGAGTAGAAGGCCCCTGGGGATAGGGTGGGCCCAGGTGAGGGAGTCCCAGGGAATGCCTTCGGGAGGGCGGCAGTCCTCGGGTGGGCCCTGGGGACGGAGGTAGCCCCCCGAAGGCCCTGGTGGGTAGGGCCGGCCCTGGGAAGGGAGGGAGTCCCCGGGATTAGAGTTCAATATAGACACATTTTCAGTGGATAACTTCTTCGACAGAAAATCTATTGATGATTAGTATTTGTACAGACTCCGGGGTAAAACTGAGTAGAGATAAAATAAGTTAAACATCTTGCCCTTGATTATTAGTCTGCAGAACAAGTTAATTCTTTCTCAACCAATGCCAAGAAGTCTCATTGCGAAAACAAATTCTACAATTAATTTTATATCCGGTAAAAGGGTAAATTGTTAGTAAATGGGCCTGAATCTATTCCTGAGTACTTTGAAGGTGATATAATCAGCAGATAACTTGAATTCTTTAAACGTATTTATAATTTCGGATAATTCAAGGTGGAATAAGTTTAAATCTCTCGAAAAAATTTAAAAACTTTTTTCAGGGCCGCTGCTTGAAACCTGAAGATTATTGAAAGAGCTTTAATGTTTAATTCGTGATAATTGGCTTAAAGTAAGGTTTTGAAAAACGTACACACCACCACCGAAACACGCTGATGATATCGCCTGATTGCAATTATCTTCATGTACAGCTCAAAGTTATAATATTTCTTGAACGGCTGTCATGAAACCTACTGCTGGAATATGAAATCGACTTGAAATATGTATCATTGATATGCTTGTAGAATGCAAGCAACTTTTGCTCGTACAGATAATAGATATAGACGTTTCTCCGGATATACCTCTATGCAAGCGATCAAAATTCTCACCATCTTCCACAAGTATCACTGACTTGAAATGTTTACGACGTGCTGGCCATAGCGTGCGAAAAAATGCGACTTTGAACCTCGGTGTTATAATTTTGATGCCGGAAGGTCCCGAAATCTCTATTTTTTCCATAAAGAAACATTTGGGGTATTTTCAGATTCTTTTGAGAAGCTGCCAAGCAAATTAGGGAGTTGAAATTCGAGGGATCGCAGGAAGTCCTGTTTATTCAACAAAAACTGCAAAGACATCTTCAAGGATTATCTTTTGTTGAACGCTAGGTCAGGGCAATTATTCTTCCTAAGAATTGCACGTAAAAATCGTTTTGACTGTTTGCAGGCTTCATTTTCGCAAAATTAAATACGAAATTTTGCTTCTACGAATTCAAAACGAGTACCTAAAGAAAGGGAATTAAATGAGAATTCTTACTATGGGCGTCTTATACCCTTTACGGGTCAAAATTAGAGCAAAATGTACGAAAATTTTGCGATTTTATTTCATAGTAAACAAAGTGTCCCCCTGGCGTTCAAGCGTTTTCTCATTCGAATTCATCGGGATTTTAAGCGTATACCATACCAATGGTATGAACTCATGAAAGAATTTATAAAGAGGTCGAAATTTTCTGAAATGTCAATGAATTAATACTATGATATGTAAATTGCATGCACAATATTACGGCCATTTCGGCTACATTTCGCTAAATTTTGAAAAATATTTAAGGGACTTCCCGGTTGGATAGTTAACTCAGTATCACGGATGTCCCGGAGGAAGCGTTCTTCTATATTAATAATCATAGAAATGTCACCAAATGTACGTGAGTTCGATGCCAGGTGGGTGCAAACCTCCCTTATGAAAAACATTTCAGTGATTTAATAATATTTTGAATCACTTCCCGATAACGCGGAAACGTAAAACCAGGCAAGTAGACGGAATTCATGGATATATTTCATATACGCAGTTCACTGTTTCCCTAATCATCCTGAGTTCGATACCAGAGCGCTATTTACATTTTTCTATGCATTGCAAATGGGATAAAGGTTACATATTTTAGGACCTTTCCAGGTCATTTAACATAATCATATCTTGTAAAAAGGTTCTGGGTTGGACACCAGGTGAGCTTATTTAATAAAATATGTAATGAATGCCGGATATTTCACATATTTCTACGAAGCATTTCCTAAAAGACGGAAACCGGCACGTGAAGGGCAGTCATTAATACGCTTTACAAACGCAATGCACCGATTACCAAATGACTTTGGTTCGAATTCATTTCATAACGTACATGCATTTAAAGGGGAATAAAGAGTTTCCTCCGAGGACTTTCCCGATATATCGGCTAAAACTTTAGAAACCGTCAGAGGACTTTTCAAAGTCCATTAGCTTAAGAAATTAGTGGGGCCACGCAGAAATATATCATTCATCAACATGCTTGCGGAATGGAAGGAAAATTTTTACTCGTATAAAAAATGCAGCCACGCATGACCTTTTGCAAGGTCGTATGTATAATTTGACTGGACTATTTAGTTACTATTCAGAATTTTGATTTATATTTACCTCATCATGAAGTAATTTTTCATTTTTAAAGACAGCTGTTCATGAGTGCTATGATGATAGCTGCGCGTTATACATGATAGTTATTATGAAATTTAAAAATCCCTCTTAAACTCGGTGTAAATCGATCGATATTCAATCTGATTGAATTAGGGGTAAAATCGGTAAATAAATTATCGATACGTATCGAGAATTTTCGGAAAGTTATCGATTTTTATCGATAAAATATCGATAACTTCCCCCTCCATAGTACCTAGCAGAAAAATTTCAATCATGGTGTACTATATATATATAGAAACATTGGAGAGAAAAACACACAATATATTGAAGAAAGTCGTGTTATTTATTTTATTAAACAGTGAAATAGCATCAAAATATACAGCTCGAGTGTTCAAGGAAGTTGCGGAGAACGTAGCACCTTTTCTTAAAGTTATATTTGACAAGAGTATGAGCGAAGGAAAGGTCCCGAAAGATTGGAAAATTGCGATTGTCACGCCAATATTTAAAAGTGGCTCTAAGGACGATCCAGCTAATTACAGGCCTATATCTTTAACATCACTGAGCGGTAAAATTATGGAACATATAATAGCTAGCTCTTTAATGGGTTTTCTTGAAACGTCTAATTTCATAATTAGGAACAACACGGTTTTCGTAAGACTCGTTCTTGCGAGTCTCAGCTGTCTTTATTAGTACACGATGTTCTAAACTCTGCTGAAAAACATAAGCAAGTCGATGCGATATTTTTAGATTTTCGGAAGGATTTCGATAAGGTACCTCATCATAAATTGCTGTACAAATTAGAAGTTGCGGGTATCAATGCAGAAGTTATTAACTGGATAAAAGACTTTCTCACCGATAGAGAGCAACGAGTAGTACTCGATGGTATTAGTTCCAACTTGGTTAAGGTGACCTCGGGCGTCCCTCAGGGCAGTGTAATTGGACCGTTGTTATTTTTAGTATACATCAACGACCTCAGCAATCACATTGAAAGCAATGTTAGGATATTCGCAGACGACACAGTCATTAAAGGGAAATAGTTAGTTCAGAGGATAGATTAACCCTTTCGAACGACTTAGATAGAATTATGAACTGGTGCGATGATTGGCAATTAGAGCTTAATGTATAAAAGTGTTCGGTAGTTAACTTCTTCAAAAGTAAATCTATAATAAATGATTATTCTTATAGTCTCCGAGGGGTAAACCTAATGACAGTAGAATCGGTAAAGTATCTTGGAGTAACTCTCAAGAATAATCTATCATGGAGTGCCCACATCCGAAATATATGTGGAAAATCACTTAAGAAACTCGGCTTCGTTAATAGAATAGTCGGTAGGAGCGAAGAAAAGGTTCGCGAGCGATGTTACTTAGCGTTAGTTAGGCCTCACCTTGAGTATGCATGTAGTGTATGGGACCCCGCCGAGAAATGTCATATTCGGGATTTAGAAAAAGTACAACGAAAGGCGATACGATTTGTAAAGAATTGCTACGATAAAACAGCGAGTGTCACTCAGATGTTACAGGACGCGGGATGGGAATCATTAGAAGATAGAAGAAAAATTCAAAGGATAAATTTATTGAATAAGTTCAGAGAAATTACGTTTTCAGATGATGTAACCAATATAATGCGACCCCCCTGTTATATGGGCCGTGCTGATACTGCCCGAAAGATTAGGGAAATAGATGCTAAAACGAATCGTTTCAAAAATTCATTTTTACCGCGAAGTATACGCGAAAGCAACCGTTTAGGAAAATAGAGTCAAGGTGCTTGCACCCCCTGCCACACGCCGAAAGGCGGCTTGCAGGGTTCTTACATAGACATAGACATAGACATAGACAGCATTACAATTTTAAAAAGTGATAATTTTCATTGGGAAGTTTGTTGAATAGGCAATGCAACAGTAGCTATCTTGTCAAACAGCAAACAAACCAACGGACTGTTCTTAAATTCATCAAACATCGATAACTCATCTAAGTTATCAGACAAACATCGATGCAATCCATCGCTCATCATATTTCTGAATTTAAAACCGTGCCCATGCCCAGCCTGTTTTAATCGATAGAAATCGGTAACGCTAACAACGTATCGATAAGAATTGCTAAGAAAGTTATTGTTATAGTTATATTAAAAAATCGATGTTATCGATTTTTTTCCCAGCCCTAGATTGAATCCATGCATGATCTGATACCTCGATCGAGTCTATTGCTTGAGGGACAATAGATCCAGTCTGTATTATTTTAATTATCGATCAGTCGCGTCTCATGCTGAATGGATAAGAATAAATAAGAGTAAATGAATAAATGGGTGGAAATAACTTTGCAAAATTCCACTTTAAAAAAGAGTAGTAAGAGTAAATGATCGATCAGAAACTGATGTTTATGCAAACGCTTATTACAATGGTAAGTTTAGAAGCGTAACTTAAATTTTCTTTTTCGTCGCAATTATGATTATTTCCACCCTTATTGAAATTGAAAAGCGATTGAATTACATTTTTTCAGTTATTGATAGATGGAAAATCATCTCAGTGACAAGGAGTAATCTTTATTTTGTAAAAGCAAATTATTTTTGTGTTGGCGGATCTATGTAAGGTGTGCATAGTCAATTATGAGATGTGCTGCAAAGACATAGATTATTATATAAGATTATTTATAAATGCTCCAGCACATTTATGATTGTCTTTCGCCAGAAGCCATATAAGGCATAAGTGTAATACTATTGGAAGAGTATGCCTAAGACGGCTTCATCTTTCATCGTACCAATTTCTTCAATCAAAAGTATTAACTAATGGTAATTCTCGCATTCTATTTTATCATGTCTTTGTCATCGTTCATATGTTTTGATTGCAATTACATTACTGTATATTATTGGGGTAGATGATATCACAATGCCTTTAAGCAAAGCTGCAATGCTCTATGTTGCTTCTTGCTGATATCATCTTGTCGTTGGTACAGATAGTTTTCCCTCGTATATAAATTTGCTTGTGTTAGACGTTTACTTAAATAGATTCTCTTTCCAATGTAGGTAATTACTGCTTCAATTTCAGTTTTTTTCTGCTTATTACTTTCTGATTCATAACATGGCTTTAGAAAAGGCAGATGTACATTATCTGCTGCTTTTCAACTCGTCAGAAAGAATTACTATCACCAGTTTACCCAAGGACTTGTTTTTGGTTTATCAAAAGCCTGTAACTGTATCGATCACAGAGTTGTCTTCTCTAAACTTGAAAGCTTTGGACTTCAGTGTTATTCAGTGAATTTACCAATACCAAAAAATATCCTCCATCTTCAAGCCCTCTTTCCATTATGACTCCAGTATATCAAACTGTCTTTCTTTTACCTTTCTTGGCATTCATATCTCTGTAACTTTAGGCTAGACCCACCGTATAGATTCTGTGATGAAGAAAGACTACTGGTATTTTTATATTGACTACATTTCTCCTATTGTCTCTACTAAAACCTTGAAATATTTATTTATGCTAAAATACAATCTCAATTATCTTATTTTATTATCTTCTGTGGTAATCTTAGCTATTCTAGCAAAGATTTTTCACCAAAGAAACAAACAACCAAAGTCATTTGTGATGCTTCGTATTGCATAGGTGGGATGCCTTGTCTGCAATATGGATTTTAATTCGGTTATGATGCTTACCCTACCTTCAATTTGTATCCTGAACTGTGGACTTCTTGTAAAATATTCTTCTAATTTAGTTCCTTCTAATTCTTAATACCACCATCAAAATGCAGTAAAAATGACATTCATCAGACAATGACAAGATGAATTTTATCTTATTAAAAGATTAAATATTCATACTACATTAAAATGATCCCCATCATACAGCTTCAGTTATTTTTAATTAATCATCAGAAATTATTATGACTACCAGAGCTCTTACTGCTTTCAGAAGTAATTTAAAACAATATTTAACAAAGTACTCCTAATATTGTTATCATGATTTCCTTAATGGTCAATTTCTATGTGGAAATTGATAATGCACTATCAAACTCTGTTTTACATAAACTTATATCATATTGTTGTAGTATTGGAATACCGATATTTCTTTTTAATGTAATGAGTAAATTGATTAACCTTTAAGACACTGGCGTAATGTGTATGTTTTACTTGTTTCATAGAATTTATTTTGTGGCTATGAGGAATAAATGACTTTATTATTTATAAGTATATTCTTCCTTGAGATACTTCCTGGGAGCACGACTTTCTCGTGCAAAATTACCTTACCCAATTTCCTTGAAATTTATTTTTATTATCATATACTGAAAGTAACAGTTTATTGAATCTTATAACGTAATTATTGGATGCTGTGATCTCATTTTTCACAAAATTCTTTATGAAACTCTCTCTAGCATTTAGTTTATTACAGCTAATTACAGACATATATCTTTAACATCACTGAGCGTTAAAATTATGAAACATATAATAGCTAGCTCTTTAATGGGTTTTCTTGAAACGTCTAATTTCATAATTAGGAATCAACACGGTTTTCGTAAGACTCGTTCTTGCGAGTCACAGGTGGCTTTATTAGTACACGATGTTCTAAACTCTGCTAAAAAACATAAGCAAGTCGATGCAATATTATTAGATTTTCGGAAGGCTTTCGATAAGGTACCTTATCATAAACTACTCATCATAACATACTTTCTCACCAATAAAGAGCAACGAGTAGTACTCGATGGTATTAGTTCCAACTTGGTTAAGGTGTCCTCGGGCGTCTCTCAGGGCAGTGTAATTGGACCGTTGTTATTTTTAGTATACATCAACGACCTCAGTAATCACATTGAAAGCAATTTTAGGATATTCGCAGACGACACAGTCATTTACAGGGAAATAGTTAGTTCAGAGGATAGATTAACCCTTTCGAACGACTTAGATAGAATTATGAACTGGTGCGATGATTGGCAATTAGAGCTTAATGTAGAAAAGTGTTATGTAGTTAACTTCTTTGAAAGAAAATCTATAATAAATTATTATTCTTATAGCCTCCAAGGGGTAAACCTAATGACAGTAGAATCTGTAAAGTATCTTGGAGTAACTCTCACGAATAATCTATCATGGAGTGCTCACATCCGAAATATATGTGGAAATGCACTTAAGAAACTCGGCTTCGTTAATAGAATAGTCGGTAGGAGCGAAGAAAAGGTTCGCGAGCGATGTTACTTAGCGTTAGTTAGGCCTCACCTTGAGTATGCATGTAGTGTATGGGACCCTGCAGAGAAATGTCATATTCGGGATTTAGAAAAAGTACAACGAAAGGCGATACGATTTGTAAGGAATTGCTACGATAAAACAGCGAGTGTCACTCAGATGTTACAGGACGCGGGATGGGAATCATTAGAAGATAGAAGAAAAATTCAAAGGATAAATTTATTGAATAAGTTCAGAGAAATTACGTTTTCAGATGATGTAACCAATATAATGCGACCCCCCTGTTATATGGGCCGTGCTGATACTGCCAGAAAGATTAGGGAAATAGATGCTAGAACGAATCGTTTCAAAAATTCATTTTTCCGCGAAGTATACGCGAAAGCAACCGTTTAGGAAAATAGAGTCAAGGTGCTTGCACCCCCTGCCACACGCCGAAATGCGGCTTGTAGGGTTCTTACATAGAATTATATTTATATAGACATTACAATTATATTATACCAATAAAGACAATGTAGAGCTATCTTGAATACGCAGCAAAATGGGGTAGAATCGAAAAAACCTGGCAAAAAAATCCTATTTCTTGAGTGCGGACTTTAGTACTGGCAATTCTCAAATAAATCCTGCCTATTACTACCAAATTATTTACGCTGATTTCTACCTATTAAAATTCCACAGGTGGTCAAAATTGGCCAAAAATGACGAATATTGCCAGGTTTAGATTTTTGCAAAATTCTTCAGCCTCAAACCAAACCCAAATGAGCAGAAACATAGGGAAAAATCAATACAGTATTAAATATTCAACCATTAAGCTTAATTATGATTTTTTAAGTGATTACAGTTGAATATTTGAATTATTGCATCGCTACCATCAGATCTCTGAATTAGCTTCTGTTGGTGAAATACTCACTTCATGCAACATGTCTTTTAAGTTATACTTCTTTCTCTTATCCTCTCTCGGACCCTCCGATTTAAGGAAAACGAGCTCACATAAGACGCTGTCTGGGAATATTATATGCAGAACTTATTGAGGTATGGAAATGCGAAGTTTCAAAGTTCACACTCAAAAAATGTTTCCTTATTCTTGGCCAGCATTTTTCGATTCTAGCTCGCTCTGCACCGTAAAGGGGTTAATTTGGAAATACGTTGCTTTCCTTATTTTAACAAAAGCATGCTTCTTATAATTACGTTACATTACTTTAAGAACGTTTAAAGAGTGGTATCACAAATTGGGCACAAATAGCCAGTAGAAAGTCGATCAATGGATGTACTATTGTTGTGAATTAGTTTAACATCACATTTGCGCCATATTTTTCAAGTATGGAATCCAGGAATAGACGTTCAATTGAAATTTCCAGAAAATAAAAAATGTATATTTGATGAACGCAAATCAAAAAATTTAAGTTTAAACAAACTAAAAGAATAATAAGCAAATGAAGGAATTAGAGGAGTTTAAAATAAATATATTAATAACATTCAGCAGTAGGAAAGGGTAAAGGTGACTTTGCACGTAAGGGCGTGCACCCAGGAAAATTCCCAAGGAAAAACGGACTTGAAAAAAGTCTGACAGGGCCGTGAATCGAACCCGGGTTCGATTCGTTCGATTCAGCAGTAGGTTACATTCTGTCAACAAAATCTTTGTCAACGCATAGTTCTCATGGATGAATACCATTTTATTCAATCTCTGTGGCTCTAGTCTGCTTTTCTTATCGTTGAGAGGGAGCCCTCATATACTAAAACTCCTCTCAATGGGAGTGCTGGTTGCGGGAGTACACTTTGCTCTAATAAAGATATTCAAATCGATTATAATGTTTTAGAACTCTGGATTAGACGTTTTTTATAAATCAAAAGATGCTTCAATTATTAGGAATTGAAGGTAATCCAGGAAAATACTGTTGTACCCTATGAAGAAAATTCTCTTATGGGAGTTAAATTTTTGGTTTACATATATGTTCAAGATGGTTTTTATCAAAGTATTCACATAAATTAAGATGCGTAATGAATACACATTACTTGCCATTACTAAAGTCCAACTTATCTCAAACGGCCCCATGTTCATTAGAGAGATTGATGCACGTAGTAGAAATATACGCGTTGAAAGAGAAAGTTAGACTAAATTAATTTTAGTATTATACCACATGAAGATACGGTAATTGAAAACTGTTCAGTGAAATTTAATTATAGTTAAATTTTATCACATTTACATGAAAAATAAGAAACGAAAAATATTTAAAATAAAAAATTTGGAAATTCGTAGCAAATTTGTTTGTATATGTTCTTTAAATACTCACTCTCATTTCAGAAACAAACAAGTTCTTATTCTTGATAATATTCTTCCTTTTATGATCTTTTTTCGATACTTTCAAATTTCCTGGTAAATATTCTGGGAAAATACATCCTTGGTTTGAGGTTTGAGAAAAATGCGTTCAAAAAAGTAGTTGCCAACTACTTTTCGCTGTACTTCATTCATTAAAAACATCCAGCGAGATAGTATTCTGAGAAAATACTGAATTTTATTTGTGTTATTTTAAATCCCTGTTTTCTATTATAAACATTCGAAAACGAACATACATTGCGGAAGTTACATCTTCCGCAATAAATTGTATGAATTATATCACGTATGAAATATGTTATTATATACGAGTAAAAGTAGCTTGCATAATGCAAGCTTATAAAAGGTATTTATATATATTTTATTTATTTATATTATATTTTATTTTATTTATATCTTTGTTCACATGTCATGTTTTTAGTTTCAATGTTATCGGGAAGGGCTTCAAAAAAAAACTAAAAAATTGCTGCAATTTGTAATTTTTGTAAACGCCTGGTGTCGAACCCAGCACCTATTGGAATATGCAAATAGGCATAATAACTTTTTAAGACCTAATCTTAATTAATACTTAGTTTGAAGTAAATATCATACCGGGAAGGTCCTGAAATAAGACTCCGTTATCCCCTATCTGAAATGAATTGCATATAACATATTGGCAGCTGTGAATGCACAGTATGACTTGTTCTGACTTGATCTTATTTAATGCAAAGTTTGAAGTCGATATCATGCCGGGAAGTACCTAAAATTGGCTTACGTTATCTCCATAAAAAATGCATTGAGGAATGTAAATACCTCACTGGGATCGAACCAAGGGCCATAAGCGAAACGGTGAACAGCGTACATAAAATTTGCAATTGATTTCTATCTACATGCCGAGTTTTACGTTTCTATCTTATCGGGGAGTGATTTAAAAAAATCTTAAAAATCGCAATGTAAATTAAACGGGAGAATATTTGCCCTGACCTAGCGTCGAACCAAGGTTCTATCAGTTCAAAGCGTATCTCTTCGAACTACTTGTCAGCATATTTTCGACTGTGGGACTTAGTTTTTAAATCCAAGTCACGCCGCACCGCCGCCGAAAAAATTTCCGGCAGCGGCGTGCCGGTGTAGGAGTCGAGGCTCACTTAACGGGTGGGGTCCACTGTACAGTTGGCCTCGCCTAAGGTGGCGTTCACTGTACAGTGAGCGTCTCCTAGGTGGCGGTCACTATACATTGCTTCCTGCCCGCCGGGCGAGGCTCACTTAACCTGGGTGGGAGTCACTTAACATTTATATTTTTAAAATAATCAAGAAATAAATACCGTTTAAATAGCATGAACGTTTAAGAAATTATATCATATGGATGTATACGAGAAAATTGAAGTAAATTCTTAGATTTTAATACGAGAAGAAAAAGCTGTAAAAAACTCAGCTTGTAAAACTAAACTAGCCAGACAAACTCATAAAACCTCTGCTGTTATCTTAATATTCATTTTTGACTGAACATGATAAGCAATTCTTAAATAAAAACGTTAAAAAAGTTCCTAAATTAGTAGCTTGAGGTCGATATAAACTTTCAATATTGGTGAGAAGCGCATACCTTCTGAATATTATAAATACCTAAAAAAATAATAAAGGTCAGAATATTAATAGGAAAATTATTGAAGGAAATGCAATATGAAGAATACAAGAATTTGAAATAAATAATAAAATGAATTTATCGAAAGTCAAACCAGTTTCTTCTGAAACCAAATTTGAAGAATTTTTATATGACTGGGGTCTGACATCACCCGTTCAACATGACCCCCATTATTTAATAAATAAACACACATATTCCCTTCGGAACTCGGAGTTGCGAAAATCGGTAAATTAATTCACGGACAAATGACTCTCCGGGAGAAATGATTCCCCTAAGTTTTGACATATTTTAAACTCAACTTGTTAAGTTTCATATGGATACTAATACTATCAAAAAGTTAGGGATAATCTTTACACGGATATATTAAAAGAAATGAACTTCCGATTTATCTGTCAATGTTGATAGAAAAAGATCAAATATTCTTCAATATCTTATAGGAATATGCCAAAGTTATTTCACACTTATTGTAATTATTTGAAGGACTATTCTCTATGTAACCAACAATGAAAAGTTTGGTCAATGGTCTAGGCTCTGCAGTAATTTACAAACTCTATTTATTTGAGGGAGAATTTTGCTTATAGTTTCTCAAAACAGAAAATAATATGTAAATAATTTAAGAATAGATTCAGTATGATTCCAATTTTCATACGCTCATTTATAGAAATTAGAGCAATAATAAGAATCAAAAGTAGGAGCGAGTCTAGAAATTTGCTGATGGGTGACGGAAATATCAAAGGGGTAATGGACGATTAAAGATAATATCCTTAAAATTTCGTCTCAAATTAAATTTTAAAATAAATTTAGTTGATATATAGGGATCGTTGAAAATATGAGATTAATTTTAACTCCTCGTGACAACTCAAATAACTATTACTCCTAAATGTAAATTTATTACAACGACATAAAGAGGATAGTTATGGTCACCCCACGAATGATCGCAGGTACCTTTTCTTCATGCAATATTACATTGACCACCTCGAATACACCGTTTATTTTTATGAGCTAGTGCAATTCAAATGAGAGAATTAAGCAATTAATGCATTGTAACAAAAAGTAAGCCAAAATTTAACAGAATTGTTTTCACATTACATTAACAGGAATTAGGAACAGTTCTGCATGTTGGTCAAATTTGCTATACTTTGCCTTAATAAATTCACTTCCATACTCATTTCTTCATAAAGACATACTATGACTTATTCTACATTATAATATATTTAAGTATACAAATGAAAACACAGTAAACTCCCGTCCATCCGAAATGATCGGGACGGCGCACAGTATGATATTTTCGTAATCTAGAGGGACAAAAGTCAATTTTCTTACTTGTCGAATCGGGTCAAATTTTTGTATAGTTATGAAGAGAACAACCTAAAATAACTGGATCTAAGGTTTATATTTCACAAAAACCGCGCCAACCAATAGAAAAAAGGGTCGAACTCGCTGACAATCTGAACTCAGCATGTCAAGTGTTCTAAGCGATAGCGTCATTCGTATAAGTTTACTTTAAGAATACACAGTGTTTCTGTGTGCTAGTAGCCGTTGTTTTTTGCTATTATTATAATACAAGTACCAAAGTAAGTTTAAATAATATTTTACTTTAAAATGTGTTTTAATATAATCACGAATATCATTAGAATTAATCGCCGTTTTTTTCCGTATGAGAAAAACGTATGAGTCAGTTTGAACTTGAGTTTTAGTTTATTATATCGCATTATACCAATATGCAATGGTATTTTCCTGAAAGAATGACTTGTAAAGTATAGGAAATACTTAAATTTGCTTGCGCATATTTGCGAATTTGAATATACTTTCCTTAAACATTAATTAGTCGCGTCAGGGGTAAATATGACCCCAAAATTATCTAAATTTTTAAAAACGCTTTCAACGATAAATCAACTGATTCAATTTATAAAAGTTCATAAATGATTCTTTAAAAAAGTAAATGTAGCTTTTTTAGCGAAATACTATTTTCCATTTATTATTAATTAAATAAAATGTGTAAATATGTACCGAAATTGCAGTAACTTACATAATTGATATTTTTTCTATTAAGAATCAACCTAACAGTTTCATACTTTTGGAATATGTAGTAAAGGATTTATTATTTTGATTTTATTTAGCAAAATTACACTATGTTTTAAATGCCATCTGTCGGAAAATAATAAAAATTAATTTCACTCCTTTCGGGAAAAAGTCAAAATATTGGAGAAATGTTCGATTTTTTTATGACACTTTCAGTTTAGAGGTTTTCGAAAATGACAAAACAATTAGTAATACTTTGAAAATCGTAAAATCAATCCTTATCAGCGCTACCAACCAAAAAAAGTGTTATCTAAAATTTTTTTTATCAGGCTAAATTTAGAGGAACATAAATTGAATTTAAACAAGTTGTCATTAATTTACATTTCCATACTTATATCCAGCCAAATCAGCTCACATAGCAGGGGTATCAACTTAAAAAATCATTCAAATCTTTTGGCTCTTTGTTACTATCTATTATATTTAGATGCTTCTCCGGATTCATTCATGTACATAGATAGATAGATAGAGAGGATACTAATTCACAGGCTAAATCACAAGTGTCATTGACTTGAAATTTTTACGACGTATTAGCCATAACGTGTAACCGCTAAAAACATTGCGATTTTTAACCTCAGTGTCATGGGTTCGATTCCAGAGGGCCCCAAAGTCCCGATTTTTTCCATTTAAATGCATTGCTTTGATTTTCGGGAATTAAAAAACAATACTTCCCGGATAAAAACTCAAGGAGCCTACATATATAGTCATGATCTATTGAAAACGTAAATGACTTTAACAGAAAATTTCCTTGGTTCGATGCTAGGACGTTGCAAACATCTGCTCTTCAAAATACATTGAGGTAGTTTTTCATTATTTTTTTATGCTCTTATAGAAATGATAGGAAGTTCATACTTGGCTAGAAGATATTTGGTGAGAATTGATTTCAGAAAAAAATTTAGATAAGACCGTACCATTCCTGGGTTCGATGACAGAGCACATTACAAATTCTCACATAAGGAATATATGTGAAAAGTAGGACCTCGTTTGAGGCTGCCAATATTTCTGCTTCAGTTTTCACACATAGTTAGAGGCGGTGATTTTCTGTTGTTCTGCATAGTAATTTTCACCAGGAAGACCTGGGTTCTATGCCAGACGAAGAAATTGCAGCTAATTTTAAGAATGTTTTCAATACTTTTTCTACTTTTGAGGACCCTCTTGATATGATGTAGACTTGAAATTTGTGTTATCAACATGCTTGCAGAATGCAAGCAAAATTTTACTCGTTTTGGAAATATATAAACACAGATTTACTCCGTGTAAACATTAGAATGGAATCTTAGATTTTATTAGAATGCACTTGTGCTATTTAAGTAGACGCATAATTGTTACGTCTTGTATTCCCATGATTTTAATATGGGTTTCATGCAGTGGTCTTTCAAACTTATTTTAAACAACGATAAATAAGTTATGAAAGTTTGAATTGCTTGGTCTTATAAACAAATTAATTACGAAACAATCTACATTGAAAAGCATTTGTTACGCGTCTTTAGCATTTGCTCAGAATACTTAAACAAACCCAGTTTTTATTAATTTTACCCGCTGTATTTCTGTGTGCTAGTAGCAGTTATGTGTTGCTATTATTATTATAGAAGTACCAAGGTAATGTTGGGAGGCCTGACGATCGCGTAAAACCAGCGCAGTTCACGTGGTTGCATGGGGCGCGTTGCATTTTGGACCACGCTGGGGCTTCCCCAAACACTGCTTTTCGCTCCCCTTACCCCCTAAAGTGTGATAAAGACTATATAAAGCCGACCAAAAATGCACTAAAGCTAGATCCAAAATTCTTACTCGCTGATGCCTCCCACTGAGCTAGATCCACCTCGGTCTGCGGCAAACCTGCTAGAAAGACTGCCCTCAGTCGCCGTGCATTGTATAATTCATCGACAACATTTGGTAGCAAAACATATTAGTGATCGTCTTCACCGCGACAGTATGTAATTACTGCAGTTAATAGGATCAGAAGCAATGCTCTCGATGATAGATTATTTAGAAAGCTTTGTGATGAAAACGACGAAGACTTTAATCGGTTACTATTGCACACAGTTGGCTGTCAAAAGTTACTTGTCTAAAACGATTTTTTGAACTCTTTGAAGCAGTTACTAAGTTTTTTGAAAGAAAAGATGATTTATTAAGAGTGCATTTATTGAAATGTAAAAGCGATATTGCTTATTTGACAGATTTATAAAACAAATTTAGTGAAACAAACTTTCAGCTGTAAAGGAATGATTTAAATCTGATGAAAGACAATTAATTATCTCTGCGTTTGTGTTAAAAAGTGCTTTGTACAAACAGAATTTGGGTGGAACACAATTTATCAGTTTCCAAATCTTTCTTCAATGGAAACTAATGATAACGACATTCTCGCCTACTGCCAGCATTTGGAAGCACTAAAAGAAGACTTTACAATTAGATTTGAGGATTTACTTAATATGGTCATTCCAGATTGAGTCATAGAACCATCCTCTAACTTAGAAATCAAGAATTATCACTGCAATTGTCAACAAATGAAGAGTTGAAATTTAAATTAAAAAATGGTTATCAAGAATTTTGGCTTCAACGTCAAATTACAATTTTACATCCAGCCTTATGGGCTGCAGTTAAGAAATTTTAATTGCTTTTCCGTCCTCGTATTTAGCAGAAAGAGGGTTTAGCATGGCGACCAATATATAAACTAAGAAAAGAAACAGGTTGTCAATAGTGGAACGCGGTGACTTAAGGTTATTAATGACAAAAATGGCACCAGATATTGATAAATTAGTTTCATCGCATCAAGCTCAGCTGTCTCAATAATATTGTATTAATTATTAATAACATATTTTAATCGTTCTGTAAACATTACTTCAATATTTCATTATCTTAAGATCAAAGAAAATTAAAAATTTGTTCTTGTTTTTCAATATATAGCTTATAAAATGTAGCTAACCTAAGGGGGGCGCTATCAAATTATTGACTGAAAAAGTGGGCGCTGACTCAAAAAAGGTTGGGAACCTATGAACTAGAGCGATAATTTTATATTTGAAGTATTCAAGTCATAGGAAAGTATTGAACTAGTGTAAGATATGGAGTTAACCGAATAATGTAATGCAAGGTCTTGCCAGTAAATCCCATGTATTTCTTAAAAAACCTGTATTCTTGTAAAACAGAATGTGAAGAAATACATGTTTCTCACAGTTTATGTTAAGTTCCAAGTAGAACAGATATGTAAGTGCAAAAGTGTAGAATATGAGGAAATATATGATTTGTACGAACCATTAAATTACGAACTTTTCGTATATGATTATACATAAACTCGTTGAGAAAATGTAAAATTATTACATACTACTGATAAGAAATTGCTGTATTAATGATATTAATTAGTGGCTTTAAGGAAACAAGTATCCAAAATGAACTTCAAACAAAATATCTTTAGGCAGTTACCGAGATTTTCGCGATTAACAAGCAACAATGTAACTTCCCCCCTAGGGTGTCTATTAAAAAATTTTAATTTCCTAAAAATTGATCTTAATTTCAGTATCCATTAGGGGTATGATAACAGTATTGCCTTCAGTGATTTGAATGATAAGCTTTCAGTTAATTTGAACTCCAGCTAACACGAATACAATGCTAAGCTGGTTAAATGAGGATATAAAGACCAGATAGAATATACCAGATAGAAAGCTAGTTAGTGAGGATTTAAGCGACAATGAAATATTTCCAAAGGATTACACTATTTACCGCCGGGATCATAGGGAAAAGACAGGTGGCGGTGTTTTTATTGCGGTTAAATCATCTCTCCAGAGCAAGCCGAGGACTTCGAATGACAGCGATATAGAAAGCGTCTGGTGCACAATGAGCCAACAAAACAAGCCGAACATAAATGTATGTGCGTTTTACCGACCACCAAACTCCAATTGACAGGTTTTGCGAAATCTTAACGACGAAATAAATTTCTACACGAGTAAGAACAACCAGAGTATAACTATAACCGGGGGGGATTTTATCTTCCAGGCATCGACTGGAATAATCTTAGCATAAAGAAAAGGGCCCGGGATGTCGACTCATGTAAAAAGTTATTAAATTTACTTCAGAAAAACTCGCTAAGCCAAGCAGTAAAATCGCCAACCAGGGGTGACAATATACTCGATCTCCTTTTAATTAACTTTCCTGAGCGCATAGAGAACATTTCGATTGACGCAGGTCTTGGAGACCACAAAGGCGTTTTTGCAGATATTGAGATAAACCTTAACAAGTATAAGAAACCCGAACGCAAAATTTATCTCTATTCCAAAGCCAACTTCGAGGAATTTAACGGAAAACTAACTACCGATTTTAATTCATTTAAGTCGCGCGTAAGCAACAACAACACTGAGGATACATTTAAATCATTCGTGGATATGATGCATAAATGTATAGATTTGCATATACCTTCGAAATACTCTAAAAATGATTGCGAGCCCAGATGGTACGATAAAGAGGTTAGAAGGGCTCACCGCAAACAGAGAGATTCGCACGGAAAAGTAAAGGATTTTACGGTAATAGATCAGCCTGTTCCAAATCCACCACGATCACTATTGCTAGAAAAGCACAAGAAAGCAAAATGCGACACCAAGCGAGCTATGCGTTACGCCCACAGCAACTTTAAAAAGAAAAATCTTGGGGAATGCTTAGAGGAAGACCCTAACGCTTTCTGGTCCTACGTTAGAGAGGTACAGGGAAAGATACAAACAGTGAGCTCGATAAGGGATATTGAAGGTAAAATTACTTGCGATTCGAAGAGGAAAGCGAACATTCTAAACGAATTTCCCAAAGTGTATTCACATCAGATTGTAACATAAACATCCTCCCTAAGGTTAATATACTGGATTCCATGCCAAATATAAATTTTACGACCTATTGTATAGTTAAAATATTACGCAAAATTAAACCAAATAAGTCGCCAGGGCCAGAAGGCATTCCGGCAAGAGTGCTTAAAGAACTGGCAAAAAGCGTCGCCCCTTATCTCAAAATTATATTTTGTAAATCGATAAATGAAGCCAGGGTCCCATCCGATTGGAAATTAGCTTATACTAATCCTGTTTACCATCCCCTGGACTACAACCTTGTCGTGGTGGAAGGGTTTGCCTGTTCCTATGACCTAAGGAGCTAGACTGGCTGGAACATAGTTCCTGGTAGGGTCACCCATGCCAGAAAGATCAATAGGTAGGGGCCAGACGAAAGGTAGTCCACGCAGCGTCTGTACCTCAGTGAGGCGGCTGCAAAGTCGTCTGTTCCCCAGTGGGGCGGCCATAGTGAGTGTTGGTGTCACGGTAAAAAACACCTTTGAGGAAGGCAACGGGATACCACCTCGACTACATATCCCATGTTATGATGCACAAACAAAATAATATTGGTACTGGCAAAGGGACTCAGCCTTCTAGGATGAGTGTCATGCCCGGCAGTGATGGGAGTAAGGCCATCTCGGTCGTTATTTCACGAAACCCTTACACAAGGAACGACAACAAAAGAAGAGAGAAGATGGAAACGAGGGTAGGGACATGGAATGTTAGGACAATGCTCAGGAAAGGGAAATTGGAAAACGTAAATTTAGAAATGAAAAGGTCCAACATAAATGTACTAGGGTTATGCGAAGTGCGGTGGAAAGACGAGGGAGACTTCTGGAGCGACGATGTTAGAGTCATTTTCAGTGGGGGAAATACTAGCAAGAGCGGAGTAGCTGTAGTGTTGGATAAGAAAGCGTGAGAATCCGTGATAGCCACCGAGCATATATGCGATTGGGTAATGTCGGTAGAAGTAAGGTCTGAACCAGTAAACATGGTTATAGTTCAGGTGTACTTGCCCACTAGTGATTACAGTGAGGATGATGTAGATATGGTCTATGAACAAATAGAGGACGTTATGGGAAGGGTTAAGGGCAATAAGAATCTCGTGGTTATGAAAGACTGGAACGCGGTAGTCGGGCAAGGCAAAGATTGGGAAGAGGTGGGAGAATTCGGTTTAGGGAAAAGGAACGACAGAGGACAGAAACTGATCGACTTTTGCAAAAGAAATAATCTCTGCATCACAAACACACTCTTTCAGCACCACAACAGACAAAGGTACACATTGAAAAAGCCCGGGGATACAGATAGGTCCCAAATTGATTACATTTTGGTAAGAAAGAGGTTTAGAAATAGTGTTAAAAACTCGCGAAGTTTTCCTGGTGCTGATGTCGACTCGGATCATAATCCGGTCATGACGAAAACCGAGCTTAAGTTTAAAAAGATCATTAGACCAAAACGTACACCGAAATGGAATTTAGAAGCTCTAAGGGGTGGGAAGTCTAAAGAATTTCAAGAGTCGGTCAGCAAGGCTCTTGATGATAAGGGGAGGGAAATAACCACTAACGAGGAATGGGAAAAGCTTAAAATTTGTGCGAAGGATTGTTCTCAAAAACTGTTGGGAGGGTTAAACAAGCTAAAACTAGAAAACCATGGGTAACTGTAGAAATGTTAAATAAAATGGAGGAAAGAAGGAAATGGAAAAGAGTCAACACTGACCATGGGCGCAGAATGTACAGAGCACTAAATAACGAACTAAGAAGGGAAACTAATAAGGCTAGGGAACAGTGGTGGAAGGGGCAGTGTAATGAAATAGAAAAGCTGGTGGAAAGCGGGAGGGCCTACCTAATGTATAATAAAGTAAAGCATCTGACGGGGAATAGAATTAGTAACAGAATGGTGACGGTTAAAGACAGTAAGGGAAGTCTTAAGAACCTGGGGGATAAGGCCAAGAAATGTTTCTATGATTTAATTAGGAAAATTTATGATGAAGGGCCATGGCCAGAGGATTTTACCAAAACTATCTTGATTCCTTTACAGAAAAAGAAAAAGGCTACAGAAAGTCGGGATTATCATACAATTAGCCTAATCTCTCACGCGGAAAAAGTACTTCTAAAGGTTCTGAATAGACGTTTTGAAGGAAAAATTAAAGGGCTAATCAGAGAAGACCAGTTTTGTTTTCATAGAGGGAAAGGAACGAGGGATGCAATTGGGGTGATGAGAGTACTTGCGGAACGAAGCCTGGGATTTAAGAGGGACTTATGTGTATGTTGTGTAGATTTTGAAAAGGCTTTGGATAGAGTCCAGTGGCCAAAACTGATGGGGATATTAAAGAAATATGGTTTAGTATGGAAAGATAGACGTTTAATTCAAAATTTGTATCTGAATCAAACAGCCTGCGTAAGGATAGCTGATGGGGAATCGGATTGGGCTGAATTGGGTAGGGGGGTAAGACATGGGTGTCCTATGTCACCAACGCTTTTTAATATATATGCAGAGGAAATGGTGCAAGAAGCCTGGGAAGAAATAGACAAGGGATTAAAGGTTGGTGGGGAAGTAGTGAAGTCTGTAAGGTATGCTGACGATAAAGCTTTTGTCTGTGATTCCATAAAGGGTTTGCAAACTTTAGTAAATGCTCGTAACGAAAAAACAAGGGAGTTTGGTATGAAAATTAATGTAAGTGAAACTAAAGTTCTAATGTTCACTAAAGGAAGGAAAGCTAAGTTAACCGTTAAAAAAAACCCGTTGTCCGTTTTCCCGTTGGGGAAAAACTAGAGCAGGAAGATACATTTTCTTATTTGGGAAGTACTCTCTCTTGGGACGGAAGATGTAAAGATAAGGTTTGTAAAAGAATAGCCTTAGCGAAGGATGCCTTTATGAAGCGAAGGGAATTAATGACCAAATGTCTTGATAAAGAAATCAGGAAAAGATTGGTGAAATCCCTGGTCTGGAGTGTGTTGCTCTATGGGTGCGAAACGTGGACCTTGGGAAAGGAAGAAGTCAAGCGATTGGAGGCCTTCGAGATGTGGGTGTGGCGTAGAATGGAAGAAGGTAGTTGGGTTGATAGGAAAACAAACACGGAGGTGTTAGAGATGGTTGGGGAGGAGAGGGCTTTGATTGACGTGATTAAGCATCGTCAGAAGAAATGGGGATGTTAAATATTGAGGGGAGAGGGATTGCTAAAGGTTGTAATGGAGGGTAGGATTCAGGGGAAAAGGCAGAGGGGAAGACAGAAGATGTTGGATGAAATAAGGGGTGGGGTTAAATATAAGGATATGAAGGAGATGGCTATTAATAGGGATTTTTGATTGTGCCGAACCTACCGAAAGGTAGAACATTTATGTTGACTCCTGTTTGCAAAAGCGGATTAAAGGAAGACCCAGAAAATTATAGACCCATATCATTAACTTCACTGTCCGGGATTTTTAGATAGAAATAAATTCCCCAACGCGAACCAGCATGGTTTTCGAAGGTCCCGATCATTTAATACCCAACTTGCTCTATTTGTACACGATATCTTAAAGCCTGCCGAGAGTAAAAAGCCAGTGGACGCTATTTTCCTCGATTTCAAAAAAGCATTCGATAGAGTACCCCACTACAAACTAATTAAAAGACTGAAATTAGCGGGCATTAACAAGGAAGTATTCGACTGGGTTAAGGATTTTCTCTACGAGAGGGAACAACAAGTTATGGCGTCAGCTCAAATAGAGTCAAGGTAACCTCTAGCGTACCTCAAGACAATGACTTGAGTGACAAGATAGTTAGCAATGTGAGGATATTTGAAGATGACTCGGTTATATATAGGGAAGTAACAAACGAGGAAGACCGAACATCTCTCTCAAACGATTAAGTACTCATCCAAAGGTGGTGCGAAAAATCTGAATGAGATATTAACGTAGATAAATGCTCCGTAGTTAATTTCTTCGAAAGGAAACAATTGCTTCCAAATCACCAGTACAAAATTAATGGAATGAACAAAAAAGTAGTAGATTCAGTTGAATATCTCGGGATCAACATTACTAATAACTTAAATTGGAGAACGCATATTCGAAAAATCTGCTGCAAAGCAAGTAAAAGGCTTGACTTTGTAAAGCGTATTGTCGGCAAATGCGATGCAAAGGTGAGAGAGCGATGTTATTTTACCATGATCGGACCCCCTAGTGCAGCGTAAAGCGGTTCGTTTTGTTAAGAAATGTTACGATAAAAAAGCAAGCGTTACGAATATGCTCTCAGACGTAGGTTGGGAATCCTTGAAAGAAATGAGATTGGAAGCTAGGCTGCGATTGCATAATAAATCCATGGACTAGCAGCTGCCTACTGCCTGCTCCGCAGGAAGGTAAGTTCCCTTACGTTTGATTGGGCAGCATCGAAAGGTATTCGGTTTTATCGTTTCTCTCTTGAATGGCATTTCCTCCGAAAAGATTCCGAAAAAGTAGATAATGTCAGAGACCGCAAAGTCGGGACCTCACCCTCAGCAGTGAGATCAACTGATAAAGACTTAACTATGTTAAATGACGCGCAAGCGATAGGTAAGCGGCGTTCGTCATCCCAAAAGAAAACGTCTCCTACTGCCCTCATTTTCCCGATTTTTCAGTTTTTCGCCCGTTTTGCACCTCTAAACTCAACCAAAAAAATTAAATTTCTGCACGCCTGTGCGTGCAGGCCGTCCGCCTCCAGCGCATTAAGAAACCTTCGGGAGATTGAATTTAGACTCAGATTTTGCTAAAAGTGTTACATCCCTTTTTTGAGGACAGACGGACGGACACGATTCTGTCTTCATATATATAGAAACTACATTTTCAGAAGATACAATCGGTGTCATGTAACTCCCCTGCTACCTCGGTCGATCCGATAATGACCGTAAGTTAAGAGAAATAGATTCTAGGACCAATCGTTTTAAAAATTCATTCTTTCCGCGAACAATATGCGACAAAAACCGAAGAAGGAAGTAGTTTAGATTCAACTGTTGTTTACCCCCCCTGCCACACGCCGAAAGGCGGCTTGTAGGGTATTAATGTAGATGTAGATGTAAGCAAGCATACTATCAAAACGTAGTGCTCACAAACAATCAGATACAATTCCAATTACCTTTATTTATCCCTGCATGTTATCTTTATACTAAGCGTTATGTTTCACTTACTTTCCTCTATATTTAATCATCTTCCTGCACTTTTATTACTCTTGGTTTCGTAAACCAGTACCAACACTTACTCCTGGAGTCATCCACGTTCTTGATGGTTTTCCTTCCGCTGCTGATGAGGGCGGGGAGGGAGGATTTGGGGGGAATACGTAACACCCTAACGTGGGGACCCGGCCAGATCAGAGTGGCGTGCAATGGGGTTCATCCTCATGCCTAAGGATCTCCCCTTTACCACTCATAGCTGGTTAACCGCGGGATCCGACCTCATAGACAGAAAGATCGAACTGGTGAGAAGAGAGGGCTAAGTTAGCTCCCCCCAGCAGAAGAAGGTGAAAGAAAGGGCCCTGGAAAAGATGCCTACATCTGTAGGCCTTTCGGCTAGGGTTGAGAGGAGTAAGGCATTACTCCCTCTTCCCCTACAGAGCAGGTAGTTAATACATAAAGACACACTTCATTTAAAGCTGCAATCAATATTTGGATTTTGCAGCAATTGACTAGAATTTATTTTATTGAGTTCAGAAAGCATTGACTTGAATGCATTTCCATGACTTACTGCTATAATTACTTGTCATGGTGAAATACTTAAAATCATATTTAATTCGATTTAAAGAAAAAATTGTGAAATTATTTGACCATTAATGATTTATCAGAATGAAAAATTTTGTATAAGAAACTAATATTTCAAATTGTAAAAATGTTTCATTATCAATGGCAAATTAAATTTATCTGAACAATAAGCTGCAATTAAGCAATTGCAAAATTAACAAAGTAAAGATTAAATTAAATTAGATTTAATATGTAAAGATTGTTAATACTCACAAGGTTACATCGGGAGGGTACATTGGGAGCTTTAGCTTCAGCACTTACCCTGTAGAAAGGAATTAAGGAATGAGTATTAAAAGGTAAAATCTTTTGAAGTATAACTATGTATGAATGTTTATACAGAACTTAAACGAATCATTATCATTTTCTATATTTTTCTTTTAGAGCAGTAATGTGCAAATACGACAAATCACTATCCCCAAGTTCCACCCAGTTCAGATTTTTTTGACCAGTTTCATTACACATAAAATATTTCTTTGAATTCACAAGCATGCTTGGAGACAAGCGATTAATTTAAGTTGCTTCACATCTTTCTCCGGGTGCTAACTGAATGAATAATGAAATTAAATTAGCTAAATGAATGCCAGCCATCTGCTCCAGGAAAAACATTGTTTCCACGAAGCGAACAATGCAAGTATTATCATGAATTTTTAAATCATAAAAGTGAATTTTTATTTTAGGAGGTAGGAGAAATTCGCTCACGAGCTTTGTATGTAAAGGCTAAAAATCTGAAGGTCGTTGAGGACTGTTATCGGTCGGCTCTTTGGAATTTGTTTGTGGAAGACAATCCCAATTTTCGTAGAAAAACTTTAAAGCGAAAGTTACGGAAAGGGAAAGCAAAACATCAATGAGTATTCGAAGAAGCCAATCTTAAATACGTGAAATTCCGCATCCTTTTTTGGAACCATAAAGCGAAAGAGTAAGTATAGGTTGGTTACTTTATCTTTAAAATAACTTTTAATAAGTTTAAAATTTGTCACTAATAGGATTGCATTTATGAAGTATTTGGCAATATTTTTAGGAAATTTCATTCGTAAACTATCGTGAGCTCTATGAATTTTCAATCTTCATCTCAATCTTAAAAGATATGCACTTTTCTATCATATCAATTTGTTATCGTTTAATCCTTCTTATATCACAAACATACACCCTTCCGTTTTATCTCTGCGTTTCTGAAAACAATCGCGGAACGACATTTCCGCTTTTAGATAAACTGTATCCGAAGTCAATTGAGAATTTGCTTTTATTTCTTGATTAAGATGTACAGTTTTCTAAAAATTGTCTTAATAACTCGAAGATGAAGAAACATAAGATAAAAGAAACAATTAGGCTCCCGGATAGTTATGTGGACAGCGCGTTTGCCTTTGGTGAAAGCGGTCCCGGGTTCGATTCCCGGTGGGAGCCAATGTGCGAAACGACCTAAGCTGTCGAAGCACTTTTAACAATACTACTACTACTACTAAAAGAAACAATGAAGATGAAGTTCCACTAACTGACAGCCGAATCATTTGAAAAGAAAATCTATTTAAAATCAATACCAGGACTTAGAAACCATAAAGCATTAGTTTTACTACTTTCAACAAGGAATATTTCATAAAAAGTAAAAAATAAACAATCGATGTTAATCAATATGTCAATAAATTATTGACAAAGTATGAATAACGTAATGGATATTAAGCTTCCATACATGAACATCTTTGAGCTTTTTGCGGGAAGGATTTTATAAATGAATGTACGTGTCCTATCTATGTTTGCCTATTCCTTCTTGTCCATCATCATAACATATCACACTAGACCAATTCAAATGACATTATGTGTTTGCATAGCGAAGTTAAGGAAAGTGTATTTTGAACGTAGGAATGCGCATTTGTTGGCGTGAAGGTCACTCTAGGTCTTTTAACAAGATTTTGGACTTTGATACTTTAAGATATTATAAAAATGCATCGTATGAAAGGGGTCTTCGGATGTGTTGTTTTAGATATTGTTAAATGTATAATATGTGAGATGATTGAGAAACTTCTGAAGTGACAAGTGACTTATAAAAGAAACAATGTAAAATATTATTATATAGGAACAGTCATTATAGGATACATCTGATGTAAATGTGGGAATAAATAGGTGGAGTAATAGGGGGATGTTTACTAATGTTTAAGTCTTTTTCGTACTTAAAAATGTGACCTAATCCTGTTCTTTAATATAGTGATGTTATTAAAGAATTTTTAAATGTAATAATGTATGTGTGAAAAAGTGATTAACAATGTTTTGGGGCTGCCTCCTAAATCATTTTTAAATGTAGCAAACAATAAAAAAAGATCTTTATTAGTTTTACTATTATGTACCGAGGCAGTGAAAACGAAATCACGACCCACGGGCAACGCCTGCAGTGCATGCAAATGCATACGATAACCAATTATCCAATTTCTAATTCTAAATAACTAACAAAAAGTCAACGACTGCTGCGGCTTCCGCAAAATTCCGTCAATGCATCTTTGCTTTCTAAGTTACAGCGATTTACTTTTATTAAAATCATTGGAAGTCGAGAATCAGCGAGTGTTCTGAAATGCCCTATCGATTGATGCGTAGCAGGGATCCGAAATATATTTTTATATGCTATGGAGCACTTATGTAGAAACACAAATAATTGTGTTTATGATGCTGTCATAAAATCAATGGACTTAAAGAAATGTTGCATGCGACTTTTATAATATGGAAGTATGATGAAAAGTATCAACGCGCCTGATTTTCTAAACACTGGTTAAAACAAACTCTAATATCGCGAATTGCAAAGAAGTTCCAATGTTTCCATCATGTTCCAGTGTTCCATCATGTTGTACTCATAATGTTACATTGCAGTTCATTAATGTAACTGAATAATTTTACCGTACTAACGGTAATATTCTATATTCACTAGAGCTCTCCTATTATATCGAAACTAATTAAGGAAATATTCACCAAGTCTTTCCAATTACACAAACGATATGCAAATGATCAAAGCCAATAAAATGAAAACATGCATTTATTGAAAATGAAATCCGTCAATAAAATGTACATATGAATTCTCCTTACCTAAAAAGTTGACATCTCGGTTGCAGGAGTCCACGAAACTCTTAATCTCTTCAACGACTTTCGATTTTGAAACCCGCGAGACGAACACACCAGGAAAACATCTAAAGGAGAGGTTATTTACTTGAAATCTAGAAAAAATATAAATTGAATTAATATCACATAAAATAATTGCTTTTAGGTAAATATTCTAATCTGCAGCCTTGAGCATGTACTGACATGACCGATATGATGGGCGACTTTCAAAGGAGATTTCTGTTACATTAATTTCAATATCTCTTCCCGCTTACTATTAAGGATCGCTACTTTAAAACCCTAAAATACAGGCATGAAAATCACTATCGAAATTTAATACTGGTGACTCTAATAACTCATTAGTTGAGAAAAAATTAAATTTTTTTTGAAAGGGAAATTCAAAATTCGGTTTGGAAGGAGAAAAATTAATTACCTATGATGATGAGTAGCGAGTTAAATACTATTCAAAAGAATAGACGCAGCCTTATTTATATCGACGATAAAATACAAAAAGTGAGAAATATACCTTTCAATTATACGATGCCTATTTAACATCGACACCGTAAAGACCAGAACAAGATGCACCAAATAAATTCAGTAATGGTACTTAAAGTATCCCAATCAAAGCTATATAAATATTATGAATGCACCAAGATATAAATTGTATAATTTAAAATTACATTATAATTTAAAATAAAAGTATTAAGTGGTGAAACAATTCCTATGTCATCAAAAATAAGCAGTGGATTTCATATGCTCTAAAAGAGCCCTCGGCTAAGTCTCTGAAATGCTCCCAATGTTTGTCAGTAGAGCTGTGACTATCTATTTCTATAGGATACTTCTATTAACTCTTTGAAATTCGTTTTTAGCAAGTGCTATAAATGTTGAGTTTATTGAAGTAATGAAGAGATCAAACATAGAACTTTCAATGGAAAAAAGGCCGCATTTAGGGATTAAAAGTTTTGTTAAGATTTTGGACTAATGCGAAACGCATTAAAAATGAAATATTGAAAATTAACGTTAAAATAATCTAAAAGAGCAAACTGAAAGTCAAACAAAAAGACATTCGATCTATTTCGCCACTACTTAATTGCTGCAAATTAAATTTATTCATTTCAGAAGGCGAGGCGTAATTAATAAATTATTTAATATTATTATTATTACTATATTCAAATATTGTTTAATCTTTAACAAGCTAATTTCACTGTGTGGCCTTGCGCCTAATGGTTACTTCGGAAAAGTCGTTATATTATGTAGTGCATTCGGAACTCCAATATTCAAGTAGTCACTTCTATAACGTAAGCGGTAGACATGCAAATTTGAAAGAAAATAAAATGAAGATATGAATCAATGAAAATAAAATTAATATTGTTAAAAATAAATACAAATTGTAAAAACCTAGATTAGAACACCAGTTGTCGGTGACCGTGATCCTCTTCCGTGACGAATTCCTTCAACGAACTTTGATTTCGAGAGACGCACGTAATTCATCGATGGGAGACGTTAAATTTACTTAAATTCTGGAAAAAAATAGAAAATGCAATTAACATAAAATTAAGTAAAACTAATCAGGAAAATATTCTTATCTGAAGCGTTGAACATGTATGGACGTTAACAATTTGAGAGTTGACTTTCAAATGAGATTTCCGTTATTTTAATATCAGCACATCCGTAATGCATACTATTAAAGATAACGACTTATTCTTCATCGAGATACATGCACTTTCATTGATCTAGGATTGAAATTCTGATGACGATAATTGATCTGACAAAACGGTAATTAACTATTCATGCATCCTTTTTCGACTGTAAATTTAGAACTTTGGTTCAGGTGAAACATTCCGTAGCCGCACTCACGAGTATCGAATCAAATTCAAAAGAATGGTCGTGGGCTGTATCGGATTAAAAATAAAATGAAGACAATAAATTACACTACTAATATAAGAAATAAACGTGATAAATGAAATATCGGAACGAATCCAAATAATACAAGTCCATAATGAAAGTAAATCGAATTTAATTTAATTATATTTAATCTAGGCTCGCTAAAACAATAATGAATAAACTTCGATATACATTAAACTATTATGGATTGGGAAAATGACTCAGTTATTTTCAGTTACTTCTTACACCATAAATAAAGTTATATTATTATTTTTATAATAACAACATGTTACTACAGTCAATGATAAACGGAGAGGAAGAGGAAATATTCCTGGATCGAAATAACTGTGAAACGCTTCTTTACTGGAATGTTACACATGCAAAAGTTGTCTTAACTCATCAGAAATTTCAAATAAATCAAAAAGGCTTGATATGTAGTATAAGTCTCTCGCAAGTCTCTTTCTTCTAAACAAAAGAATGTTTGTGTTCGGAAGACCCAAATGTAAACATTAGGTACATTGCCAGATCTAGGGCATATGAGGCCTATGGGCAATCCAACGGGTGGAGGTCTTTTTTGGACGTTTTTCACCTCTCGCCCCCCAATCTGTCTTGACTTGTTGAGAAATTATCCTCTTTCTCCGCGACTAAACGGGGTTTTGTTGGGTTTCCCATTTTTTTTCAATTTTTTTTTGACATTTTGTCACCATGGTGGAGGCCCATTTTGATGGAGGCCTATGGGCACTGCCCACTGCCTAAATCCGGCACCGATTAGGTATAAGGCTGATGTTAATTACAATCAGACTTTATTTAACCAGTCCAAGATCAGAATTGTAATATGATGATGTACTTAATCCTTTATTAAAGAGTAGAGTTATCAATTGTTACTTATTATGATATGGCAAAGATATAACAAAATATTTTGATTTTCTGTGTGTATGCGTCGATGAGAACGAAAGGGCATTTCATACTTCGAAACTCGCAGCAGGAGGGCTGAAGGCCAAATAAAACCGTGTCTTCCGAGAGTAGACGATTTGCGTAAGGCTGGATTCCTTTTTACTGTACAAAGTTATACTCTCCTCTTTGAAAATAAATGGATCACATTTTTATTGACATGGAATTACTACAGCCCATAACTCAGTACGTTAAATCGAAATTATGACGAAATAATGATATTTAAACACGAAGCCCTGCGAAAACAACGACTATTTGATACATAAATAAAATAAAAATCTGATGTGGCCAGCACATGACTTTCTCCATATATAAGATGTAAATATTTATCTACGACAGTAATTTCGAACTCTATATTCCATCTAAACTTGGAAGATGAGTGATTAATTTATATATTATTATCTTTGACGTCAAAAAAATTATAAATAATGTTTTTCGGGACATGGTCGATGAAAAACGATGAAATTGGCCTTTCGCCCATAGAGCCCAGAGCGCCTACAAAGTACATAATCAGCAACTTCCGGTTTATCAGTATTTTATAAATAACTCCTAAACAATCAGTGATACAAAAAAATGTTTCAAACAAAAGTTATAGTAAATTAAATTTTCTAAAACGTTTATAAATAATAGTATATACCTAAATATCATATTTATGGAGATATTTTGAAAACCGGAAATGAGCTTTGAAGAATGAAGCTCGACTTCCGGTAAACCGATTTACTCCAAAAACTAATCAACTGTAACAGCACACACCACAGTACTATATATGAAGTTTGGTATTAATACGATCAATTATTTTCCCGTTAGAGCGACCACTATCACACACACACATACACACACACACACACACACACACACACACACACACATACATACAGACATCAATCCGAAAATGGTTAAAACGTGTTTTAGGGACCCCAAAACATGTATTTCCGTTGAAATCTCGAAGTCGAATTTTTTCATAAAAACAATACTTTCTCTATACTTCGTATATGGAGAAAGTAAAAATCCAGTTACAATGGATTAGCCTAATTCCAATAGGATTATTTATAGGACCCCACTTATTAATTCACTGCTGATAACGTTCGGATACTTAATAGAATTGTTGATAAATTTACACCCAGCAAAAGATTTCTCACATAACTATGACTAATCGATTCATACAGAATACAGACTGCAATAGCAGAGAAAATAGTAAAGCAAATAAAAAAAATCATCGTATTGGATGCTTAATGACATGTCTGCGTAACTGTTTGATTCAATTTTAACGAAAGGTTCTCTTTACCTGACGACAACGCACAAACAGTTTGAGGAAAACGAAGAATTATATTATTGAATTTAAAAATGCTTATTCCTGTAAAACCTAAATCTCAAAACATTAATTAAATATAAAAATGAAATTCTTTGAAGTTATATAGTCACTCAACTTCTGCGCTTTGACATTCAACATGAAAATACGTCCCTCTGGCATAAGTCCGCGACAAAATTAAAATAAACAATGATTTGGTGAAACAATTCCTACGTCATCAAAGAATAAGAATTTCCAATCCTCCAAAAGAGCCCTCCGCTTTGTCTCTGGCATGCTCTCAGTATTTGTAAATAGAGATTATCTTATACGAGTAAAAGTTTGATTGCATTCTGCAAGCATATTAATGATACAAATTTATGTCGATATCATATCGGGAAAGCCCTCAAACTTGATTCTGTATTGCCCCTTTGAAATATATGGTAAAATATAAATGGTGCCCTAGGGTAGAACCAATGATCAAAAGGTAAAAGATAAAATGTTTTTATGACATATTCATTATTTCTGTTCATACGAGTATGCCTGGCCATTGAATTAGCACCTTCTCGGTGAATGACTCTTAAAAAGTAGAATTACCGCAATACATTTCGAATACTAGAGCCGCCTGAGAGTATCTATTCTTATATTTAACTGCAATCAACTCAATGGAATTCGGTAATAAGTAAGTGTTAAAATTATTGTGTAAAAATGGCAATCAAAGATTCACCTTAATAGAATAGAGAGCTCCCTATTTAGAAGTAAGAAGTTTTTTTTTAAGATTTCCTACGAATGACAAACTTATTAGAAATGCAAGTATTAATATTTATTAAAAAGAACTTAAATTTAACATGGTATAAATGGGCGAATTGTAAGGAAGTTTGAATAAGACTGTCCATCTGATTAGGGACTTAATCGTTGAGCATTAAAATTAATGGTTTATGAAGGCGAGGCATAATTACTAAAGAGTAATATGTTCACAAATTGTCTTAACTTTAATAAACTAATTTCACCTTGAGTGCCCTTGCTCCTTCTGTTTGCATTAAAGAGGTCGTTCAATTATATACTACCATCGGAACTTTTAAATTCAACCAGTCTCTTCAATTATGTAAGCGATAGACATATGATTTTGAAAGAAAATAAAATATAGATATGAATCAATATAATTCAATTCAATTATAAGATCCAAATAAAATTGTAATTACTTAACCACAGTCGCCAGAATCCATGAGCCTCTTCCGTGACTATCTTCGGCTGCCTTTGATTTTGATACACGAGAGAACCACACAGCAAAAAGCAACGAACGGAGTGGTATTTTTCGCTTAAAATCTGAAAAAATAGTAAAAAATATTAATGTGATATCAAATTATAGCTATCCTTTAAATATTCTACTCTGAAGCCTGAAGCATGCATAGAGTTATCAATACGAACGTCAATTTTCAAATGAGATTTCCATTACTTTAAATCAGCATACCCGTTATGGATAGTATTAAATATAGCGAAATAATTTTTATCGAGATAAACGCATTGCCATTAATACGGGAATGATACTCTGATGAAGAAGGAGTCGGAAAAAACAGTAATTGACCACTCAAGCATCTCTTTACTACAGTAAGGTCGAACTTCGCTTGAGAAAGACAAAAATCTTGTATGCATACTGACGAGTACCAAATCGAATAAAATTAAAAGAATGGATATAGTTAACAGCGAATACACAAAATTTGGAAGAATTACACGACTAATTTAAGAAATAACTAAACTTGATATATGAAATATCGGAACGACTCGAAATAGTAAAATCCCATAATGAATGTATATCATATCCAATTTAATAATATTTAATTTAAGCTCACTGAAACAATAATGAATAAACTTCGATATAGATTAAAGTATTATAGATTGGGAAAGTGACTCAGTTATTTTCAATGGCCTGTAACCGTTACATTCAAACAAATATTTTCCGTTATTCAATTGTTCAAGACATTTACTAAATATCACCCAAAAGTTCAGGTTCGTTAAAATTCTTTTTCATAAACTTCTTTACTTAAAATTCAGCGTAAAAGACATACGTTTTTCATTAGTATTTTAGACATCGATTGAACTTTATGATATTCATTTATGACGATCGTTTACAGACATATCATTACGTGCATATAATATCGGATTATTACTAAATCGAACAGTAATAATACGATCGATTTCAAGGAATGCACAGTGAAGAAGTACTCTTCTATCTCGAAAGACAACTGAACTAAATTACCTACTCATAGAGCAAAGAACGTGGCGCAAACATAATGAGCCAAATCGACTCTTGACATATTGACATTTAAAAATCGAAAAATTACTAAATCAACTGAAAATACATTTCAAATCCTGAACCGAAATCACTTAACGAATAACAAAGAGCACAAAATAAATCACTAGTCTTTACAGTTATTCTCCGATTTAATAGGTTACGATATTAATGCAGGTTGGCAAACTTATAGCAGTAATCAGTAGCAGGTAACTTCAAATTAAAGTAAAATATGAATGCATTAAGTTATTCATTTGAGAATTTGTTTCTATACAATGAGATTGGAAAACCTTATTATGAAATTATTTCAAATACGAATAACCGTTACAGTCAACAAAATAATTTCGTTATTCTACTGTTAGGGATATTTGCTAAATACCAAGCAAATTTTAAAAGCGAGTCATTATTTTCCATGTGCTTTTTAGTTATAATTAAATATACCATTTAAGACTTGCGTTCTTTCTTTTTTATTTAAGTTTTGATTTACTTTTCTGACATTCATCGACGACGAAAATGTACATACTTTACATAACTTAATTACCAAATCGAGTGATTGCAATAAAGAATTTTAAGTGCAAGCTTAGAGTAAACGAAATACAAGATAACGAGACGGAATTTTTCTGTCTTCAGGGACAACTGAACTTTATGACCTACTCATAGACACGGAAACGTTACTCACAAAGATTACGCAACAAAAGAACTTAAAATATCAGAAATTCCAAACCAAGGTAAAAAATATTCCTTTGATAAGAGACAATAAGTTCAATTAAGATATTTTTTTGAATCATACCATACACAGGAATTCCTTCGTGACGTTCACGGATATATTAACTCACCGAAATTCGTTCTCTCATTTCGTCGACAAATAATCACGAACGTGAGTATTATATCTAAAAAGAGATAGCTAGACTTTAAAAATACAAATTATTAAGAAAAAAATATAGAGTTAAACTTTAAAATATCCCTCCGATTTCCAGGTTCCGCAATTAACGCAAGTCGGTAAATTTAAATTTCACGGTTTTTTCCAGAAAATTCAGTAAACGGTACTCACCTGAAGAAATCCGAACAGCAAATGAGAGCTTTACCGTTTGAACAAATTTTGAACACTATTCCTGTGCTGTGATTGGTCCATTTCGAATTCGCTGTCATTGGCCCCGACCGCCCTCGGTTTTTATAATCTATAATTATAATTAAATCAATAGCTATTTCAATTAGAAATTGTTAAAATTGAATTTTAACATTATTCGAACATCTACATTTTTGTAAATATCAATTTTACACTTTGCTATTAATATTATAACTACTCTTAATATATGAACAAATGAATGGGAGAAGCGCATTTGTACACTCAAAGAATTAACATGGATATTTCTGATAATATTTCAATATATAAACAGACTTTCTTCTTTTCTACGAAGTTTCCTTAAGGAAACTAGTGGTGGTGTTAATGATAATTAAGATATGTTGATTAATAGTATGATACCCTTTCCTAAATGGAAAACAAGATACTCCTAGATTCGGAAAATTTTCGTATACTTTACTGCAATGATAATAAAAGATGTACACCTAAATCCTGTCAAAAAGAACACTCTATAGTTAGACATTCTCTTTGAGTTGTATTGCATTATTTTAAAGTTCTTGTATAAGGAACAGTATTTCAACATTCATACCTTCTGTGTCTCTTCAAATCCTTTCCTCAGCTTTTCTTCTCACCTTAGGAATTTGTGGATATAATCTGTATTTTAGTTGCTATTACTTTAATGGGATTTAATAACATTCGCTTTTACCACTATCACATACGACACAATTAAGGTGTTGAGTTATATATACTGTAGCACCACTTTATTAACTCTTTGTCTAAGTTAGACGGAAATCACAAGAGTGAAGGTTCAGATATAACTACGAAGAAAGACCTTCGAGTATTCCTCTGGTAAATTCACGTGTCCGATTTTCTTAGCATTGATGGAACATTCGCAAGAAAAATATGCTGGTATTTCAGAGGTAGATAATGGCCGCCATTGTGAGAACAGAAACGAGGACTGTCAGTCACGAGAAAAACATGACTCACTTATTCTGAAACGCCATATACGTGATTCAAGTTTTTCAAGACGATCGATTTTTGGAAAGCGCGGTAATGGTCTCGTAATCGCCTCGTAGTGTATTGAGTATGTAAGTAAAGAGCCAAAATTAAGTGATATTTGAGTGCTAATTATTATTTTATGTAGGTAAAGTGGATTTGTTGTAAGGGATCAAGATCGAGTGTGCTTATGGATAAATGTTATGCTGTGAATGTGCTACAAGAACGACGTATAACTCCAAATCATCCGTGGTATAACCAGAAATGCTTGGCTTTAGAGCAGAATCAATTATATAATCGGTGATTACATTTAGTAAGGGTGTACCAGTGTAGAATTCTAAATCAGTGATTAAAGAATCGTCAATGAAGGACAACCTAGGAATGGATGAAAGTTAATGCTAGAGTTTTACGAATTGTGCCACCTTCGAAAACGAACATATTGCCTTCAGTGATATATGACATAAATGTAAGTATGGAATGAATTATATCTAATTTTACGTCTATATTTTCAATCTATGCCAAGTTTTCGTATCAATATCATAGCCTAAAGAGGAGATAATTATGTAATCACTAAAACGATGTTCCTATTTGATAGAATCTGTTAGTTTGTCAGAACGTGTAATATTGTTAAGCCCGGAAAGATAGCAGCATTTTCGATGCTGTTTATTCGATTTATCGAATGATTCCATTGCCAGCCACTATCTTTCTAGTGAGAAATAGTAGAAAATTTTAACGAAATTAAATTTGAATTTTAATTTGTAAATCTATCAAGACCTATAATCTCCAGTTGTCTAATGTTTCATTTTGAAATTACTTTGATTGGTTGGCTTGATGTTTTAGAGGTATATCAAGGAGACGTCAGCTCAAATGCTGGTAAATTCTCGATCTCTTCACCATTAGCTAAAATTCATTTAGTAGAGGGAATGAGGTCTTCTGGATATTATGAGGGATGAGGCAGATATGCCATGGTTTTCTCGCAGGTTAGGAAAAGTTAATGCAACTTTAGACAATTATTACTAAAAATATTGCATTTACTTAACAATGTACATCAAGGGCAGACACAAATTCCACCTTTATCTCCTTAGCTTGCATATTTTCACTGCTATTAAGAAGACAAAACTAAGGGATAGATAGTCATTTATCTGCTTCTGCAAAAAAATAATGGGAATAACCCCTTACAGGTTCGGTGGTAAAAGTTTACATATTGAAACATGATTTTAAAATGAAGGTATATATTCTTTCTTCTTAGCGATATTTCAGTGACAGCAATATTTACCTTCTAGTACTTAAAAAGATGAATGTTTGTGTTGAAGTAGATATGGACACTTAACAAAACCACGAGATTTTTAGCGATTGAGAATCAATCACTGTGAAGATATATCGAAACAAAGGAATTCTTACGGTGAAAATACATTAATCTTTTTATATATAATGGAGATATTCTGGATAGTAAATGCTTCTTTAAATTAATATTTTTATTAAGTATTGCCAGCAATAGCAATGTAAATCAATTAAATGTGCGCTTAAGCAAATTCTATTCTTTGTTACAGAAAATCAGGAGTTATAATGTATGATTAAATACCTTAATGTCGTAATCTTGGTGTAATATTAAAATAAATTGATTTATGGTATGGATACTTGTATATTCTAGTTTATCGCCAAATTAACATTTTGTGAAAATAAATAACATTTAAAAAAATTATATCCAAAACTTTTAAAATTCACTTTCAACAATACATAATTTCATTTTCTATAAACTTATCAAATTTAAAAATAACTTATACACCCATTTACTTATCCCATTCATTTGTTTATAGATTATGAGTAGTTATAATAATATACGCAAAATTTAAAATTAATGTTTAAAAAATAATTAGCAAGAAAAAAATTCTTAAAAATCAATAATAACAATATCTCATTGATTTGGCTATTAATTTAATTGTAATTATTGATTATAAAATTATAAAAACCGAGGGTGGTCGGGGCCAATGACAGCGAATTCGAAATGGACCAATCACAGCACAGGAATAGTGTTCAAAATTTGTTCAAACGGTTAATTTTTCATTTGCTGTTCGGATTTCTTCAGGTGAGTACCGTTTACTGAATTTTCTGAAATAACCGTTAGAATTTAAATTTATCGAATTGTGTTAATTGGGGAACCTGGGAATCGGAGCCATATTGTAAAGTTAAACGATTTTTTTGTTAATAATTAATATTCCTAGTGTCTAGCAATCTCCTTTTAGAAATAAATATTCATGTTCCTGATCATTCGTTAACGAAAAGAGAGAACGAATTTCGGTGTGTTAATATATCAGTGAACGTCACGAAGGAATTCCTCTGTATGATATGCTGCATGAAATATCTTAATTGAAACTGAAGTCTCTTATCAAAGTAAAATTTTCTACCTTGAGTTGGAATTTCTGATATTATAAGTTCGTTTGTTGCGTAATATTTGTGCGTAACGTTCCCGTGTCTATGAGAAGGTCATTCAGTTCAGTCGTCCCTGAAGACAGAAGAATTCCGTCTCGTTATCTCGTATTCCTTTTACTCTCAGATTGCTTCTTAAAATTCTTTTTTGCAATCACTCGATTTGGTAATTACGTTATGATTAGTTTGTAAATTTTCGTCGTTAACGAGTGCCAGAAAAGTAAATCAAAGCTTAAATTAGAAATAAAAAACACATATCTTTAATGGTCAATTTTATTATAACTAAACAATTGATTATTTTTCAATTATTGTTACTCGTTAAGTTATTATTGTTTTTATATAAGTGGAGTGGAGTCACTATTCGTGGAGTATTTTCCAAGGTGTCAGGATTTCTGTGGTCACGACTTAGGATTTCGTATTTATGATATGTAATTTTAGATATCCGAATAGAATTTCTTTTTTTTAGTCTCCTATCAATGAAGAATTTTCCTTGCGATTTGTAAATTTAGATATGTCAAGTGTCGACATTGCGAATTATAGATGCGCCACTTTTCTTTGTCTATGAGTAGGCCATTAAGTGCAGTCGTCTTTCGAGATAGAAGATTACTTCTTTTTTCTCAACGTACATTCTTTGAAATCGATCGTCTTACTGTTCGATAAATTAATAATCCGATTTGATAAGCACGTAATGATACTGTCGCAAATGAACTTCATAAAAAATATCATAAATTTTAATCGATGCTTAAGTTAAAAATGAAAAACTTATTTATTTTACACTAAATATCAAGTGAAGAACCATAGGAAAGGGAACTGGATCAAACTGGGATTTTCGCGAGGTGCAGTCCTGGCCAAAATTAACGCAGAACCAGCCGTAATTATCGCTAGGGAAGTGCTGCGTTAATTTTGGCCAGGAGTGTACATTTATCAAACAATAGAATAACGGAAAATACCTATTTTGAATGTAACGGCTAAGGGCAATTGAAAATAACTGAGTCATTTTCCCAATCCATAATAGTTTAATGTATATCGAAGTTTATTCATTATTGTTTTAGCGAGCCTAGATTAAATATAATTAAATTAAATTCGATTTACTTTCATTATGGACTTGTATTATTTGGATTCGTTCCGATATTTCATTTATCACGTTTATTTCTTATATTAGTAGTGTAATTTATTGTCTTCATTTTATTTTTAATCCGATACAGCCCACGACCATTCTTTTGAATTTGATTCGATACTCGTGAGTGCGGCTACGGAATGTTTCACCTGAACCAAAGTTCTAAATTTACAGTCGAAAAAGGATGCATGAATAGTTAATTACCGTTTTGTCAGATCAATTATCGTCATCAGAATTTCAATCCTAGATCAATGAAAGTGCATGTATCTCGATGAAGAATAAGTCGTTATCTTTAATAGTATGCATTACGGATGTGCTGATATTAAAATAACGGAAATCTCATTTGAAAGTCAACTCTCAAATTGTTAACGTCCATACATGTTCAACGCTTCAGATAAGAATATTTTCCTGATTAGTTTTACTTAATTTTATGTTAATTGCATTTTCTATTTTTTTCCAGAATTTAAGTAAATTTAACGTCTCCCATCGATGAATTACGTGCGTCTCTCGAAATCAAAGTTCGTTGAAGGAATTCGTCACGGAAGAGGATCACGGTCACCGACAACTGGTGTTCTAATCTAGGTTTTTACAATTTGTATTTATTTTTAACAATATTAATTTTATTTTCATTGATTCATATCTTCATTTTATTTTCTTTCAAATTTGCATGTCTACCGCTTACGTTATAGAAGTGACTACTTGAATATTGGAGTTCCGAATGCACTACATAATATAACGACTTTTCCGAAGTAACCATTAGGCGCAAGGCCACACAGTGAAATTAGCTTGTTAAAGATTAAACAATATTTGAATATAGTAATAATAATAATATTAAATAATTTATTAATTACGCCTCGCCTTCTGAAATGAATAAATTTAATTTGCAGCAATTAAGTAGTGGCGAAATAGATCGAATGTCTTTTTGTTTGACTTTCAGTTTGCTCTTTTAGATTATTTTAACGTTAATTTTCAATATTTCATTTTTAATGCGTTTCGCATTAGTCCAAAATCTTAACAAAACTTTTAATCCCTAAATGCGGCCTTTTTTCCATTGAAAGTTCTATGTTTGATCTCTTCATTACTTCAATAAACTCAACATTTATAGCACTTGCTAAAAACGAATTTCAAAGAGTTAATAGAAGTATCCTATAGAAATAGATAGTCACAGCTCTACTGACAAACATTGGGAGCATTTCAGAGACTTAGCCGAGGGCTCTTTTAGAGCATATGAAATCCACTGCTTATTTTTGATGACATAGGAATTGTTTCACCACTTAATACTTTTATTTTAAATTATAATGTAATTTTAAATTATACAATTTATATCTTGGTGCATTCATAATATTTATATAGCTTTGATTGGGATACTTTAAGTACCATTACTGAATTTATTTGGTGCATCTTGTTCTGGTCTTTACGGTGTCGATGTTAAATAGGCATCGTATAATTGAAAGGTATATTTCTCACTTTTTGTATTTTATCGTCGATATAAATAAGGCTGCGTCTATTCTTTTGAATAGTATTTAACTCGCTACTCATCATCATAGGTAATTAATTTTTCTCCTTCCAAACCGAATTTTGAATTTCCCTTTCAAAAAAAATTTAATTTTTTCTCAACTAATGAGTTATTAGAGTCACCAGTATTAAATTTCGATAGTGATTTTCATGCCTGTATTTTAGGGTTTTAAAGTAGCGATCCTTAATAGTAAGCGGGAAGAGATATTGAAATTAATGTAACAGAAATCTCCTTTGAAAGTCGCCCATCATATCGGTCATGTCAGTACATGCTCAAGGCTGCAGATTAGAATATTTACCTAAAAGCAATTATTTTATGTGATATTAATTCAATTTATATTTTTTCTAGATTTCAAGTAAATAACCTCTCCTTTAGATGTTTTCCTGGTGTGTTCGTCTCGCGGGTTTCAAAATCGAAAGTCGTTGAAGAGATTAAGAGTTTCGTGGACTCCTGCAACCGAGATGTCAACTTTTTAGGTAAGGAGAATTCATATGTACATTTTATTGACGGATTTCATTTTCAATAAATGCATGTTTTCATTTTATTGGCTTTGATCATTTGCATATCGTTTGTGTAATTGGAAAGACTTGGTGAATATTTCCTTAATTAGTTTCGATATAATAGGAGAGCTCTAGTGAATATAGAATATTACCGTTAGTACGGTAAAATTATTCAGTTACATTAATGAACTGCAATGTAACATTATGAGTACAACATGATGGAACACTGGAACATGATGGAAACATTGGAACTTCTTTGCAATTCGCGATATTAGAGTTTGTTTTAACCAGTGTTTAGAAAATCAGGCGCGTTGATACTTTTCATCATACTTCCATATTATAAAAGTCGCATGCAACATTTCTTTAAGTCCATTGATTTTATGACAGCATCATAAACACAATTATTTGTGTTTCTACATAAGTGCTCCATAGCATATAAAAATATATTTCGGATCCCTGCTACGCATCAATCGATAGGGCATTTCAGAACACTCGCTGATTCTCGACTTCCAATGATTTTAATAAAAGTAAATCGCTGTAACTTAGAAAGCAAAGATGCATTGACGGAATTTTGCGGAAGCCGCAGCAGTCGTTGACTTTTTGTTAGTTATTTAGAATTAGAAATTGGATAATTGGTTATCGTATGCATTTGCATGCACTGCAGGCGTTGCCCGTGGGTCGTGATTTCGTTTTCACTGCCTCGGTACATAATAGTAAAACTAATAAAGATCTTTTTTTATTGTTTGCTACATTTAAAAATGATTTAGGAGGCAGCCCCAAAACATTGTTAATCACTTTTTCACACATACATTATTACATTTAAAAATTCTTTAATAACATCACTATATTAAAGAACAGGATTAGGTCACATTTTTAAGTACGAAAAAGACTTAAACATTAGTAAACATCCCCCTATTACTCCACCTATTTATTCCCACATTTACATCAGATGTATCCTATAATGACTGTTCCTATATAATAATATTTTACATTGTTTCTTTTATAAGTCACTTGTCACTTCAGAAGTTTCTCAATCATCTCACATATTATACATTTAACAATATCTAAAACAACACATCCGAAGACCCCTTTCATACGATGCATTTTTATAATATCTTAAAGTATCAAAGTCCAAAATCTTGTTAAAAGACCTAGAGTGACCTTCACGCCAACAAATGCGCATTCCTACGTTCAAAATACACTTTCCTTAACTTCGCTATGCAAACACATAATGTCATTTGAATTGGTCTAGTGTGATATGTTATGATGATGGACAAGAAGGAATAGGCAAACATAGATAGGACACGTACATTCATTTATAAAATCCTTCCCGCAAAAAGCTCAAAGATGTTCATGTATGGAAGCTTAATATCCATTACGTTATTCATACTTTGTCAATAATTTATTGACATATTGATTAACATCGATTGTTTATTTTTTACTTTTTATGAAATATTCCTTGTTGAAAGTAGTAAAACTAATGCTTTATGGTTTCTAAGTCCTGGTATTGATTTTAAATAGATTTTCTTTTCAAATGATTCGGCTGTCAGTTAGTGGAACTTCATCTTCATTGTTTCTTTTAGTAGTAGTAGTAGTATTGTTAAAAGTGCTTCGACAGCTTAGGTCGTTTCGCACATTGGCTCCCACCGGGAATCGAACCCGGGACCGCTTTCACCAAAGGCAAACGCGCTGTCCACATAACTATCCGGGAGCCTAATTGTTTCTTTTATCTTATGTTTCTTCATCTTCGAGTTATTAAGACAATTTTTAGAAAACTGTACATCTTAATCAAGAAATAAAAGCAAATTCTCAATTGACTTCGGATACAGTTTATCTAAAAGCGGAAATGTCGTTCCGCGATTGTTTTCAGAAACGCAGAGATAAAACGGAAGGGTGTATGTTTGTGATATAAGAAGGATTAAACGATAACAAATTGATATGATAGAAAAGTGCATATCTTTTAAGATTGAGATGAAGATTGAAAATTCATAGAGCTCACGATAGTTTACGAATGAAATTTCCTAAAAATATTGCCAAATACTTCATAAATGCAATCCTATTAGTGACAAATTTTAAACTTATTAAAAGTTATTTTAAAGATAAAGTAACCAACCTATACTTACTCTTTCGCTTTATGGTTCCAAAAAAGGATGCGGAATTTCACGTATTTAAGATTGGCTTCTTCGAATACTCATTGATGTTTTGCTTTCCCTTTCCGTAACTTTCGCTTTAAAGTTTTTCTACGAAAATTGGGATTGTCTTCCACAAACAAATTCCAAAGAGCCGACCGATAACAGTCCTCAACGACCTTCAGATTTTTAGCCTTTACATACAAAGCTCGTGAGCGAATTTCTCCTACCTCCTAAAATAAAAATTCACTTTTATGATTTAAAAATTCATGATAATACTTGCATTGTTCGCTTCGTGGAAACAATGTTTTTCCTGGAGCAGATGGCTGGCATTCATTTAGCTAATTTAATTTCATTATTCATTCAGTTAGCACCCGGAGAAAGATGTGAAGCAACTTAAATTAATCGCTTGTCTCCAAGCATGCTTGTGAATTCAAAGAAATATTTTATGTGTAATGAAACTGGTCAAAAAAATCTGAACTGGGTGGAACTTGGGGATAGTGATTTGTCGTATTTGCACATTACTGCTCTAAAAGAAAAATATAGAAAATGATAATGATTCGTTTAAGTTCTGTATAAACATTCATACATAGTTATACTTCAAAAGATTTTACCTTTTAATACTCATTCCTTAATTCCTTTCTACAGGGTAAGTGCTGAAGCTAAAGCTCCCAATGTACCCTCCCGATGTAACCTTGTGAGTATTAACAATCTTTACATATTAAATCTAATTTAATTTAATCTTTACTTTGTTAATTTTGCAATTGCTTAATTGCAGCTTATTGTTCAGATAAATTTAATTTGCCATTGATAATGAAACATTTTTACAATTTGAAATATTAGTTTCTTATACAAAATTTTTCATTCTGATAAATCATTAATGGTCAAATAATTTCACAATTTTTTCTTTAAATCGAATTAAATATGATTTTAAGTATTTCACCATGACAAGTAATTATAGCAGTAAGTCATGAAAATGCATTCAAGTCAATGCTTTCTGAACTCAATAAAATAAATTCTAGTCAATTGCTGCAAAATCCAAATATTGATTGCAGCTTTAAATGAAGTGTGTCTTTATGTATTAACTACCTGCTCTGTAGGGGAAGAGGGAGTAATGCCTTACTCCTCTCAACCCTAGCCGAAAGGCCTACAGATGTAGGCATCTTTTCCAGGGCCCTTTCTTTCACCTTCTTCTGCTGGGGGGAGCTAACTTAGCCCTCTCTTCTCACCAGTTCGATCTTTCTGTCTATGAGGTCGGATCCCGCGGTTAACCAGCTATGAGTGGTAAAGGGGAGATCCTTAGGCATGAGGATGAACCCCATTGCACGCCACTCTGATCTGGCCGGGTCCCCACGTTAGGGTGTTACGTATTCCCCCCAAATCCTCCCTCCCCGCCCTCATCAGCAGCGGAAGGAAAACCATCAAGAACGTGGATGACTCCAGGAGTAAGTGTTGGTACTGGTTTACGAAACCAAGAGTAATAAAAGTGCAGGGAGATGATTAAATATAGAGGAAAGTAAGTGAAACATAACGCTTAGTATAAAGATAACATGCAGGGATAAATAAAGGTAATTGGAATTGTATCTGATTGTTTGTGAGCACTACGTTTTGATAGTATGCTTGCTTACATCTACATCTACATTAATACCCTACAAGCCGCCTTTCGGCGTGTGGCAGGGGGGGTAAACAACAGTTGAATCTAAACTACTTCCTTCTTCGGTTTTTGTCGCATATTGTTCGCGGAAAGAATGAATTTTTAAAACGATTGGTCCTAGAATCTATTTCTCTTAACTTACGGTCATTATCGGATCGACCGAGGTAGCAGGGGAGTTACATGACACCGATTGTATCTTCTGAAAATGTAGTTTCTATATATATGAAGACAGAATCGTGTCCGTCCGTCTGTCCTCAAAAAAGGGATGTAACACTTTTAGCAAAATCTGAGTCTAAATTCAATCTCCCGAAGGTTTCTTAATGCGCTGGAGGCGGACGGCCTGCACGCACAGGCGTGCAGAAATTTAATTTTTTTGGTTGAGTTTAGAGGTGCAAAACGGGCGAAAAACTGAAAAATCGGGAAAATGAGGGCAGTAGGAGACGTTTTCTTTTGGGATGACGAACGCCGCTTACCTATCGCTTGCGCGTCATTTAACATAGTTAAGTCTTTATCAGTTGATCTCACTGCTGAGGGTGAGGTCCCGACTTTGCGGTCTCTGACATTATCTACTTTTTCGGAATCTTTTCGGAGGAAATGCCATTCAAGAGAGAAACGACAAAACCGAATACCTTTCGATGCTGCCCAATCAAACGTAAGGGAACTTACCTTCCTGCGGAGCAGGCAGTAGGCAGCTGCTAGTCCATGGATTTATTATGCAATCGCAGCCTAGCTTCCAATCTCATTTCTTTCAAGGATTCCCAACCTACGTCTGAGAGCATATTCGTAACGCTTGCTTTTTTATCGTAACATTTCTTAACAAAACGAACCGCTTTACGCTGCACTAGGGGGTCCGATCATGGTAAAATAACATCGCTCTCTCACCTTTGCATCGCATTTGCCGACAATACGCTTTACAAAGTCAAGCCTTTTACTTGCTTTGCAGCAGATTTTTCGAATATGCGTTCTCCAATTTAAGTTATTAGTAATGTTGATCCCGAGATATTCAACTGAATCTACTACTTTTTTGTTCATTCCATTAATTTTGTACTGGTGATTTGGAAGCAATTGTTTCCTTTCGAAGAAATTAACTACGGAGCATTTATCTACGTTAATATCTCATTCAGATTTTTCGCACCACCTTTGGATGAGTACTTAATCGTTTGAGAGAGATGTTCGGTCTTCCTCGTTTGTTACTTCCCTATATATAACCGAGTCATCTTCAAATATCCTCACATATGTCCCAAAACCAAAATGGACAACTCTTAGCCAACCTCATTCCAGAACTCAACTCTGACAACCAATTCATTATCACCCACTCTCCCACCCAACCAACTCATACTCACTGCAACAAATCGTCTGATATCCTTGACTTTTGCATCACTAACCACATCCATCAAGCACTTTTCCCCACAGTATTATATGAATTCAATTCCGATCACTACCCAATATATTTTCAAATCGACTCCACAACTAATCCCCTTCCCCCTACATTACACACAACCACCAACTGGAATAAATTTTACGAATACATCCACAACCATATCTCGTCCATTCACCTTCTACAGGAACACTCCCCCGAGCACATTGATATGCAAGTTAAGCTTATAACAGATTTAATTAATATAGCCAAAAATAATTCCTCTAGATCATATAACAAACCTCAGCCTAAACTTAAACTACCCCAGTCCACACTAAATCATATCAAACTCCGCAACAAGTACAGAAGACAATATCGCACCTATAGGCAACCCCTCGACAGATACCTGTATCTAGAATACAAGAAGCTAGTACGAAAAGACATTCAGAGCTTACGTAACAAAATCTGGCTGGATAAAATAAGTTCGTCCACATTTGAAAACAGAGAATTATGGAAAATCTCTAAGGCACTCTCAGCTCCGACCTCCCCCTCCATTCCGCTACTTCAAAATGATATCCTCTATGATGATCCCGCCAACAAAGCAAATATATTCGCCGATTACCTTGCCGACATAATGAAATCTCCACCCACAAATGCTATTGACATCCCTATCATCAACCAATACAAGGTAATAGACCATACCCCCCCATCCGAACCTAAACTTACCAACCCTCCGGAAATCTTAAATCACATCAAGAAACTCAAATCACGAAAGGCCCCCGGCCACGATAATATCACAAATTATATGCTAAAACAACTCTCATCCATCCCCTACTTTCTGCTTTTACTTTCTGACCTTTATAACGCATGTCTTCTGACCTCTTATTTCCCCTCCTCCTGGAAAAAAAGGACTTGTCATCTTGTTCCCTAAACCTCAAAAAGACCCTACTCTACCCCAAAACTATCGACCAATTTCCCTCCTACCCACCCTATCAAAACTATTTGAAATCTCTATCCTAGCACGACTGAAATCATTCCTTTCAGAGCACCAAATTATTATTAACGAACAAATGGGCTTCAGAGATCGACACTCAACGAATCACCAACTGCTCCACCTAATTGACTCCATTGCAACAGGCATAAACTTTGGGAAAAAAACAGCCCACACAGTATTTCTAGATGTTGAGAAAGCTTTTGACAAAGTATGGCACGAAGGCCTCATATGCAAGTTAATTAACATTAACCTCCCAACCTATCTAGTCAAAATTATAAAAAAATTTTTAAACAATCGACAAATTCAAGTAAAAATACATAGTACCCTCTCTAGTACTAAAACTTTAACAGCTGGCCTACCGCAAGGCTCCACCCTTAGCCCATTACTCTTTAATTGTTATATAAACGACATTCCCACCTCTCCCAGAATACAGAACCTGCTCTTCGCCGATGATACAGCCTTTCTAACGCAGTCCATTTACCCTGACACCTCATGCAATAGATTGAACTCCCACCTGCGAAAATACCACGAATGGTGCACCAAGTGGAAAATCACAGTCAACCCCACTAAAAGCTCCTACATGTTTTTCAACATCTTCCGCACCAAACGCACCACTATACCTATAACTATGAATAATACTCCCATACCAATAGCAAAGAAACACAAATTCCTAGGGGTGACCCTCACCCCAACACTCAATTGGACCACACATATTAACCAAGCCATAGCTAAAGCTACTTATAGACAAAATTTACTGCTACCTCTCTTCTCCAAAAAAAACTCCCTTTCAGCAGATACTAAACTTAGGATAATCCATTCTTACATCATCCCAATACTATTATATGCTTGTCCCATCATATTCAACACAACCAAAAGTAATCTAAAAAAACTGGAAACCACATACAATAGATTAATTAGAATAGCCACCAATACTAATAGATTGGTTAGGTTACAAGAAATAAAAAGAATCCACAAACTAACAACATTAAAGGATAAGGCAATTAAAATAGTCCAAAAATTTCACAAAAAACTCTCCCTAGTAAATAACCCTCTAGTTCATAGGATATGGTGCTCTGCCCCGAGGAAAAGACGGAAAAAAGACAGAATAAAAAACACAATTAACATCCTAGACCTATAACTAAGCCAAGATATAAAAAATATAAAAATAAAAAAAAAATAAATAAATAAAAAAAAATAATAATAATAAATTTTAAAAAAATTTAAAAAAAAAATAAAAAAAATGGAACGTACACCAGCCTGCAAAAAATATGAAACGAGGGGGCATCACCAGAAAATAAATTTTAATCTAAATTTAAGTTAAGTTTAGATACTAAAAATATCTTTACTAGGCCAATTTCTAGACTTCATGAGACAAAAAATACCAAAACCACTTCCGTTATTCGATTTGATTGTGAGAAACCTAATGTAAAGGGCGACACCTACTGAGACGCCACTGCGGTGGTAACGGTACTTAGACGCATAGGACAACCCCATAGACAAATATCCTCACATTGCTAACTATCTTGTCACTCAAGTCATTGTCTTGAGGTACGCTAGAGGTTACCTTGACTCTATTTGAGCTGACGCCATAACTTGTTGTTCCCTCTCGTAGAGAAAATCCTTAACCCAGTCGAATACTTCCTTGTTAATGCCCGCTAATTTCAGTCTTTTAATTAGTTTGTAGTGGGGTACTCTATCGAATGCTTTTTTGAAATCGAGGAAAATAGCGTCCACTGGCTTTTTACTCTCGGCAGGCTTTAAGATATCGTGTACAAATAGAGCAAGTTGGGTATTAAATGATCGGGACCTTCGAAAACCATGCTGGTTCGCGTTGGGGAATTTATTTCTATCTAAAAATCCCGGACAGTGAAGTTAATGATATGGGTCTATAATTTTCTGGGTCTTCCTTTAATCCGCTTTTGCAAACAGGAGTCAACATAAATGTTCTACCTTTCGGTAGGTTCGGCACAATCAAAAATCCCTATTAATAGCCATCTCCTTCATATCCTTATATTTAACCCCACCCCTTATTTCATCCAACATCTTCTGTCTTCCCCTCTGCCTTTTCCCCTGAATCCTACCCTCCATTACAACCTTTAGCAATCCCTCTCCCCTCAATATTTAACATCCCCATTTCTTCTGACGATGCTTAATCACGTCAATCAAAGCCCTCTCCTCCCCAACCATCTCTAACACCTCCGTGTTTGTTTTCCTATCAACCCAACTACCTTCTTCCATTCTACGCCACACCCACATCTCGAAGGCCTCCAATCGCTTGACTTCTTCCTTTCCCAAGGTCCACGTTTCGCACCCATAGAGCAACACACTCCAGACCAGGGATTTCACCAATCTTTTCCTGATTTCTTTATCAAGACATTTGGTCATTAATTCCCTTCGCTTCATAAAGGCATCCTTCGCTAAGGCTATTCTTTTACAAACCTTATCTTTACATCTTCCGTCCCAAGAGAGAGTACTTCCCAAATAAGAAAATGTATCTTCCTGCTCTAGTTTTTCCCCAACGGGAAAACGGACAACGGGTTTTTTTTAACGGTTAACTTAGCTTTCTTTCCTTTAGTGAACATTAGAACTTTAGTTTCACTTACATTAATTTTCATACCAAACTCCCTTGTTTTTTCGTTACGAGCATTTACTAAAGTTTGCAAACCCTTTATGGAATCACAGACAAAAGCTTTATCGTCAGCATACCTTACAGACTTCACTACTTCCCCACCAACCTTTAATCCCTTGTCTATTTCTTCCCAGGCTTCTTGCACCATTTCCTCTGCATATATATTAAAAAGCGTTGGTGACATAGGACACCCATGTCTTACCCCCCTACCCAATTCAGCCCAATCCGATTCCCCATCAGCTATCCTTACGCAGGCTGTTTGATTCATATACAAATTTTGAATTAAACGTCTATCTTTCCATACTAAACCATATTTCTTTAATATCCCCATCAGTTTTGGCCACTGGACTCTATCCAAAGCCTTTTCAAAATCTACAAAACATACACATAAGTCCCTCTTAAATCCCAGGCTTCGTTCCGCAAGTACTCTCATCACCCCAATTGCATCCCTCGTTCCTTTCCCTCTATGAAAACAAAACTGGTCTTCTCTGATTAGCCCTTTAATTTTTCCTTCAAAACTTCTATTCAGAACCTTTAGAAGTACTTTTTCCGCGTGAGAGATTAGGCTAATTGTATGATAATCCCGACTTTCTGTAGCCTTTTTCTTTTTCTGTAAAGGAATCAAGATAGTTTTGGTAAAATCCTCTGGCCATGGCCCTTCATCATAAATTTTCCTAATTAAATCATAGAAACATTTCTTGGCCTTATCCCCCAGGTTCTTAAGACTTCCCTTACTGTCTTTAACCGTCACCATTCTGTTACTAATTCTATTCCCCGTCAGATGCTTTACTTTATTATACATTAGGTAGGCCCTCCCGCTTTCCACCAGCTTTTCTATTTCATTACACTGCCCCTTCCACCACTGTTCCCTAGCCTTATTAGTTTCCCTTCTTAGTTCGTTATTTAGTGCTCTGTACATTCTGCGCCCATGGTCAGTGTTGACTCTTTTCCATTTCCTTCTTTCCTCCATTTTATTTAACATTTCTACAGTTACCCATGGTTTTCTAGTTTTAGCTTGTTTAACCCTCCCAACAGTTTTTGAGAACAATCCTTCGCACAAATTTTAAGCTTTTCCCATTCCTCGTTAGTGGTTAGTTCCCTCCCCTTATCATCAAGAGCCTTGCTGACCGACTCTTGAAATTCTTTAGACTTCCCACCCCTTAGAGCTTCTAAATTCCATTTCGGTGTACGTTTTGGTCTAATGATCTTTTTAAACTTAAGCTCGGTTTTCGTCATGACCGGATTATGATCCGAGTCGACATCAGCACCAGGAAAACTTCGCGAGTTTTTAACACTATTTCTAAACCTCTTTCTTACCAAAATGTAATCAATTTGGGACCTATCTGTATCCCCGGGCTTTTTCAATGTGTACCTTTGTCTGTTGTGGTGCTGAAAGAGTGTGTTTGTGATGCAGAGATTATTTCTTTTGCAAAAGTCGATCAGTTTCTGTCCTTTGTCGTTCCTTTTCCCTAAACCGAATTCTCCCACCTCTTCCCAATCTTTGCCTTGCCCGACTACCGCGTTCCAGTCTCTCATAACCACGAGATTCTTATTGCCCTTAACCCTTCCCATAACGTCCTCTATTTGTTCATAGACCATATCTACATCATCCTCACTGTAATCACTAGTGGGCAAGTACACCTGAACTATAACCATGTTTACTGGTTCAGACCTTACTTCTACCGACATTACCCAATCGCATATATGCTCGGTGGCTATCACGGATTCTCACGCTTTCTTATCCAACACTACAGCTACTCCGCTCTTGCTAGTATTTCCCCCACTGAAAATGACTCTAACATCGTCGCTCCAGAAGTCTCCCTCGTCTTTCCACCGCACTTCGCATAACCCTAGTACATTTATGTTGGACCTTTTCATTTCTAAATTTACGTTTTCCAATTTCCCTTTCCTGAGCATTGTCCTAACATTCCATGTCCCTACCCTCGTTTCCATCTTCTCTCTTCTTTTGTTGTCGTTCCTTGTGTAAGGGTTTCGTGAAATAACGACCGAGATGGCCTTACTCCCATCACTGCCGGGCATGACACTCATCCTAGAAGGCTGAGTCCCTTTGCCAGTACCAATATTATTTTGTTTGTGCATCATAACATGGGATATGTAGTCGAGGTGGTATCCCGTTGCCTTCCTCAAAGGTGTTTTTTACCGTGACACCAACACTCACTATGGCCGCCCCACTGGGGAACAGACGACTTTGCAGCCGCCTCACTGAGGTACAGACGCTGCGTGGACTACCTTTCGTCTGGCCCCTACCTATTGATCTTTCTGGCATGGGTGACCCTACCAGGAACTATGTTCCAGCCAGTCTAGCTCCTTAGGTCATAGGAACAGGCAAACCCTTCCACCACGACAAGGTTGTAGTCCAGGGGATGGTAAACAGGATTAGTATAAGCTAATTTCCAATCGGATGGGACCCTGGCTTCATTTATCGATTTACAAAATATAATTTTGAGATAAGGGGCGACGCTTTTTGCCAGTTCTTTAAGCACTCTTGCCGGAATGCCTTCTGGCCCTGGCGACTTATTTGGTTTAATTTTGCGTAATATTTTAACTATACAATAGGTCGTAAAATTTATATTTGGCATGGAATCCAGTATATTAACCTTAGGGAGGATGTTTATGTTACAATCTGATGTGAATACACTTTGGGAAATTCGTTTAGAATGTTCGCTTTCCTCTTCGAATCGCAAGTAATTTTACCTTCAATATCCCTTATCGAGCTCACTGTTTGTATCTTTCCCTGTACCTCTCTAACGTAGGACCAGAAAGCGTTAGGGTCTTCCTCTAAGCATTCCCCAAGATTTTTCTTTTTAAAGTTGCTGTGGGCGTAACGCATAGCTCGCTTGGTGTCGCATTTTGCTTTCTTGTGCTTTTCTAGCAATAGTGATCGTGGTGGATTTGGAACAGGCTGATCTATTACCGTAAAATCCTTTACTTTTCCGTGCGAATCTCTCTGTTTGCGGTGAGCCCTTCTAACCTCTTTATCGTACCATCTGGGCTCGCAATCATTTTTAGAGTATTTCGAAGGTATATGCAAATCTATACATTTATGCATCATATCCACGAATGATTTAAATGTATCCTCAGTGTTGTTGTTGCTTACGCGCGACTTAAATGAATTAAAATCGGTAGTTAGTTTTCCGTTAAATTCCTCGAAGTTGGCTTTGGAATAGAGATAAATTTTGCGTTCGGGTTTCTTATACTTGTTAAGGTTTATCTCAATATCTGCAAAAACGCCTTTGTGGTCTCCAAGACCTGCGTCAATCGAAATGTTCTCTATGCGCTCAGGAAAGTTAATTAAAAGGAGATCGAGTATATTGTCACCCCTGGTTGGCGATTTTACTGCTTGGCTTAGCGAGTTTTTCTGAAGTAAATTTAATAACTTTTTACATGAGTCGACATCCCGGGCCCTTTTCTTTATGCTAAGATTATTCCAGTCGATGCCTGGAAGATTAAAATCCCCCCCGGTTATAGTTATACTCTGGTTGTTCTTACTCGTGTAGAAATTTATTTCGTCGTTAAGATTTCGCAAAACCTGTCAATTGGAGTTTGGTGGTCGGTAAAACGCACATACATTTATGTTCGGCTTGTTTTGTTGGCTCATTGTGCACCAGACGCTTTCTATATCGCTGTCATTCGAAGTCCTCGGCTTGCTCTGGAGAGATGATTTAACCGCAATAAAAACACCGCCACCTGTCTTTTCCCTATGATCCCGGCGGTAAATAGTGTAATCCTTTGGAAATATTTCATTGTCGCTTAAATCCTCACTAACTAGCTTTCTATCTGGTATATTCTATCTGGTCTTTATATCCTCATTTAACCAGCTTAGCATTGTATTCGTGTTAGCTGGAGTTCAAATTAACTGAAAGCTTATCATTCAAATCACTGAAGGCAATACTGTTATCATACCCCTAATGGATACTGAAATTAAGATCAATTTTTAGGAAATTAAAATTTTTTAATAGACACCCTAGGGGGGAAGTTACATTGTTGCTTGTTAATCGCGAAAATCTCGGTAACTGCCTAAAGATATTTTGTTTGAAGTTCATTTTGGATACTTGTTTCCTTAAAGCCACTAATTAATATCATTAATACAGCAATTTCTTATCAGTAGTATGTAATAATTTTACATTTTCTCAACGAGTTTATGTATAATCATATACGAAAAGTTCGTAATTTAATGGTTCGTACAAATCATATATTTCCTCATATTCTACACTTTTGCACTTACATATCTGTTCTACTTGGAACTTAACATAAACTGTGAGAAACATGTATTTCTTCACATTCTGTTTTACAAGAATACAGGTTTTTTAAGAAATACATGGGATTTACTGGCAAGACCTTGCATTACATTATTCGGTTAACTCCATATCTTACACTAGTTCAATACTTTCCTATGACTTGAATACTTCAAATATAAAATTATCGCTCTAGTTCATAGGTTCCCAACCTTTTTTGAGTCAGCGCCCACTTTTTCAGTCAATAATTTGATAGCGCCCCCCTTAGGTTAGCTACATTTTATAAGCTATATATTGAAAAACAA